>JAEUYN010001000.1:0-39460 GCA_018257835.1 Euura lappo | reverse complement strand
CCGGGACGATTTTGTTGCTGATTATTTTTTTACGAGCTTCGAGGGAGCCAACAAACATTTGAAAATTTTTCCAACGTGGCAAAATTCCTTGATTGGATGTTAGAAATTTTTTAATCAACCAATCAATGATAAGCGGGGGTTGGGGTGGCTATCGATGCGTTTCGGGACGATTTTGTTGCTGATTATTTTTTTGAGGGCATTTTAGGGGTCAATGAATATTTGAGAATTTTTCCGGAGTGGAAAAATCAATTGTTTGCATATTAGAAATTTTTTAATCAACAAATCAATGATAAGCGGGGTCGGGGGTGGCTAACGATGCGTTTCGGGTCGATTTTGTTTCTGATTATTTTTTTTGGGCTTTTTAGGTGTCAATGAATATTCAGGAATTTTTCCAAAGTGGAGAAATTGCTTGTTTGGATATTAGAAATTTTTTAATCAACAAATCAATGATAAGCGGGGGTCTGGGGTAGCTATCGATGGGTTGCGGGACAATTTTGTTGCTGATTATTTTTCTGAGGTCTTTTTAGGAGTCAGTGAATATTCAGGAATTTTTCCAGAGTGGTGAAATTCCTTGTTTGGATACTAGAAATTTTTTAATCAACTAATCAATGATAAGGGGGGTCGGAGGTGGCTAACGATGCGTTCCGGGTCGATTTTGTTGCTGATTATTTTTTTGGGGAGCTTTTTAGGTGTCAATGAATATTCAGGAATTTTTCCAGAGTGGCAAAATTCCTTGTTTGGGTATTAGAATTTTTTTATCAACTAATCAATGATAAGCGGGGTCGGGGGTGGCTAACGATGCGTTCCGGGACGATTTTATTGCTGATTATTTTTTTACGAGCTTCGGGGAGCCAACAAACATTTTAAAATTTTTCCAACGTGGCAAAATTCCTTGTTTGGATATTAGAAATTTTTTGATCAACTAATCAATGATAAGCGGGGTCGGGGGTGGTAACGATGCGTTCCGGAACGATTTTATTGCTGATTATTTTTTTGAGGGCATTTTAGGGGTCAATGAAGATTTGAGAATTTTTCCAGAGTGGAAAAATCAATTGTTTGCATATTAGAAATTTTTTAATCAACAAATCATTGATAAGCGGGGTCGGGGGTGGCTAACGATGCGTTCCGGGTCGATTTTGTTGCTGATTATTTTTTTTTAGGGCTTTTCAGGTTTCAATGAATATTCACGAATTTTTTCAAAGTGGAGAAATTGCTTGTTTGGATATTAGAAATTTTTTAATCAACAAATCAATGATAAGCGGGGTCTGGGGTAGCTATCGATGGGTTGCGGGACAATTTTGTTGCTGATTATTTTTCTGAGGTCTTTTTAGGAGTCAGTGAATATTCAGGAATTTTTCCAGAGTGGTGAAATTCCTTATTTGGATACTAGAAATTTTTTAATCAACTAATCAATGATAAGGGGGGTCGGAGGTGGCTAACGATGCGTTCCGGGTCGATTTTGTTGCTGATTATTTTTTTGGGGAGCTTTTTAGGGGTCAATGAATATTCAGGAATTTTTCCAGAGTGGCAAAATTCCTTGTTTGGGTATTAGAATTTTTTTATCAACTAATCAATGATAAGCGGGGTCGGGGGTGGCTAACGATGCGTTCCGGGACGATTTTATTGCTGATTATTTTTTTACGAGCTTCGGGGGAGCCAACAAACATTTTAAAATTTTTCCAACGTGGCGAAATTCCTTGTTTGGATATTAGAAATTTTTTTATCAACTAATCAATGATAAGCGGGGGTCGGGGGTGGCTAACGATGCGTTCCGGGTCGATTTTGTTGCTGATTATTTTTTTTAGGGCTTTTTAGGTGTCCTTGATTATTCAGGAATTTTTCCAGAGTGGCAAATCTCCTTGTTTGGATATTAGAAATTTTTTAATTAACAAATCAATGATAAGCGGGGGTCTGGGGTAGCTATCGATGGGTTGCGGGACAATTTTGTTGTTGATTATTTTTCTGAGGTCTTTTTAGGAGTCAGTGAATATTCAGGAATTTTTCCAGAGTGGTGAAATTCCTTGTTTGGATACTAGAAATTTTTTAATCAACTAATCAATGATAAGGGGGGTCGGAGGTGGCTAACGATGCGTTCCGGGTCGATTTTGTTGCTGATTATTTTTTTGGGGAGCTTTTTAGGTGTCAATGAATATTCAGGAATTTTTTCAGAGTGGCAAAATGTCTTGTTTGGGTATTAGAATTTTTTTAATTAACAAATCAATGATAAGCGGGGGTCGGGGGTGGCTAACGATGCGTTCCGGGTCGAATTTGTTGCTGATTATTTTTTTGGGGAGCTTTTTAGGTGTCAATGAATATTCAGGAATTTTTCCAGAGTGGCAAAATTCCTTGTTTGGGTATTAGAATTTTTTTATCAACTAATCAATGATAAGCGGGGTCGGGGGTGGCTAACGATGCGTTCCGGGACGATTTTATTGCTGATTATTTTTTTACGAGCTTCGGGGGAGCCAACAAACATTTGAAAATATTTTCAACGTGGCAGAATTCCTTGATTGGATGTTAGAAATTTTTTAATCAACCAATCAATGATAAGCGGGGGTTGGGGTGGCTATCGATGCGTTGCGGGACGATTTTGTAGCTGATTATTTTTTTGAGGTCTTTTTAGGTATCAATGAATATTCAGGAATTTTTCCAGAGTGGTGCAATTCCTTGTTTGGATATTAGACATTTTTTAATCAACGAATCAACGATTAGCGGGGGTCGTGAGTGGATAACGATGCGTTCCGGGACGATTTTGTGGCTGATTATTTTTTTTAAGGCTTTTTAGGTGTCCTTGAATATTAAGGAATTTTTCCAGAGTGGCAAAATTCCTTGTTTGGATATTACAAATTTTTTAATTAACAAATCAATGATAAGCGGGGGTCGGGGGTCGCTAACGAGGCGTTCCGGTCGATTTTGTTGCTGATTCTTTTTTTTTGGGCTTTTCAGGTGTCAATGAATATTCAGGAATTTTTCCAGAGTGGCAAAGTTTCTTGGTTGAATATTAGACATTTTTTAATGAACAAATCAACGATTAGCGGGGGTCGGGGGTGGATAACGATGCGTTCCGGGTCGATTTTGTTGCTGATTATTTTTTTGGGGAGCTTTTTAGGTGTCAATGAATATTCAGGAATTTTTCCAGAGTGGCAAAATTCCTTGTTTGGGTATTAGAATTTTTTTATCAACTAATCAATGATAAGCGGGGTCGGGGGTGGCTAACGATGCGTTCCGGGACGATTTTATTGCTGATTATTTTTTTACGAGCTTCGGGGGAGCCAACAAACATTTTAAAATTTTTCCAACGTGGCAAAATTCCTTGTTTGGATATTAGAAATTTTTTGATCAACTAATCAATGATAAGCGGGGGTCGGGGGTGGCTAACGATGCGTTCCGGGTCGATTTTGTTGCTGATTATTTTTTTTAGGGCTTTTTAGGTGTCCTTGATTATTCAGGAATTTTTCCAGAGTGGCAAATCTCCTTGTTTGGATATTAGAAATTTTTTAATTAACAAATCAATGATAAGCGGGGGTCTGGGGTAGCTATCGATGGGTTGCGGGACAATTTTGTTGCTGATTATTTTTCTGAGGTCTTTTTAGGAGTCAGTGAATATTCAGGAATTTTTCCAGAGTGGTGAAATTCCTTGTTTGGATATTAGAAATTTTTTAATCAACTAATCAATGATAAGCGTGGTCGGGGGTGGATAACGATGCGTTCCGGGATGATTTTGTTGCTGATTATTTTTTTGAGGGCATTTTAGGGGTCAATGAATATTTGAGAATTTTTCCAGGGTGGCAAAATAAATTGTTTGCATATTAGAAGTTTTTTAATCAACTAATCAATGATAAGCGTGGTCGGGGGTGGCTAACGAAGCGTTCCGGGACGATTTTATTGCTGATTATTTTTTTACGAGCTTCAGGGGAGCCAACAAACATTTGAGAATTTTTCCAACGTGGCAAAATTCCTTGTTTGGATATTAGAAATTTTTTGATCAACTAATCAATGATAAGCGGGGTCGGGGGTGGCTAACGATGCGTTCCGGTCGATTTTGTTGCTGATTCTTTTTTTTTGGGCTTTTCAGGTGTCAATGAATATTCAGGAATTTTTCCAGAGTGGCAAAATTCCTTGTTTGGGTATTAGAATTTTTTTTATCAACTAATCAATGATAAGCGGGGTCGGGGGTGGCTAACGATGCGTTCCGGGACGATTTTATTGCTGATTATTTTTTTGAGGGCATTTTAGGGGTCAATGAATATTTGAGAATTTTTCCAGAGTGGAAAAATCAATTGTTTGCATATTAGAAATTTTTTAATCAACAAATCAATGATAAGCGGGGTCGGGGGTGGCTAACGATGCGTTCCGGGTCGATTTTGTTGCTGATTATTTTTTTTTGGGGCTTTTTAGGTGTCAATGAATATTCAGGAATTTTTTCAGAGTGGCAAAATGTCTTGTTTGGGTATTAGAATTTTTTTAATTAACAAATCAATGATAAGCGGGGGTCGGGGGTGGCTAACGATGCGTTCCGGGTCGATTTTGTTGCTGATTATTTTTTTTAGGGCTTTTTAGGTGTCCTTGATTATTCAGGAATTTTTCCAGAGTGGCAAATCTCCTTGTTTGGATATTAGAAATTTTTTAATTAACAAATCAATGATAAGCGGGGGTCTGGGGTAGCTATCGATGGGTTGCGGGACAATTTTGTTGCTGATTATTTTTCTGAGGTCTTTTTAGGAGTCAGTGAATATTCAGGAATTTTTCCAGAGTGGTGAAATTCCTTGTTTGGATACTAGAAATCTTTTAATCAACTAATCAATGATAAGGGGGGTCGGAGGTGGCTAACGATGCGTTCCGGGTCGATTTTGTTGCTGATTATTTTTTTGGGGGCTTTTTAGGTGTCAATGAATATTCAGAAATTTTTCCAGAGTGGCAAAATTCCTTGTTTGGGTATTAGAATTTTTTTTTCAACTAATCAATGATAAGTGGGGTCGGGGGTGGCTAACGATGCGTTCCGGGACGATTTTATTGCTGATTATTTTTTTACGAGCTTCGGGGGAGCCAACAAACATTTGAAAATATTTCCAACGTGGCAGAATTCCTTGATTGGATGTTAGAAATTTTTTAATCAACCAATCAATGATAAGCGGGGGTTGGGGTGGCTATCGATGCGTTGCGGGACGATTTTGTAGCTGATTATTTTTGTGAGGTCTTTTTAGGTGTCAATGAATATTCAGGAATTTTTCCAGAGTGGTGAAATTCCTTGTTTGGATATTAGAAATTTTTTAATTAACAAATCAATGATAAGCGGGGGTCGGGGGTGGCTAACGATGCGTTCCGGTCGATTTTGTTGCTGATTCTTTTTTTTTGGGCTTTTCAGGTGTCAATGAATATTCAGGAATTTTTCCAGAGTGGGAAAGTTTCTTGGTTGAATATTAGACATTTTTTAATGAACAAATCAACGATTAGCGGGGGTCGGGGGTGGATAACGATGCGTTCCGGGTCGAATTTGTTGCTGATTATTTTTTTGGGGAGCTTTTTAGGTGTCAATGAATATTCAGGAATTTTTCCAGAGTGGCAAAATTCCTTGTTTGGATATTAGAAATTTTTTAATCAACTAATCAATGATAAGCGTGGTCGGGGGTGGATAACGATGCGTTCCGGGACGATTTTGTTGCTGATTATTTCTTTACGAGCTTCGAGGGAGCCAACAAACATTTGAAAATTTTTCCAACGTGGCAAAATTCCTTGATTGGATGTTAGAAATTTTTTAATCAACCAATCAATGATAAGCGGGGGTTGGGGTGGCTATCGATGCGTTTCGGGACGATTTTGTTGCTGATTATTTTTTTGAGGGCATTTTAGGGGTCAATGAATATTTGAGAATTTTTCCAGAGTGGAAAAATCAATTGTTTGCATATTAGAAATTTTTTAATCAACAAATCATTGATAAGCGGGGTCGGGGGTGGCAAACGATGCGTTCCGGGTCGATTTTGTTGCTGATTATTTTTTTTTAGGGCTTTTCAGGTTTCAATGAATATTCACGAATTTTTCCAAAGTGGAGAAATTGCTTGTTTGGTTATTAGAAATTTTTTAATCAACAAATCAATGATAAGCGGGGGTCTGGGGTAGCTATCGATGGGTTGCGGGACAATTTTGTTGCTGATTATTTTTCTGAGGTCTTTTAGGAGTCAGTGAATATTCAGGAATTTTTCCAGAGTGGTGAAATTCCTTGTTTGGATACTAGAAATTTTTTAATCAACTAATCAATGATAAGGGGGGTCGGAGGTGGCTAACGATGCGTTCCGGGTCGATTTTGTTGCTGATTATTTTTTACGAGTTTGGGAGCCAACAAACATTTTAAAATTTTTTCAGAGTGGCAAAATGTCTTGTTTGGGTATTAGAATTTTTTTAATTAACAAATCAATGATAAGCGGGGTCGGGGGTGGCTAACGATGCGTTCCGGGTCGATTTTGTTGCTGATTATTTTTTTGGGGAGCTTTTAGGTGTCAATGAATATTCAGGAATTTTTCCAGAGTGGCAAAATTCCTTGTTTGGGTATTAGAATTTTTTTATCAACTAATCAATGATAAGCGGGGTCGGGGGTGGCTACCGATGCGTTCCGGGACGATTTTATTGCTGATTATTTTTTTACGAGCTTCGGGGGAGCCAACAAACATTTGAAAATATTTTCAACGTGGCAGAATTCCTTGATTGGATGTTAGAAATTTTTTAATCAACCAATCAATGATAAGCGGGGGATGGGGTGGCTATCGATGCGTTGCGGGACGATTTTGTAGCTGATTATTTTTTTGAGGTCTTTTTAGGTGTCAATGAATATTCAGGAATTTTTCCAGAGTGGTGCAATTCCTTGTTTGGATATTAGACATTTTTTAATCAACTAATCAACGATTAGCGGGGGTCGTGAGTGGATAACGATGCGTTCCGGGACGATTTTGTGTCTGATTATTTTTTTTAAGGCTTTTTAGGTGTCCTTGAATATTAAGGAATTTTTCCAGAGTGGCAAAATTCCTTGTTTGGATATTACAAATTTTTTAATTAACAAATCAATGATAAGCGGGGGTCGGGGGTCGCTAACGAGGCGTTCCGGTCGATTTTGTTGCTGATTCTTTTTTTTTGGGCTTTTCAGGTGTCAATGAATATTCAGGAATTTTTCCAGAGTGGCAAAGTTTCTTGGTTGAATATTAGACATTTTTTAATGAACAAATCAACGATTAGCGGGGGTCGGGGTGGATAACGATGCGTTCCGGGACGATTTTGTGGTTGATTATTTTTTTTAGGGCTTTTTAGGTGTCAATGGATATTCAGGAATTTTTCCAGAGGGGTCAAATTCGTTGTTTGGATATTAGAAATTTTTTAATCAACTAATCAATGATAAGCGTGGTCGGGGGTGGATAACGATGCGTTCCGGGACGATTTTGTTGCTGATTATTTTTTTACGAGCTTCGAGGGAGCAAACAAACATTTGAAAATTTTTCCAACGTGGCAAAATTCCTTGATTGGATGTTAGAAATTTTTTAATCAACCAATCAATGATAAGCGGGGGTTGGGGTGGCTATCGATGCGTTTCGGGATGATTTTGTTGCTGATTATTTTTTTGAGGGCATTTTAGGGGTCAATGAATATTTGAGAATTTTTCCAGAGTGGAAAAATCAATTGTTTGCATATTAGAAATTTTTTAATCAACAAATCATTGATAAGTGGGGTCGGGGGTGGCTAACGATGTGTTCCGGGTCGATTTTGTTGCTGATTATTTTTTTTAGGGCTTTTCTGGTTTCAATGAATATTCACGAATTTTTCCAAAGTGGAGAAATTGCTTGTTTGGATATTAGAAATTTTTTAATCAACAAATCAATGATAAGCGGGGTCGGGGGTGGCTAACGATGCGTTCCGGGACGATTTTATTGCTGATTATTTTTTTACGGGCTTCGGGGGAGCCAACAAACATTTGAAAATTTTTCCAACGTGGCAAAATTCCTTGTTTGGATATTAGAAATTTTTTGATCAACTAATCAATGATAAGCGGGGTCGGGGGTGGCAAACGATGCGTTCCGGGTCGATTTTGTTGCTGATTATTTTTTTTTTTTGGGCTTTTTAGGTGTCAATGAATATTCAGGAATTTTTTCAGAGTGGCAAAATGTCTTGTTTGGGTATTAGAATTTTTTTAATTAACGAATCAATGATAAGCGGGGGTCGGGGGTGGCTAACGATGCGTTCCGGGTCGAATTTGTTGCTGATTATTTTTTTGGGGAGCTTTTTAGGTGTCAATGAATATTCAGGAATTTTCCAGAGTGGCAAAATTCCTTGTTTGGGTATTAGAATTTTTTTATCAACTAATCAATGATAAGCGGGGTCGGGGGTGGCTAACGATGCGTTCCGGGACGATTTTATTGCTGATTATTTTTTTACGAGCTTCGGGGGAGCCAACAAACATTTAAAAATTTTTCCAACGTGGCAAAATTCCTCGTTTGGATATTAGAAATTTTTTGATCAACTAATCAATGATAAGCGGGGTCGGGGGTGGCTAACGATGCGTTCCGGGACGATTTTATTGCTGATTATTTTTTTGAGGGCATTTTAGGGGTCAATGAATATTTGAGAATTTTTCCAGAGTGGAAAAATCAATTGTTTGCATATTAGAAATTTTTTAATCAACAAATCAATGATAAGCGGGGTCGGGGGTGGCTAACGATGCGTTCCGGGTCGATTTTGTTGCTGATTATTCTTTTTTAGGGCTTTTCAGGTGTCAATGAATATTCAAGAATTTTTCCAGAGTGGCAAAATTCCTTGTTTGGATACTAGAAATTTTTTAATCAACAAATCAATGATAAGCGGGGGTCGGGGGTGGCTAAAGATGCGTTCCGGGTCGATTTTGTTGCTGATTATTTTTTTTAGGGCTTGTTAGGTGTCAATGAATATTCAGGAATTTTTCCAGAGTGGCGAAATTCCTTGTTTGTGTATTAAATTTTTATCAACTAATCAATGATAAGCAGGGTCGGGGTGGCTAACGATGCGTTCCCGGGACGATTTTATTGCTGATTATTTTGAGCTTCGGGGGAGCCAACAAACATTTTAAAAAATTTTTCCAACGTGGCAAAATTCCTTGTTTGGATATTAGAAATTTTGATCAACTAATCAATGATAAGCGGGGTCGGGGGTCAGCGGAAACGATGCGTTCCGGGTCCGATTTTGTTGCTGATTATTTTGGGGAGCTATTTAGGTGTCAATGAATATTCAGGAATTTTTCCAGAGTGGCAAAATTCCTTGTTTGGATATTAGAAATTTTTTAATCAACTAATCAATGATAAGCGTGGTCGGGGGTGGATAACGATGCGTTCCGGGACGATTTTGTTGCTGATTATTTTTTTACGAGCTTCGGGGAGCCAACAAACATTTGAAAATATTTCCAACGTGGCAGAATTCCTTGATTGGATGTTAGAAATTTTTTAATCAACCAATCAATGATAAGCGGGGGTTGGGGTGTCTATCGATGCGTTGCGGGACGATTTTGTAGCTGATTATTTTTGTGAGGTCTTTTTAGGTGTCAATGAATATTCAGGAATTTTTCCAGAGTGGTGAAATTCCTTGTTTGGATATTAGACATTTTTTAATCAACTAATCAACGATCAGCGGGGGTCGTGAGTGGATAACGATGCGTTCCGGGACGATTTTGTGGCTGATTATTTTTTTTCAGGCTTTTTAGGTGTCCTTGAATATTAAGGAATTTTTCCAGAGTGGCAAAATTCCTTGTTTGGATATTAAAAATTTTTTAATTAACAAATCAATGATAAGCGGGGGTCGGGGGTCGCTAACGATGCGTTCCGGTCGATTTTGTTGCTGATTATTTTTTTTTGGGCTTTTCAGGTGTCAATGAATATTCAGGAATTTTTCCAGAGTGGGAAAGTTTCTTGGTTGAATATTAGACATTTTTTAATGAACAAATCAACGATTAGCGGGGGTCGGGGGTGGATAACGATGCGTTCCGGGACGATTTTGTGGTTGATTATTTTTTTAGGGCTTTTTAGGTGTCAATGAATATTCAGGAATTTTTCCAGAGGGGTCAAATTCGTTGTTTGGATATTAGAAATTTTTTAATCAACTAATCAATGATAAGCGTGGTCGGGGGTGGATAACGATGCGTTCCGGGACGATTTTGTTGCTGATTATTTCTTTACGAGCTTCGAGGGAGCCAACAAACATTTGAAAATTTTTCCAACGTGGCAAAATTCCTTGATTGGATGTTAGAAATTTTTTAATCAACCAATCAATGATAAGCGGGGGTTGGGGTGGCTATCGATGCGTTTCGGGACGATTTTGTTGCTGATTATTTTTTTGAGGGCATTTTAGGGGTCAATGAATATTCGAGAATTTTTCCACAGTGAAAAAACTAATTGTTTGCATATTAGAAATTTTGTAATCAACAAATCATTGATAAGCGGGGGTCGGGGGTGGCTAACGATGCGTTCCGGGTCGATTTTGTTGCTGATTATTTTTTTTTAGGGCTTTTCAGGTTTCAATGAATATTCACGAATTTTTCCAAAGTGGAGAAATTGCTTGTTTGGATATTAGAAATTTTTTAATCAACAAATCAATGATAAGCGGGGGTCTGGGGTAGCTATCGATGGGTTGCGGGACAATTTTGTTGCTGATTATTTTTCTGAGGTCTTTTTAGGAGTCATTGAATATTCAGGAATTTTTCCAGAGTGGTGAAATTCCTTGTTTGGATACTAGAAATTTTTTAATCAACTAATCAATGATAAGGGGGGTCGGAGGTGGCTAACGATGCGTTCCGGGTCGATTTTGTTGCTGATTATTTTTTTGGGGAGCTTTTTAGGTGTCAATGAATATTCAGGAATTTTTCCAGAGTGGCAAAATTCCTTGTTTGGGTATTAGAATTTTTTTTATCAACTAATCAATGATAAGCGGGGTCGGGGTGGCTAACGATGCGTTCCGGGACGATTTTATTGCTGATTATTTTTTTACGAGCTTCGGGGGAGCCAACAAACATTTGAAAATTTTTCCAACGTGGCAAAATTCCTTGTTTGGTTATTAGAAATTTTTTGATCAACTAATCAATGATAAGCGGGGTCGGGGGTGGCTAACGATGCGTTCCGGGTCGATTTTGTTGCTGATTATTTTTTTTAGGGCTTTTTAGGTGTCCTTGATTATTCAGGAATTTTTCCAGAGTGGCAAATCTCCTTGTTTGGATATTAGAAATTTTTTAATTAACAAATCAATGATAAGCGGGGGTCTGGGGTGGCTATCGATGGGTTGCGGGACGATTTTGTTGCTGATTATTTTTTTGAGGTCTTTTTAGGTGTCAATGAATATTCAGGAATTTTTCCAGAGTGGTGAAATTCCTTGTTTGGATATTAGAAATTTTTTAATCAACAAATCAATGATAAATGTGGTCGGGGGTGGCTAACGATGCGTTCCGGGTCGATTTTGTTGCTGATTATTTTTTTTTGGGCTTTTTAGGTGTCAATGAATATTCAGGAATTTTTTCAGAGTGGCAAAATTTCTTGTTTGGGTATTAGAATTTTTTTATCAACTAATCAATGATAAGCGGGGTCGGGGGTGGCTAACGATGCGTTCCGGGACGATTTTATTGCTGATTATTTTTTTACGAGCTTCGGGGGAGCCAACAAACATTTTAAAATTTTTCCAACGTGGCAAAATTCCTTGTTTGGATATTAGAAATTTTTTGATCAACTAATCAATGATAAGCGGGGTCGGGGGTGGCAAACGATGCGTTCCGGGTCGATTTTGTTGCTGATTATTTTTTTGGGGAGCTTTTTAGGTGTCAATGAATATTCAGGAATTTTTCCAGAGTGGCAAAATTCCTTGCTTGGAGATTAGAAATTTTTTAATCAACTAATCAATGATAAGCGGGGCCGGGGGTGGCTAACCATGCGTTCCGGGACGATTTTATTGCTGATTATTTTTTTACGAGCTTCGGGGGAGCCAACAAACATTTGAAAATATTTTCAACGTGGCAGAATTCCTTGATTGGATGTTAGAAATTTTTTAATCAACCAATCAATGATAAGCGGGGGTTGGGGTGGCTATCGATGCGTTGCGGGACGATTTTGTAGCCGATTATTTTTTTGAGGTCTTTTTAGGTGTCAATGAATATTCAGGAATTTTTCCAGAGTGGTGCAATTCCTTGTTTGGATATTAGACATTTTTTAATCAACTAATCAACGATTAGCGGGGGTCGTGAGTGGATAACGATGCGTTCCGGGACGATTTTGTGGCTGATTATTTTTTTTAAGGCTTTTTTAGGTGTCCTTGAATATTAAGGAATTTTTCCAGAGTGGCAAAATTCCTTGTTTGGATATTACAAATTTTTTAATTAACAAATTAATGATAAGCGGGGGTCGGGGGTCGCTAACGATGCGTTCCGGTCGATTTTGTTGCTGATTCTTTTTTTTTGGGCTTTTCAGGTGTCAATGAATATTCAGGAATTTTTCCAGAGTGGGAAAGTTTCTTGGTTGAATATTAGACATTTTTTAATGAACAAATCAACGATTAGCGGGGTCGGGGGTGGATAACGATGCGTTCCGGGACGATTTTGTGGTTGATTATTTTTTTTAGGGCTTTTTAGGTGTCAATGAATATTCAGGAATTTTTCCAGAGGGGTTAAATTCGTTGTTTGGATATTAGAAATTTTTTAATCAACTAATCAATGATAAGCGTGGTCGGGGGTGGATAACGATGCGTTCCGGGTCGATTTTGTTGCTGATTATTTTTTTACGAGCTTCGGGGGAGCCAACAAACATTTGAAAATATTTCCAACGTGGCAGAATTCCTTGATTGGATGTTAGAAATTTTTTAATCAACCAATCAATGATAAGCGGGGGTTGGGGTGGCTATCGATGCGTTGCGGGACGATTTTGTAGCTGATTATTTTTTAGAGGTCTTTTTAGGTGTCAATGAATATTCAGGAATTTTTCCAGAGTGGTGAAATTCCTTGTTTGGATATTAGACATTTTTTAATCAACTAATCAACGATTAGCGGGGGTCGTGAGTGGATAACGATGCGTTCCGGGACGATTTTGTGGCTGATTATTTTTTTTAAGGCTTTTTAGGTGTCCTTGAATATTAAGGAATTTCTCCAGAGTGGCAAAATTCCTTGTTTGGATATTACAAATTTTTTAATTAACAAATCAATGATAAGCGGGGGTCGGGGGTCGCTAACGATGCGTTCCGGTCGATTTTGTTGCTGATTCTTTTTTTTTGGGCGTTTCAGGTGTCAATGAATATTCAGGAATTTTTCCAGAGTGGGAAAGTTTCTTGGTTGAATATTAGACATTTTTTAATGAACAAATCAACGATTAGCGGG
Source organism: Euura lappo (assembly GCA_018257835.1). Lineage (NCBI taxonomy): Eukaryota > Metazoa > Arthropoda > Insecta > Hymenoptera > Tenthredinidae > Euura > Euura lappo. The sequence continues at coordinate 26,109 of JAEUYN010001000.1, read as the reverse complement.
GGTCGGGGGTGGATAACGATGCGTTCCGGGACGATTTTGTGGTTGATTATTTTTTTTAGGGCTTTTTAGGTGTCAATGAATATTCAGGAATTTTTCCAGAGGGGTCAAATTCGTTGTTTGGATATTAGAAATTTTTTAATCAACTAATCAATGATAAGCGTGGTCGGGGGTGGATAACGATGCGTTCCGGGACGATTATGTTGCTGATTATTTTTTTACGAGCTTCGAGGGAGCCAACAAACATTTGAAAATTTTTCCAACGTGGCAAAATTCCTTGATTGGATGTTAGAAATTTTTTAATCAACCAATCAATGATAAGCGGGGGTTGGGGTGGCTATCGATGCGTTTCGGGATGATTTTGTTGCTGATTATTTTTTTGAGGGCATTTTAGGGGTCAGTGAATATTTGAGAATTTTTCCAGAGTGGAAAAATCAATTGTTTGCATATTAGAAATTTTTTAATCAACAAATCATTGATAAGCGGGGTCGGGGGTGGCTAACGATGCGTTCCGGGTCGATTTTGTTGCTGATTATTTTTTTTTAGGGCTTTTCAGGTTTCAATGAATATTCACGAATTTTTCCAAAGTGGAGAAATTGCTTGTTTGGATATTAGAAATTTTTTAATCAACAAATCAATGATAAGCGGGGGTCTGGGGTAGCTATCGATGGGTTGCGGGACAATTTTGTTGCTGATTATTTTTCTGAGGTCTTTTTAGGAGTCAGTGAATATTCAGGAATTTTTCCAGAGTGGTGAAATTCCTTGTTTGGATACTAGAAATTTTTTAATCAACTAATCAATGATAAGGGGGGTCGGAGGTGGCTAGCGATGCGTTCCGGGTCGATTTTGTTGCTGATTATTTTTTTAGGGAGCTTTTTAGGTGTCAATGAATATTCAGGAATTTTTCCAGAGTGGCAAAATTCCTTGTTTGGGTATTAGAATTTTTTTTATCAACTAATCAATGATAAGCGGGGTCGGGGGTGGCTAACGATGCGTTCCGGGTCGATTTTGTTGCTGATTATTTTTTTGAGGTCTTTTTAGGTGTCCGTGAATATTCACGAATTTTTCCAAAGTGGAAAAATTCCTGGTTTGGATATTAGAAATTTTTTAATCAACAAATCAATGATAAGCGGGGTCGGGGGTGGCTAACGATGCGTTCCGGGTCGATTTTGTTGCTGATTATTTTTTTTGGGGGCTTTTTAGGTGTCAATGAATATTCAGGAATTTTTCCAGAGTGGCAAAATTCCTTGTTTGGGTATTAGAATTTTTTTATCAACTAATCAATGATAAGCGGGGTCGGGGGTGGCTACCGATGCGTTCCGGGACGATTTTATTGCTGATTATTTTTTTACGAGCTTCGGGGGAGCCAACAAACATTTGAAAATATTTTCAACGTGGCAGAATTCCTTGATTGGATGTTAGAAATTTTTTAATCAACCAATCAATGATAAGCGGGGGTTGGGGTGGCTATCGATGCGTTGCGGGACGATTTTGTAGCTGATTATTTTTTTGAGGTCTTTTTAGGTGTCAATGAATATTCAGGAATTTTTCCAGAGTGGTGAAATTCCTTGTTTGGATATTAGACATTTTTTAATCAACTAATCAACGATTAGCGGGGGTCGTGAGTGGATAACGATGCGTTCCGGGACGATTTTGTGGCTGATTATTTTTTTTAAGGCTTTTTAGGTGTCCTTGAATATTAAGGAATTTTTCCAGAGTGGCAAAATTCCTTGTTTGGATATTACAAATTTTTTAATTAACAAATCAATGATAAGCGGGGGTCGGGGGTCGCTAACGATGCGTTCCGGTCGATTTTGTTGCTGATTCTTTTTTTTTGGGCTTTTCAGGTGTCAATGAATATTCAGGAATTTTTCCAGAGTGGCAAAGTTTCTTGGTTGAATATTAGACATTTTTTAATGAACAAATCAACGATTAGCGGGGGTCGGGGGTGGATAACGATGCGTTCCGGGACGATTTTGTGGTTGATTATTTTTTTTAGGGCTTTTTAGGTGTCAATGAATATTCAGGAATTTTTCCAGAGGGGTCAAATTCGTTGTTTGGATATTAGAAATTTTTTAATCAACTAATCAATGATAAGCGTGGTCGGGGGTGGATAACGATGCGTTCCGGGACGATTTTGTTGCTGATTATTTTTTTACGAGCTTCGGGGGAGCCAACAAACATTTGAAAATATTTCCAACGTGGCAGAATTCCTTGATTGGATGTTAGAAATTTTTTAATCAACCAATCAATGATAAGCGGGGGTTGGGGTGGCTATCGATGCGTTGCGGGACGATTTTGTGGCTGATTATTTTTTTGAGGGCATTTTAGGGGTCAATAAATATTTGAGAATTTTTCCAGAGTGGAAAAATCAATTGTTTGCATATTAGAAATTTTTTAATCAACAAATCATTGATAAGCGGGGTTGGGGGTGGCTAACGATGCGTTCCGGGTCGATTTTGTTGCTGATTATTTTTTTTTAGGGCTTTTCAGGTTTCAATGAATATTCACGAATTTTTCCAAAGTGGAGAAATTGCTTGTTTGGATATTAGAAATTTTTTAATCAACAAATCAATGATAAGCGGGGGTCTGGGGTAGCTATCGATGGGTTGCGGGACAATTTTGTTGCTGATTATTTTTCTGAGGTCTTTTTAGGAGTCAGTGAATATTCAGGAATTTTTCCAGAGTGGTGAAATTCCTTGTTTGGATACTAGAAATTTTTTAATCAACTAATCAATGATAAGGGGGGTCGGAGGTGGCTAACGATGCGTTCCGGGTCGATTTTGTTGCTGATTATTTTTTTGGGGAGCTTTTTAGGTGTCAATGAATATTCAGGAATTTTTCCAGAGTGGCAAAATTCCTTGTTTGGGTATTAGAATTTTTTTTATCAACTAATCAATGATAAGCGGGGTCGGGGGTGGCTAACGATGCGTTCCGGGACGATTTTATTGCTGATTATTTTTTTACGAGCTTCGGGGGAGCCAACAAACATTTTAAAATTTTTCCAACGTGGCAAAATTCCTTGTTTGGATATTAGAAATTTTTTGATCAACTAATCAATGATAAGCGGGGTCGGGGGTGGCAAACGATGCGTTCCGGGTCGATTTTGTTGCTGATTATTTTTTTGGGGAGCTTTTTAGGTGTCAATGAATATTCAGGAATTTTTCCAGAGTGGCAAAATTCCCTGTTTGGGTATTAGAATTATTTTATCAACTAATCAATGATAAGCGGGGTCGGGGGTGGCTAACGATGCGTTCCGGGACGATTTTATTGCTGATTATTTTTTTACGAGCTTCGGGGGAGCCAACAAACATTTGAAAATATTTTCAACGTGGCAGAATTCCTTGATTGGATGTTAGAAATTTTTTAATCAACCAATCAATGATAAGCGGGGGTTGGGGTGGCTATCGATGCGTTGCGGGACGATTTTGTAGCTGATTATTTTTTTGAGGTCTTTTTAGGTGTCAATGAATATTCAGGAATTTTTCCAGAGTGGTGCAATTCCTTGTTTGGATATTAGACATTTTTTAATCAACTAATCAACGATTAGCGGGGGTCGTGAGTGGATAACGATGCGTTCCGGGACGATTTTGTGGCTGATTATTTTTTTTAAGGCTTTTTAGGTGTCCTTGAATATTAAGGAATTTTTCCAGAGTGGCAAAATTCCTTGTTTGGATATTACAAATTTTTTAATTAACAAATCAATGATAAGCGGGGGTCGGGGGTCGCTAACGATGCGTTCCGGTCGATTTTGTTGCTGATTCTTTTTTTTGGGCTTTTCAGGTGTCAATGAATATTCAGGAATTTTTCCAGAGTGGCAAAGTTTCTTGGTTGAATATTAGACATTTTTTAATGAACAAATCAACGATTAGCGGGGGTCGGGGGTGGATAACGATGCGTTCCGGGACGATTTTGTGGTTGATTATTTTTTTTAGGGCTTTTTAGGTGTCAATGAATATTCAGGAATTTTTCCAGAGGGGTCAAATTCGTTGTTTGGATATTAGAAATTTTTTAATCAACTAATCAATGATAAGCGTGGTCGGGGGTGGATAACGATGCGTTCCGGGACGATTTTGTTGCTGATTATTTTTTTACGAGCTTCGGGGGAGCCAACAAACATTTGAAAATATTTCCAACGTGGCAGAATTCCTTGATTGGATGTTAGAAATTTTTTAATCAACCAATCAATGATAAGCGGGGGTTGGGGTGGCTATCGATGCGTTGCGGGACGATTTTGTGGCTGATTATTTTTTTGAGGGCATTTTAGGGGTCAATAAATATTTGAGAATTTTTCCAGAGTGGAAAAATCAATTGTTTGCATATTAGAAATTTTTTAATCAACAAATCATTGATAAGCGGGGTTGGGGGTGGCTAACGATGCGTTCCGGGTCGATTTTGTTGCTGATTATTTTTTTTTAGGGCTTTTCAGGTTTCAATGAATATTCACGAATTTTTTCTAATTGGAGAAATTGCTTGTTTGGATATTAGAAATTTTTTAATCAACAAATCAATGATAAGCGGGGGTCTGGGGTAGCTATCGATGGGTTGCGGGACAATTTTGTTGCTGATTATTTTTCTGAGGTCTTTTTAGGAGTCAGTGAATATTCAGGAATTTTTCCAGAGTGGTGAAATTCCTTGTTTGGATACTAGAAATTTTTTAATCAACTAATCAATGATAAGGGGGGTCGGAGGTGGCTAACGATGCGTTCCGGTCGATTTTGTTGCTGATTATTTTTTTGGGGAGCTTTTTAGGTGTCAATGAATATTCAGGAATTTTTCCAGAGTGGCAAAATTCCTTGTTTGGGTATTAGAATTTTTTTTATCAACTAATCAATGATAAGCGGGGTCGGGGGTGGCTAACGATGCGTTCCGGGACGATTTTATTGCTGATTATTTTTTTACGAGCTTCGGGGGAGCCAACAAACATTTTAAAATATTTTCAACGTGGCAGAATTCCTTGATTGGATGTTAGAAATTTTTTAATCAACCAATCAATGATAAGCGGGGGTTGGGGTGGCTATCGATGCGTTGCGGGACGATTTTGTAGCTGATTATTTTTGTGAGGTCTTTTTAGGTGTCAATGAATATTCAGGAATTTTTCCAGAGTGGTGAAATTCCTTGTTTGGATATTAGACATTTTTTAATCAACTAATCAACGATTAGCGGGGTTCGTGAGTGGATAACGATGCGTTCCGGGACGATTTTGTGGCTGATTATTTTTTTTAAGGCTTTTTAGGTGTCCTTGAATATTAAGGAATTTTTCCAGAGTGGCAAAATTCCTTGTTTGGATATTACAAATTTTTTAATTAACAAATCAATGATAAGCGGGGGTCGGGGGTGGCTAACGATGCGTTCCGGTCGATTTTGTTGCTGATTCTTTTTTTTTTAGGCTTTTTAGGTGTCAATGAATATTCAGGAATTTTTCCAGAGTGGCGAAATTTCTTGGTTGAATATTAGACATTTTTTAATGAACAAATCAACGATTAGCGGGGGTCGGGGGTGGATAACGATGCGTTCCGGGACGATTTTGTGGTTGATTATTTTTTTTAGGGCTTTTTAGGTGTCAATGAATATTCAGGAATTTTTCCAGAGGGGTCAAATTCGTTGTTTGGATATTAGAAATTTTTTAATCAACTAATCAATGATAAGCGTGGTCGGGGGTGGATAACGATGCGTTCCGGGACGATTTTGTTGCTGATTATTTTTTTACGAGCTTTGGGGGAGCCAACAAACATTTGAAAATTTTTCCAACGTGGCAAAATTCCTTGATTGGATGTTAGAAATTTTTTAATCAACCAATCAATGATAAGCGGGGGTCTGGGGTGGCTAACGATGCGTTGCGGGACGATTTTGTTGCTGATTATTTTTTTGAGGTCTTTTTAGGTGTCAATGAATATTCAGGAATTTTTCCAGAGTGGTGAAATTCCTTGTTTGGATATTAGAAATTTTTTAATTAACAAATCAACGATTAGCGGGGGTCGGGGGTGGATAACGATGCGTTCCGGGACGATTTTGTGGTTGATTATTTTTTTTTAGGGCTTTTTAGGTGTCAATGAATATTCAGGAATTTTTCCAGAGTGGTGAAATTCCTTGTTTGGATATTAGAAATTTTTTAATCAACTAATCAATGATAAGCGGGGTCGGGGGTGGCTAACCATGCGTTCCGGGACGATTTTATTGCTGATTATTTTTTTACGAGCTTCGGGGGAGCCAACAAACATTTGAGAATTTTTCCAACGTGCCAAAATTCCTTGATTGGATGTTACAAATTTTTTAATCACCAAATTAATGATAAGCGGCGGTCGGGGGTGGCTAACGATGCGTTCCGGGACGATTTTGTTGCTGATTATTTTTTTGAGGGCTTTTTAGGGTTTCAATGAATATACGGGAATTTTTCCAGAGTGGCAAAATTCCTTGTTTGGAGATTAGAAATTTTTTAATCAACTAATCAATGATAAGCGGGGTCGGGGGTGGCTAACGATGCGTTCCGGTCGATTTTGTTGCTGATTCTTTTTTTTTGGGCTTTTCAGGTGTCAATGAATATTCAGGAATTTTTCCAGAGTGGCAAAGTTTCTTGGTTGAATATTAGAAATTTTTTAATCAACCAATCAATGATAAGCGGGGGTTGGGGTGGCTATCGATGCGTTGCGGGACGATTTTGTAGCTGATTATTTTTGTGAGGTCTTTTTAGGTGTCAATGAATATTCAGGAATTTTTCCAGAGTGGCAAAATTTCTTGGTTGAATATTAGACATTTTTTAATGAACAAATCAACGATTAGCGGGGGTCGGGGGTGGATAACGATGCGTTCCGGGACGATTTTGTGGTTGATTATTTTTTTTAGGGCTTTTTAGGTGTCAATGAATATTCAGGAATTTTTCCAGACGGGTCAAATTCGTTGTTTGGATATTAGAAATTTTTTAATCAATTAATCAATGATAAGCGTGGTCGGGGGTGGATAACGATGCGTTCCGGGACGATTTTGTTGCTGATTATTTTTTTACGAGCTCCGGGGGAGCCAAAAAACATTTCAAAATTTTTCCAACGTGGCAAAATTCCTTGTTTGGATATTAGAAATTTTTTGATCAACTAATCAATGATAAGCGGGGTCGGGGGTGGCTAACGATGCGTTCCGGGACGATTTTGTGGCTGATTATTTTTTTTAGGGCTTTTCAGGTGTCAATGAATATTCAAGAATTTTTCCAAAGTGGAGAAATTCCTTGTTTGGATATTAGAAATTTTTTAATCAACAAATCAATGATAAGCGGGGTCGGGGGTGGCTAACGATGGGTTCCGGGTCGATTTTGTTGCTGATTTTTTTTTTTTGGGCTTTTTAGGTGTCAATGAATATTCAGGAATTTTTTTCAGAGTGGCAAAATTTCTTGTTTGGGTATTAATTTTTTTAATTAACAATTCAATGATAAGCGGGGGTCGGGGGTGGCTAACGATGCGTTCCGTGTCGATTTTGTTAATGATTATTCTTTGTAGGGCTTTTTAGGTGTCCTTGAATATTCAGGAATTTTTCGAGAGTGGCAAAATTCCTTGTTTGGATATTAGACATTTTTTAATTAACAAATCAATGATAAGCGGGGGTCTGGGGTGGCTATCGATGGGTTGCGGGACGATTTTGTTGCTGATTATTTTTTTGAGGTCTTTTTAGGTGTCCGTGAATATTTACGAATTTTTCCAAAGTGGAAAAATTCCTTGTTTGGATATTAGAAACTTTTTAATCAACAAATCAATGATAAGGGGGGTCGGAGGTCGCTAACGATGCGTTCCGGGTCGATTTTGTTGCTGATTATTTTTTTTGGGGCTTTTTAGGTGTCAATGAATATTCAGGAATTTTTTCTGAGTGGCAAAATTTCTTGTTTGGGTATTAGAATTTTTTTATCAACTAATCAATGATAAGCGGGGTCGGGGGTGGCTAACGATGCGTTCCGGGTCGATTTTGTTGCTGATTATTTTTTTTTTAGGGCTTTTCAGGTGTCAATGAATATTCACGAATTTTTCCAAAGTGGAAAAATTCCTTGTTTGGATATTAGAAACTTTTTAATCAACAAATCAATGATAAGCGGGGTCGGGGGTGGCTAACGATGCGTTCCGGGTCTATTTTGTTGCTGATTAATTTTTTTTAGGGCTTTTCAGGTGTCAATGAATATTCACGAATTTTTCCAAAGTGGAGAAATTCCTTGTTTGGATATTAGAAACTTTTTAATCAACAAATCAATGATAAGGGGGGTCGGAGGTCGCTAACGATGCGTTCCGGGTCGATTTTGTTGCTGATTTTTTTTTTGGGGCTTTTTAGGTGTCAATGAATATTCAGGAATTTTTTCAGAGTGGCAAAATTTCTTGTTTGGGTATTAGAATTTTTTTAATTAACAATTCAATGATAAGCGGGGGTCGGGGGTGGCTAACGATGCGTTCCGTGTCGATTTTGTTAATGATTATTCTTTGTAGGGCTTTTTAGGTGTCCTTGAAAATTCAGGAATTTTTCCAGAGTGGCTAAATTCCTTGTTTGGATATTAGAAATTTTTGAATTAACAAATCAATGATAAGCGGGGGTCTGGGGTGGCTATCGATGGGTTGCGGGACGATTTTGTTGCTGATTATTTTTTTGAGGTCTTTTTAGGTGTCCGTGAATATTTACGAATTTTTCCAAAGTGGAAAAATTCCTTGTTTGGATATTAGAAATTTTTTAATCAACAAATCAATGATAAGCGGGGTCGGGGGTGGCTAACGATGCGTTCCGGGTCGATTTTGTTGCTGATTATTTTCTTTTGGGCTTCTCAGGTGTCAATGAATATTCAGGAATTTTTCCAGAGTGGCGAAATTTCTTGTTTGGATATTAGAAATTTCTTAATGAACAAATCAACGATTACCGGGGGTCGGGGGTGGATAACGATGCGTTCCGGGACGATTTTGTGGCTGATTATTTTTTTTTGGGCTTTTCAGGTGTCAATGAATATTCACGAATTTTTCCAAAGTGGAGAAATTCCTTGTTTGGATATTAGAAATTTTTTAATCCACAAATCAATGATAAGCGGGGTCGGGGGTGGCTAACGATGGGTTCCGGGTCGATTTTGTTGCTGATTTTTTTTTTGGGGCTTTTTAGGTGTCAATGAATATTCAGGAACTAGAAGGCGTTGTTCCTCATTCGCTCGCTTCGCTCGCTCACTCGGTTGGAAGAGAGCGTTGTTCCTCACTCGCTTCGCTCGCTCGGTTGTCAGTGGTATTTCAAATATTTTGGGAGTGTATACTATCACGCTGTGCAATTGAAATCGGTAGAGAATTAAATCACGATACTGCCCACTTTTAGCGTTCGGTTATTAGGTGGAAGACCTTTCGGTGTCAATGACTTCATGAAGTCTATCGGGAGAATATTACTCATAGCAGTATTAATATCTTCGTCTTCGCCTGTATCGACACTCATTTATTATACTCCAACACTTTTAATTTTCTGACAATATTTCGTTGTTGATGGCAATGACATCCACATTGGTTGGAGCTAACATAACCTTTCCAGAATTTGAGGTATCTTGAGGACCGACGTTTTCTCCAAATATTTCGCGCACAATTTAACCATTCGAGCAGAATTCCGTAGGAAATCGTTGAGAACTTCGTTGTTACGTTTGATAGAATCGCCAAATAAACCATCCCCAACTCGCAGAAGCCATTGCTTGAAATCTGTCCATCATTGTCCATCAGAGATGCGAATATTGCCCTTCAATGACAAGTATACAAATTGATTCCATACGCTGCTTCTTGTCACACAGGCCTCTAAAATTTGTGTTCTACTCCCACGTCTCACAACTGGTAAAGTTTGCCGAAAATCCCCAGAAATTATGACTATTTTACCACCAAATGGTTCGTTAAATTCGCATACATCTCTAAACATACGGTCAACAGCTTGCAGTGCATACTTCCTAGATTCCTACTTTCACATCTCGAATGTGCAACCCTTGTGCAGAATTCGATTTAATATTACACGTTACGCATTTATTTGATTGTAATGGTAGTTTTAAAGTGGAGTGTGCAGTTCTTCCTCCTTTTGATAAATTCGCTGCGATTTCAGTCCATGCTACAGGCAGCACTATCAAACCCATACTTCTCAATGAAAAACGTGAATAACTTTTTTCACTGCCACCTGGACTATCCAAATGAATGCAATTATGCCTACGCGACGTACAGCACGCATAACTGCGTCATATACAATACGTTGACGTTTCGTTGACGTTCCGTTGACGTTTCGTTGAACTATTAACGAATGTTCTCACCATCTGTTCGATAGTAGTGATGTCTCCGACAATGTCTGTGACACACGTAAATACGTAACCTTCTTTTAAGTCCGGTAAATTGGAATTTTGCCACGTGAATCCATGAAATATGAGTATTTCATTGATCACCTGCAAGGCCTTTCGTTCGATTGTTTCATTCTATTCATTTCGATCGACCAACTCGTATTTCTATTTTACGCAAACAGCCTACACATCTCCTTCGGAAATTTAATACGCGATCCAGCTTCAGCCAAACATTCGTCGCATTCTTCGATATCAGTAACTAACTCTCGCGCTACAGCTGCCACAAAAAAGGATATGTATATCGTACCTCCATAAGTTCGCAAATCATCGTATGATTGTGCTCCCGGAAAACGTTATAACAACAATCTTAAATGATAATGCTCTTTTTTTCTGGGACTCACGAAATATATTCTACTCAATACAGGTTCCACAAATTTCTTTCGCTTCGTCCACTCCGTATTCCTCTCATTGAACACACGATGATTAACTTTCTATTTCTTCGTCTGTCTTGTTTGCTTCTGTTTTATTTTTACTTTACTATCATTATTATCTCTAAACTATTTCTTTCTCTCGCTACAATCATTTACGGCCGAATCCGTGTGGATTCACCCAGATTTTCCAGCCATGTTTTTTGTGGAGGCTGAAACTTTTTTTAGTAGTTCTTTGGCGTATTTTAAGAGACCCGTGTCCGAGGGTTTTGTCCGCAAATTTTTTTAAGGACTGTATTTATTAATTTTAAATTTGGCGAGAAAATCAGTCTTTTTAAAACGAATTTAAGAAAAACTGCTGTAAAATTGAGCCAAATGGACCGATTTTTACGATTTTTTTTCAAAATGTTTAGAATTTCCTCACCTTTCAGGTCGCACCTATAGTTTTTGATTTTATTGCGATGCGAGTCCACAATTTTGAGAAAACTGAAAAGATTCGAAAATGTTCAAGTCCAAATATCTCAAAACACCACATCTTTTTTTTCGCTCGTTTTTTCATATGTTTTTGTACATGAACAGTACTAACTTCTCCCAAAGCGACATCCCCAGTACTTTTTTTAAACGCAGGATATAACCGATTTTCGAAAGTAACAGTTTTTTTGGCGTTTTTCGCCGTTTTCACGTGTTGTATCGAGTTTGAATATTGAATACGCTTCAAAATTCATAGCTGTGATACCTACGTTACATTTGAACATTTTATAAATATGAAACACGAATTTTAATTAACCGCAACCCACTACCAGAGTCCTAGTTGAACGAAAAACGTTTCAAAATAAACATTTCAGATATTCGAAATCTCGAAAACGAGAGATCTCTGTTTCGCTTGCTTTCGCTTGCTCTCGCTTGAAGCATAGAACCGACGAGCGGTAACTCCGAGCAGACTTCGGCTGATCTCGCTAAATTATTCTCTCGGTTTGAAATGAGTCAGGGGCAAATACATCACAAATTCGTGAGAGTGTATACCTATATGATTATGAAGAAAAAGTTCAAGAAACATGAACAATAATTGTGGTTCTTATTGAAAAATTAACGTATCTGAAGTGTTTATTTTGAAACGTTTTTCGTTCAACTACGACTCTGGTAGTGCCTGGGTTGTGGTTAATTAAAATTCGTGTTTCATATTTATAAAATGTTAAAATATAATGTAGGTATCACAGCCAATAATTTTGAATCGTATTCAATATTCAAACTCGATACAACACGTGAGAACGGCGAAAAACGCAAAAAAAAAACTGTTACTTTCGAAAATCGGTTATATCTTGCGTTTAAAAAAAGTACTGGGGATGCCGCTTTGGGGGAAGTTAGTACTATTCATGTACAAAAACATATGAAAAAACGAGCGAAAAAAAAGATGTGGTGTTTTGAGATATTTTGACTTGAAAATTTCCGAATCTTTTCAGTTTTTTCGAAATTGTGGACTCGCATCGCAATAAAATCAAAAACTATAGGTGCGATCTGAAAGGTGAGGAAATTCTGAACATTTTGAAAAAAAAAATCGTCAAAATCAGTCCATTTGGCTCAATTTTACAGCAGTTTTTCTGAAATTCATTTTAAAAAGACTGGTTTTCTCGCCAAATTTGAAATGAATAAATACGGTCCTTAAAAAAATTTGCAGGTAAAACCCTCGGACACGGGTCTCTTAAAATACGCCAAGGAACCCCTAAAAAAAGTTTCAGCCTCCACAAAAAACATGGCCGGAAAATCTGGGTGAATCCGCGCGGATTCGGCCTTACGTGTACTCTTCTTATCCTGTGTGCTCATTATTGTATTCCCCTTTGTCCAACATCGACATGGACATAATAAACATTATTACATTATTACATTGAATGATTCGGAATTTTGCAGGACGAATAATTACGTGTTTCCACGTCGGTCTTGTTGAGAATTAGCCACGCGAGCAACGTTTATTCTTCATTTCTGTCCACAGCTAAATGCCCACGCCCCTCTTCAGAATATGACGTATTTCAATTTTCAATGTGAACAGCTAACTTATATACAGCGTACGATTGCTCATTTATCGGAAATTGATACAACCGATGCATTGCCTCGGGTGGACACACATATCACGTCGATCTATATTCGTTAACCTCGTCGTATCTCACGCTATTTTCTTCCTGTGCATCCTTCATTTCGACGACCGCGCAATCATACTCTTCATAACAGTAGGGTAGACCGGGGTCAGTTGTGACCGGGGTCAGTTGTGACAGGGGTCAGTTGTTACATCGCAAATATCTCTTAAAGTAAAGTAAGTATGTTTATGTCCCTACAGTATGTCTTGCATGTAGTCAGTCCGGAAATGCTTATCCACATGCCAGCTTCCACCGCGTGAAATAGACGCATTGCGAGGGGTGTATTGTTATTTTTGGACCCAAAGTTAGTTTTTACGATTTCAGTCGAACAGTGATATCTAGATTCCTATGGTATATACATCGAATATTCTTTATCCATACGTTTCCTTGAACATTTCTCGATCAGCTCTGACGGTTTTCCGCGTCTTTGGATCGCGAAAATGAACGAAATTTTCACACAGAAGTAAAGAAAACCGTTTGGGGTCAGTTGTGACAGGGAGCAGTTGTAACATTTAGATATAGGATAATACTGTAACATTTCAGCTTACTTGATACGAAAATGTTTATTTTAGTCCCTCCATGTTAGAATGCCTCGAAAAAGTGAAAAAAATATAACAAGTCCGTGATAACTGTTTATCCTATGAAAAAGCTAATGCCGAGTTTATAAACGGAAAACAGCTGGAAAATATCCCTCCACACCATTTTCGAACGACATGTCTCGGATCAAAAAGTGGTTCCGAGTTAGATTGACCTCAACGGATTTCACAATCGTGATTATTAATTGGATTTTGTGTGAAAACCTTGTGTCACAACTGACCCCATTCGCTGTCACAACTGCCCCGGACGCGGGGTCAGTTGTGACATTTTTCCATTTTTTTTTGTCGGGCTTGTACTTTTTTTCTATCAATGCTAGAAAGTCCTACTTAGCGTCATTTTGTCAGCAATTGAATGGTCTTTCCTGCGGTATTTGAAACATTTATGTGATTGTTGTAGGTTGAGCTTAGTAAAGGCAAAACTGCAAACTGTCACAACTGACCCCGGTCTACCCTACCTTACATAGGTATTTTATACATTGCACCGTTGTACTACGAGTTGTTTATAATAATATAAAAAAGTATAAGTAAAGTAATGAAACATTGGGATTTATAATTGGGATAATAATATCGAAAAATATCAGTAAAGTAACCAGACATCGGGATTTATAGCCGGCGTGACGAATTGTTCATGATAATATCGGAAAATACGAGGGAAAATATCAGTCCAGTAACGAAACATCGGGATTTCTAGCTGGCATGACGAATTGTTTATAATAATACTAAGAAAGTATAAGTAAAGTAACGAAACATTGAGATTTGTAATTAGGATAATAATATCGGAAAATCTATATATTAAAGTACGAAAATGCGGATGTCTGCAGTTCCCAATTCTACCGCCAGGGGCTGCCACATGCGGCTACGAGCCTCAGCACGCAACACGCGGGCCACGCGCCCCAGGTCGACTCCTCCGCGAATTCCTGACGACCCCTGAAGGTCGCGATACGCGGTTCATGCGCCCTAGGTCGACTCCTCCGCGAATTCCTGACCCCTGAAGGTCACGATACGCGGTTCACGCGCCTCAGGCCGACTCCTCCACGAATTCCCGACCTCTCAAGGTCGCGATACGCGGTTCATGCGCCCTAGGTCGACTCCTCCGCGAATTCCCGACCTCTGAAGGTCGCGATACGCGGTTCACGCGCCTCAGGCCGACTCCTCCGCGAATTCCTGACCCCTGAAGGTCGCGATACGCGGTTCGTGCGCCCTAGGTCGACTCCTCCGCGAATTCCTGACCTCTGAAGGTCACGATACGCGGTTCACGCGCCTCAGGCCGACTCCTCCACGAATTCCCGACCTCTCAAGGTCGCGATACGCGGTTCATGCGCCCTAGGTCGACTCCTCCGCGAATTCCCGACCTCTGAAGGTCGCGATACGCGGTTCACGCGCCTCAGGCCGACTCCTCCGCGAATTCCTGACCCCTGAAGGTCGCGATACGCGGTTCGTGCGCCCTAGGTCGACTCCTCCGCGAATTCCTGACCCCTGAAGGTCGCGATACGCGGTTCGTGCGCCCTAGGTCGACTCCTCCGCGAATTCCTGACCCCTGAAGGTCGCGATACGCGGTTCACGCGCCTCAGGCCGACTCCTCCGCGAATTCCTGACCCCTGAAGGTCGCGATACGCGGTTCACGCGCCTCAGGCCGACTCCTCCGCGAATTCCCGACCTCTGAAGGTCGCGATACGCGGTTCACGCGCCTCAGGCCGACTCCTCCGCGAATTCCTGACCCCTGAAGGTCGCGATACGCGGTTCATGCGCCCTAGGTCGACTCCTCCGCGAATTCCTGACCCCTGAAGGTCGCGATACGCGGTTCATGCGCCCTAGGTCGACTCCTCCGCAAATTCCCGACCTCTGAAGGTCGCGATACGCGGTTTACGCGCCTCAGGCCGACTCCTCCGCGAATTCCTGACCCCTGAAGGTCGCGATACGCGGTTCACGCGCCTCAGGCCGACTCCTCCGCGAATTCCTGACCCCTGAAGGTCGCGATACGCGGTTCACGCGCCTCAGGTCGACTCCTCCGCAAATTCCTGACCCCTGAAGGTCGCGATACGCGGTTCACGCGCCTCAGGCCGACTCCTCCGCGAATTCCTGACCCCTGAAGGTCGCGATACGCGGTTCACGCGCCTCAGGCCGACTCCTCCGCAAATTCCTGACCCCTGAAGGTCGCGATACGCGGTTCACGCGCCTCAGGCCGACTCCTCCGCGAATTCCTGACCCCTGAAGGTCGCGATACGCGGTTCATGCGCCCTAGGTCGACTCCTCCGCAAATTCCCGACCTTTGAAGGTCACAATACGCGGTTCACGCGCCTCAGGCCGACGCCTCCCCGAATTCCTGACCCCTGAAGGTCGCGATTCGCGGTTCACGCGCCTCAGGCCGACTTCTCCGCGAATTCCTGACCCCTGAAGGTCGCGATACGCGGTTCACGCGCCCTAGGTCGACTCCTCCGCAAATTCCCGACCTCTGAAGGTCGCGATACGCGGTTCACGCGCCTCAGGCCGACTCCTCCGCGAATTCCTGACCCCTGAAGGTTGCGATACGCGGTTCATGCGCCCTAGGTCGACTCCTCCGCAAATTCCCGACCTCTGAAGGTCGCGATACGCGGTTCACGCGCCTCAGGCCGACTCCTCCGCGAATTCCTGACCCCTGAAGGTTGCGATACGCGGTTCACGCGCCCTAGGTCGACTCCTCCGCAAATTCCCGACCTCTGAAGGTCACAATACGCGGTTCACGCGCCTCAGGCCGACGCCTCCCCGAATTCCTGACCCCTGAAGGTCGCGATTCGCGGTTCACGCGCCTCAGGCCGACTTCTCCGCGAATTCCTGACCCCTGAAGGTCGCGATACGCGGTTTATGCGCCCTAGGTCGACTCCTCCGCAAATTCCCGACCTCTGAAGGTCGCGATACGCGGTTCACGCGCCTCAGGCCGACTCCTCCGCGAATTCCTGACCCCTGAAGGTTGCGATACGCGGTTCATGCGCCCTAGGTAGACTCCTCCGCAAATTCCCGACCTCTGAAGGTCGCGATACGCGGTTCACGCGCCTCAGGCCGACTCCTCCGCGAATTCCTGACCCCTGAAGGTCGCGACACGCGGATCACGCGCCTCAGGCCGACTCCTCCGCTAATTCCCGACCCCTGGACGTCGTGCCACGCGGTTTCAGAGTCGTACCATGCGCACTGGTTGCCAAATATACTGACTCAATACGCACATCAGTGATCGGTAAGCCGAAATAATCCGAAATAATAATGAATAGATTTGATGTAGTGGGCATTAAATGCGCAGAATTGTCTAAACTTCAGAAAGGTTCTCATATCTATTCTGACCAGCAGGCACCATGGGCAGAACCAAGAACGAGCACCGCGGTGAGTTAATCTTATCAATTCGTTCCCGAAATATTTGAAATACCAATGACAACCGAGCGAGCGAAGCGAGCGAGGAACAACGCCTCCCCTTAACCGAGTGAGCGAGCGAAGCGAGCGAATGAGGAACAACCCCTTCTAGTATCCTTGAAGTAACGAATCATCGAGATTTATAGCCGGTATGACGAATTGTGTATAATAATATCGCAAAATATCAGTCAAGTAACGAAACATCGGGATTGATAGTAGGCATAACAAATTGTTCATAATGTTATCGGAAAATATCAGCAAAGTAACGAAACATGGGGATTTATAGCCGGCATGACGAATTGTGTATAATAATGTAACGTTTGGCCGTTACCACCAGGGTTCGTCGGTACGAAATCAGACGAGACAAGGGAAAATATGGGGAAATGCGGTTTATTGAGACACGTGTTTACAGCATCAGATCTCCTAAGAGACTGTTAGTTAAAAAGTAGAGGCTGGTTGTCATAGCAACCAACCTGCACCTCTTTCGTGTTATGTAAAGGGTGTAAGGCTGCAGCAGCCTTCGTAACACTATCCCCCCCTGTGACAAGAGTCGTCCCGACTCGGATTAATCGACAAACTGCTTGAACGACGTGTAGAGATTCGAAATATGTAAGTGTTGAATTGGGAGGAATGCTCCCAAGACGTGTAGGGTGCTCTACGGAGAGAGTCGCGACTATGGTCGTACGTTCAAAGACTCTCGCCAACTCCACTCGGCATTCGCCTTCGCTCTCGAGGAAAACCATAGAAAGACTCGAGAAAGCGGCCGAGCACCCTGAGGTGACTCTACGTGTTTACAGGGATCGTAAGTAAGGCATTCGATAAATACAACGACACGTGCGTATCTTCGACGCTTGTGGCCACCAAGGTGCTGGGGTAATCCAAGGATTCAACCGTGAGGAAGAGTCTAACAGCGAATGCGTCGTCGGGAGCAAGGGGTTGCAAAAGTCCGCATCAAGGTGGTTCGTCATAAACAGCAACAAGGCAAGGTCGTGGGTCGAAGCGAGGCCACTTCCAAGGTGTCCTGAACAACGAAGATCACCGCAAATCTAAAATTCGGGGAGGACAAACGTGAGACAGGTTCCGCACGGCCCATGGCAGAACGTTTGAGGTAGTTCGTAAGAGCAAGAACAGTAGAAGAGGGGTGAGTTAGGCGGGTTTTTCCGTAAGAAAATGGAAAGCTCTTATCTGATTTAACAGGACAAATGCAGGGCAAATCCGCTGATGGGGGGGGGTGTCTCCATCCAAATCGTTGTAGCCTCGTAGGGACCAAGCAATCTTCAAAAGGCGACAGCTGGGCAAATCTGAAATGCTGACTTCCAAGGGTGGCTAAAACTGAACTTATTATTTTCAATCTCCACACAGTATACAGCTTTCTCAATTCCAAAATGAAACCCCAAAAACATATGTAGATAGACATTAAGTAGCATCCAGATTTCACCGGAAACATCGAACAAAACGAACAGATCAGAAACTCAATGTTGTGGGTGATTAACTGCCGTGAAGAATGACGATTTATTTCTATTCGGGATATTCTCACAAAGTCTCACTTCCTTGTTGATGAACTTTCGAAGCGTCCAAATCCGTTTTCAAAGAGAAACAGTGTTTGGTCCCATGACCTTTCTTTCCACAGAATGAACAGATTTTGGAGAACCGATTCCTTCTGTAACTATCGAACGAAGCAAAGATATCTGGATGAGACTGGCTGCTGGGAGTGTTTCCTATCGAACGAGTAAACGAATGTAGTTCCCCTTCTTGACGAGACTTAACCGAGTCAGAGTCTTCTCGGAATAAAGCTTCCATTTCTAATCCTTTGGCGATAGCTTCGCGAAGGGAAGAGGGACTGGCCATTTTTAATAAGTATTTTAAAGTTGGATCTGAAATGGCATTCATGAACCTCGAACAAGCTAATTGGTCCAAACTTTTAGCATCACATTCAGGAAAAACGAGTCGAATAAGTCGCTCGAGATCCTGTCCGAGAGCAGCCAGATGCTCATTTCGGCCTTGACACCGCTCTTCAAATCGTGAGAACCACAATTTGGACAAATACTCCTCCCCGAACCGAAGTTTCAATGCTGCACAAATTGCTTCGAAATTCTCAGCATCGGAATCTGAAAGAGAACCTAAGACATCCAAGGCCGGTCCTCTGAGAGATGCAGACAACATCACGACTCTTTCGAGGGAATCCCAATCATTTATGCGAGCTATCAGTCGAAATTGACGTTCAAAAATATCCCAAGGGGTCGAACCGTTGTAAATGGTGGACTTTATTATGGTCTGTGAATTCCTCGCGCGCGGTTCCACGCGTTCTACTAAATGAGAGCTAGTCGAGTATGCAGTGGTTGGGACGACTGGCCTATCAGATTTTCCTATCTGAGTTTCCTGATCTATAAAGGATAAGTTATTAACTGATTCTCGGTGTGTCTCTACCACCAGAGGTTTTAGACTTCCACGGTCTACTGAGACGCAAGCGTCATGAAGGCTGGTTAAACTGTCAGTATTCCGGCTTTGGTTATGATTGGAGGTCAAAGATTGCTGAGAATCGAGTGCTACATCCGACATAACCGCAAAAGTAGGTGATTCCATAGACACCACTCCACTGGACTCTGAACGACTCAAAACTGACGGTGATGGAATGTGATTGCCCCCCGTGAATGACACTGACCTTGGTACCACTTTGGGTACCTGTGGTTGTTGGTTTACGGACGTACGGGGCGTCGGAATCGGGTGACGATGAGGCTTCTGGAACCAAGCATCCTGCATCCGAACCATCTGGCCAAGCATTTCGTCTCGTACTTGCCGAAGGTCAGACCGGATCAACTGAAGCATCTCCGTGCGGTACCCTTCGATCCGCTGGAGAAGTTGTTCAAATTCTTGTTCACGGTGTTCGCGTTCTCGTTCGCATGCACGAAGGCGTCCCTTGCCAAGCTTCTTCAATATTTCCAGTAACGGCTGCCACTGAGCTGGGGTCGGAATCGGTGCAGGTCGGGCCTGGCCGAAGATCCGCCCGCGCTGGGGCCGCAAAACAGGCAGGGAGCCCTCTAATCGCAAATCTTCTGTGGACGTCTCTGTCCCACTCCGTGTGCGCACCATAGTAAGCGTGTAGCGTTGAATAGTTTTAAAAGGCTCTCACGATTCCGAAAACTGGCGTATATGTCGCAATCACCCAAAAATCTCAAAATCGTCTCAGGCTCTCACGATCTCAGTACCGAAACAATCCCACTTCTGACACCAGTGTAACGTTTGGCCGTTACCACCAGGGTTCGTCGGTACGAAATGAGAGGGGACAAGGGAAAATATGGAGAAATGCGGTTTATTGAGACACGTGTTTACAGCATCAGATCTCCTAAGAGACTGTTAGTTAAAAAGTAGAGGCTGGTTGTCATAGCAACCAACCTGCACCTCTTTCGTGTTATGTAAAGGGTGTAAGGCTGCAGCAGCCTTCGTAACAATAATATCGCAAAATATCAGTCAAGTAACGAAACATCGGGATTTATAATTAGGATAATCATATCAAGAAATATCAGTCATCGGGATTGATAGTAGGCATAACTAAAAAACTTTTCAAAAAAAATATAACCGACTTCAAAAAATCTGCTGTGAAAAAATGGAACTAAAAAGTGAAAAATAATTGTCTGATTGTGAATAATAAAGTATGAGGACAATAAGATACAATTATTGTTATTTTTGGAGTCCGTGTCAGCCAAGGTTTACAAACGAGTATTAACGAAGAAGCGAAGTACGAGTAGGTATACATTCAACTGGCACCGACTCCGAAAATAACAATAATTGTATCTTATTGTCCTCATACTTTATTATTCACAATCAGACAATTATTTTTCACTTTTTAGTTCCATTTTTTCACAGCAGATTTTTTGAAGTCGGTTATATTTTTTTTGAAAAGTTTTTTATTTTTTGCTTTTTAGTGAATCTTGCGTTCCGTAATTTATTTATCGCTAGCGGATATGGGTATACCTACTAACACGCTGCCCATATTTTGCGAAAGCGCCGTTCATAAGTAAACTACGTAACAAAAACCAAACTAATGAACCGATTCTGATTAAATTTATATGGGACCAACCTGGAAGTATACCCTTCCGAATGAACGAAAAATTTTCCAAATCGGATAATAAATGACGGAGTTATGAGGTAACAAACATGAAAAAAAAAAAAAAAAATACAGCCGAATAGAGAACCTCCTCCTTTTTTGAAGTCGGTTAAAAATTGTTCATAATGTTATCGGAAAATATCAGCAAAGTAACGAAACAGGGCGATTTATAGCCGGCATGACGAATTGTCTATACTGATATCGGAAAATATCAGTAAAGTAACAAAACATGGGGATTTATAGCCGGAATGGCGAATTGTTCATAATAATATCGGAAAATATCAGTAAAGTAACGAAACATCAGGATTTATAGTATGTAAGACGAATTGATTATAATAATGTCGGCAAGTATCAGTCAAGTAACGAAACATCGGGATTTATAGTCGGCATGTCAATTTGTTTACAACAATAACGGAAAATATCAGTCAAGTAACGAAACATCGAGATTTATATCAGACCTTACGAATTTCTATCAGACAAATCCGTTAATAATAATAATGATAATAATAATAAATATAATAATAGAAATAATAATAATTTTTTCAATAATTCGTATACACTTTCAATTGATTTACATCAATAATTTTCCATCTTGGGCGACACACCCGTCGTTATTATTAATATAAATGCAACTAAAAGGCTGCGGTGTACATATGAATGAATAGTCCTACTGGTGACACACCCGTCATAGTTCAAAGGTCAACATATGATGTACATGCCTTGTGTTTATAAACAGTGCTACACGCAAGAAAATACACATTCAGAAATAATAATAATATAATTTAATGATATAATCATGTAATAATAATATGTTGAGAATAATATAGAGACTTTGCTGGATTAGAATCTAGAAATTTTCTGGACATCCGGACATACAATCACGTACTCTACTGTTATATGTATATGATTTGTCCCATTCTTCGTCATCAGTAACTAACTTTCGCGCTACAGCTGCCCCAAAAAACGATGAGTATATCGTACCTTCGTAAGTTCGCAAATCATCGTATGATTGTGCGCCCCGAAAACATAATAACAACGATCTCAAATAATAACGCTCTGTTTTTCTAGGACTCACGAGATACATGCTGCTCAATACAGCTTTCACAAATTCCTTCCGTTTCGTCCACTCCGTGTTCTTCTTATTAAACACATAATGATTCGGAAAGCCGCAATACAGATAATTACGTGCTTCAACGTCGGTCTTGTTCAGATTTAGTCACGCAAGCAACGTTCATTGCTTATAAGCATGGAGAAAAATATCAGTCAAGTGACGAAACATCAGGATTTATAGCCGGTATGACGAATTGTCTATTATAACATCGAAAAATATCAGTAAACTGACGAAACATCGGAATTTATACCAGAATTGACGAATTGTTAATAATAATATTGATAAAAATTGGGAAGGTGACGAAAAGTCGAAATGAACTGCAGACATGACAAATTGTTAACAACAATATCGAAAAATCCCAGTAAAGTAACGAAACATCGAAATTCATAGCAGGCATGACGAATTGTTTATATAAATATCGAAAAATATCAGCAACGTAACGAAACATCACGATTTCTAGCAAGCATGACGAATTATCAATAATAATATCGAAAAATCCCAGTAAAGAAACGAAACATCGGGATTTATAGCCGGCATGTCGAATTGTTTATAATAATATCGAAAAATATCAGTCAAGTAACGAAACATCGGGATTCATAGTCAGTATGACGAATTGTTAAAAATATCGGAAAATCTCGGTAAAGTAACGAAACATTGGAATTTATAGTGGGCATGACGAATTGTTTATAATAATATTAAAAAATATTAGTCAAGTGACGAAACATCGGGATTCACAGCCGGCATGTCGAATCGTTTATAATAATATCGTTTATAAAAATATCAGTCAAGTAACGAAACATCGGCATTCATAGCCGGCATGACGAATTGTTTATAATGATATCGAAAAATATCAGTAAAGTAACGAAACATCGGGATTTATAGTGGGCATGACCAATTGTTTATAATAATATCGAAAAACATCAGTAAAGTAACGAAACATCGGCATTTATAGTCAGTATGACGAATTGTTTATAATAATATCGAGAAATATCAGTCAAGTGACGAAACATCGGCATTCATATTACCGACTAAATTGTTTAAAATAATATCCGAAAGTCTCGGTGAAGTAAAGAAACATCGGAATTTATAGGGGGCATTACCAATTGTTTATAATAATATCGAAAAACGTCGGTGAAGTAACGAAACATCGGAATTTGTAGTGGGCATGACTAATTGTTTATAATATTATCGGAAAATTTCGGTAAAGCAACAGCTCCGTCCCGGTCCGATCCCTAGGCTCGACTGCCTGGTTTTTCCTCTCCCCCGGACCTGTACCCCGTCCGACCCGCTCGGTTCACCCGGCGCTGAGTTTCCCCCTCCCTCTCCTCGGCTGCCGGCCTGCCCGTTCCTTACCTTACTACGTCACATGGCTTGGTCTAAATTCTCTGGACATCCGAACGGGACATCCGACCACGTACTTTAATATTATGTATGATTTTTTCAGAGTGGCAAAATTTCTTGTTTGGGTATTAATTTTTTTAATTAACAATTCAATGATAAGCGGGGGTCGGGGGTGGCTAACGATGCGTTCCGTGTCGATTTTGTTAATGATTATTCTTTGTAGGGCTTTTTAGGTGTCCTTGAATATTCAGGAATTTTTCGAGAGTGGCAAAATTCCTTGTTTGGATATTAGACATTTTTTAATTAACAAATCAATGATAAGCGGGGGCCTGGGGTGGCTATCGATGGGTTGCGGGACGATTTTGTTGCTGATTATTTTTTTGAGGTCTTTTTAGGTGTCCGTGAATATTTACGAATTTTTCCAAAGTGGAAAAATTCCTTGTTTGGATATTAGAAACTTTTTAATCAACAAATCAATGATAAGCGGGGTCGGGGGTGGCTAACGATGCGTTCCGGGTCTATTTTGTTGCTGATTAATTTTTTTTAGGGCTTTTCAGGTGTCAATGAATATTCACGAATTTTTCCAAAGTGGAGAAATTCCTTGTTTGGATATTAGAAACTTTTTAATCAACAAATCAATGATAAGGGGGGTCGGAGGTCGCTAACGATGCGTTCCGGGTCGATTTTGTTGCTGATTATTTTTTTGAGGGCTTTTTAGGTGTCAATGAATATTCAGGAATTTTTCCAGAGTGGTGAAATTCCTTGTTTGGATATTAGAAATTTTTTGATCAACTAATCAATGATAAGCGGGGGTCGGGGGTGGCTAACGATGCGTTCCGGGTCGATTTTGTTGCTGATTATTTTTTTGAGTGCTTTTTAGGTGTCAATGAATATACAGGAATTTTTCCAGAGTGGCAAAATTCCTTGTTTGGAGATTAGAAATTTTTTAATCAACCAATCAGTGATAAGCGGGGTCGGGGGTGGCTAACGATGCGGTGCGGGACGATTTTGTTGCTGATTATTTTTTTGAGGTCTTTTTAGGGGTCAATGAATATTTGAGAATTTTTCCAGAGTGGAAAACTCAATTGTTTGCATATTAGAACATTTTTAACAACAAAGCAATGTTAAGTGAGGTCCGGGGTGGATAGCGATGCGTTCCGGGACGATTTTGTTGCTGATTATTTTTTTTTAGGGCTTTTCAGGTGTCAATTTCGGACCTTTTCGGACGTAAACGCGATTTTTTCACTCATCGTGTCAAGGCGGTCGTAGGCGTAAAAATTCGAATTTCGGACCTTTTCACTCGGAAACGCGATTTTCGTGAAAATTTAAATTTCGGACCTTTTCGGACGAAAACGCGATTTTTTCACTCGTCGTGTCAAGGCGGTCGTACGCGTAAAAATTCGAATTTCGGACCTTTTCAGTCGAAAACGCGATTTTCGTAAAAATTTAAATTTCGGACCTTTTCACTCGGAAACGCGATTTTCGTAAAAATTTAAATTTCGGACCTCTTCGTTCGAAAACGCGATTTTTTCACTCGTCGTGTCAAGGCGTTCGTACGCGTAAAAATTCGAATTTCGGACCTTTTCGCACGAAAACTCGATTTTTTCACTCGTCGTGTCAAGGCGGTCGTACGCGTAAAAATTCGAATTTTGGACCTTTTCGTTCGAAAAACGCGATTTTCGTAAAAATTTAAATTTCGGTCCCTTTCGTTCGAAAACGCGATTTTCGTAAAAATTCGAATTTTGGACCTTTTCGTTCGAAAAACGCGATTTTCGTAAAAATTTAAATTTCGGTCCCTTTCGTTCGAAAACGCGATTTTCGTAAAAATTTAAATTTCGGAACTTTTCGTTCGAAAACGCGATTTTCGTAAAAATTTAAATTTCGGACCTTTTCGGACGTAAACGCGATTTTTTCACTCGTCGTGTCAAGGCGGTCGTACGCGTAAAAATTCGAATTTCGGACCTTTTCACTCGGAAACGCGATTTTCGTAAAAATTCGAATTTCGGACCTTTTCGCTCGAAAACTCGATTTTTTCACTCGTCGTGTCAAGGCGGTCGTACGCGTAAAAATTCGAATTTTGGACGTTTTCGTTCGAAAACGCGATTTTCGTAAAAATTTGAATTTCGGACCTTTTCGGACGAAAACGCGATTTTTTCACTCGTCGTGTCAAGGCGGTCGTAGGCGTGAAAATTCGAATTTCGGACCTTTTCGTTCGAAAAATGCGATTTTCGTAAAAATTTAAATTTCGGTCCTTTTCGTTCGAAAACGCGATTTTCGTAAAAATTTAAATTTCGGACCTTTTCGCTCGAAAACTCGATTTTTTCACTCATTGTGTCCAGGCGTTGGTATGCGTAAAAATTCAAATCTCGGGGCCTTTTCGGTCATAAACGCGATTTTCGTAAAAATTCAAATTTCGGAACTTTTCGCTCGAAAACGCGATTTTTTCACTCGTCGTGTCAAGGCGGTCGTAGGCGTAAAAATTCGAATTTCGGACCTTTTCACTCGGAAACGCGATTTTCGTAAAAATTTAAATTTCGGACCTTTTCGGACGAAAACGCGATTTTTTCATTCGTCGTGTCAAGGCGGTCGTACGTACGCGTAAAAATTCGAATTTTGGACCTTTTCGTTCGAAAACGCGATTTTCGTAAAAATTTAAATTTCGGACCTTTTCGTTCGAAAACGCGATTTTCGTAAAAATTTAAATTTCGGACCTCTTCGTTCGAAAAC
>JAEUYN010000999.1:197364-288359 GCA_018257835.1 Euura lappo | reverse complement strand
AATTTCAATCAGATTCTAAATTGTGAGAACAAAACATCGGTCGAATTAGCATTAAAAAACCTCATACAACACCTACCTTTATCGTCTTCGAGTGAAGCGCAGAGCTGATCCTTGTGGCTGTCGGTGTCTATCACCAACTTTTGAATACTCGTGGGAACGAATAGTCCTCGAGTGTCCAGTCCGATGATTTTCATCTGTAGCATGTTGTCCATGAAAGCACTCCAGTTGTTCGACCAGGCTATACGTCCTTCAGTTCCTTTTATCGAGGCCTTCGTGAGACCCTGGAATAATCCGGTGTATCCATAGCCTCTGAGGCGCAGCTCTTTGTAAATATCTTTTCGTGTCATATATAGTTCCTCGTCGTCAACCGTCAACATTTCAGCTGAGATGCGGTCTCTAGCCGGGTTGGAAGTCGTGCGAATGAATCCAGTAACGACGGTGCTTCCACCTTCGAAGATTTCAAACCTACCCGAACCTAAAAAGGAAAATTCTCGTCAATGTTCGTAAACCGTACGCCCCTTAAATGTCCACTCTAATTTCAAGTGGACTATTCCTGCATTGTTTAGTGACGTCACTTGAGAATCAATCTCACCTTTCTGAACCATAACAGTCAGCTTAATGGTATCTGCTTTTGGAATCGTAGTTGCTCGAAGGAATCTGATATCTTCGAATACAACTGGAACCTCTGTATAGCTTCTAGCCTGCATCAACGCTAGCGTTTCCCAAATCAGTAATAAATAACCAGTCGCAGGCAACAAGTTTCTTCCGTCAATTACGTGCCCTGCCATCCAGTCAAACTTTTCGTCTGCCATATTTATCTTGACAATTCTTTGTCCAGTCTTCAATCTTTTGAAGTGGTCGAATTTTACCACGAACCAGTCATCCGAATGGTCCCAACGTAGCAGGGGTGCGATCATAGGCGTTCCACGACTTACCGGGTATTCAATAGCGGGATAGAGATCAGACAATTTCGGATTCAAACCGACTTCGTACATTTTTCCAATAGCTTCGAGTAAAACTTCAACGTTACCTCCATGCTCGGAATTGGTAAACGCAATACTAGTAACATCTGCATGCAAAGACTCTCCCAATATGGTTTGCAGCAGAGTACACGGTGCTATTTGGATAATGATCGCATTTCCCGGTATCAGCCGCATAGTTTCTTCAAATAAAACTGGACTCAGTATGTTGTTTTCGATGTATTCAGACGACCAGAATTGGGCTTGACCGGATTCCCATTGGTTATACGGTACGGACGTACTCAGCCATCTCTGACTACGAGGTTTTGGCTCCGAGACAACCCTTCGCAGATGGGCCTGCATTTTCGAGACCGCCGATGCAGCAAGCTGACTGTGGTATGCAGTATTGTGACAAGGTATCTCTTCAGCAGAAATACCTTGAGCCTATCAAGTGAAAAAGACATTGATAATCGATAGAACTATCGTAGAGATTTGGACTACCGCGGAAATTGCTTCATACGACAACATTCACCCGCAATCTGGAGACGAAATTTCCGATGGAGTCGACTGGACCACTGATCGTTGTACTCGCCGGGTGATTGTGACCAGTGATCTGGATGCCAGGTGGACACAGACTCTTCAACTCCGCATGACCGAGTCCGACCACCGCCGTGGACCAACTTATCGTTTCAGTTTCAATAAAAGCCAAACCTTGATGGTATGCCGCCAGAATAGTTTGTTCCGCACTGCAGCAGCCATCGACATACGCACAGGCTAACTCTCCGACCGAGTAGCCGATGATAATATCTGGTACGATCCCTATGCACGTCAACACATCCACTAAGCCAATCTGTAAAGTATGAAATGTTGAACTATTTCCATAAGCGCATTGAAAATGCGAATCTCCAAGAGAACTTGGCTCATGATTGAATAACATTCGGACTTTACTTGTATTGCAGCAATTCCAACGAACGCATGTACGATGTTGTTCCATACTTCTGAGTCCTGGCTCTTTAAGATACCGTAAATGTCAACACCGTAAGGCATGAGAACAACGTCACACTTCTGAATGGCTTCGGCGAAAACGGGAATCTTCAATAAAGCACCTTTGAAAAATACAGCGATAATCGATGACTCATTAATCAAGCGGTACAGTTCTACATGTTCGACAGAAGGGGACGCAAAATATAGAGTTACAGTATTTTTATGGAGCGGTTGATCGATCGATCGATTTTACTCACTTATATCATCCCAGTGGCGCCTCAATCCAGAGAACATAAAGCACACT
Source organism: Euura lappo (assembly GCA_018257835.1). Taxonomy (NCBI): domain Eukaryota; kingdom Metazoa; phylum Arthropoda; class Insecta; order Hymenoptera; family Tenthredinidae; genus Euura; species Euura lappo. The sequence continues at coordinate 286,112 of JAEUYN010000999.1, read as the reverse complement.
GGCCGTTTCCCGCCAGGATAATGCCGTACGTCTCGGAGGTTATTTTGTGGTAATCCTATTGGTGGCAGGATGGTATACCCACGATATGGATGGGCTGGAATATCTCCGGAATGTATGTTGTGGAAAAGGGCGACGTATTCCACATCAACTGGTCTGCTTTCAAGCTGGTTAACGTGTCATATCAGTGAATTAGGTTGTGAAACAATGTTCGCTCTGATAAGCAATACAATTTCATGTCCAAATTATGGCACGTATGTCAGAGCCTACCCCAACGATATTTTCGGATTTTACTTGTCTCTGATTGTAGCTAACATTACAGCAGAAAAAGATGGACTCATTTTCTGCCACCACTCTTTCCCCATTGTTTTTAATGAAAATTATCTATTGATTCAACTCATTACGTACGTCGTCTAATAGTCTTGTAACTGCTTCCTCTGTCCGCCCAGATACGACGACAAGTCTTGGAATCGAATCACTGGTTCTGTGACATGTAATTTTCTCTTTTGAATTCGACTTCAAGAGAACGTGTGCGTTGCTACCTCCAAATCCGAAAGAGTTTATGCCAACGTAACCACCTTTCCATGGCGTCAATTCGGTTACGACTTTCAGCCGACCATCCTCCAGTGGTCTAATTCCTCGGCGAGGGCACTTGAAATGTAGATTCGGTGGAATGTGTCCGCTTTCCATTGCGATTATGATCTTCAAAAGCGAATATATTCATCATTACCATGTCCGATTGAGAGAGCATCGGGATACATGTGATCGAATTGCAGCTGTTTATCAACATGCATTTCTTTATACTAGTTGACACAAAGATCGTGGAATTATGTGATTGAACGCTTCACATACCTTGGCTATTGAGTTTAGGCCGCTCGCTGGTTCCGAATGTCCTAAATTTGACTTGATCGAACCAATAAGGAGAGGAGTTGTTCGACCGGTAAGAAATACTTTCTCAATAGCAGCGGCCTCCACAGGGTCTCCGACTTTAGTGCCCGTGCCGTGTGCTTCTAAATAGGCCAAACTGTACGGCGAAACTCCGCACTCTCGATAAAATGACTTGAGTAAGTCATATTGTCGCGCACTTGACGGATACGTGATGCCCTCTTCTGTGAAACCGTCGCAATTTGTTTTTGTATGAACGACACGAGCATAAATCCGTTTTGCGTTCTTTGATTTTTGAAGAAATATCACAGACACAGCTTCACTTCGGCAATAGCCATCGCCAGCATCGTCGAACGACTTACTGCATCCGTCTCTGGAAAGTACGCCTAACGGAACAACACTATGCTAAGAGGACTTTGGTTTCGTACCTCATATACATGTAACGATGTAATTGCAAAGGGCTGCACGTACCGAGGAGATGAAACGAAAGAGATATGTTCGGATGAAGACACAAATTAGATCCCGCGACAAGCGCCGCGTCACATTCTCCACTTCTGATAGCCCTGAATGCGTGGTCCAACGCGAACAGACTGGAACTGCATGCTGTGTCCACAGTGTAGCTGGGGCCAGTACATCCCAAGAATTGAGAGATCCTGTTGGCCAACATACCGCTGAAGCTCCCAGTAACGGAATATCCCTCAGTCTGAACGGTTAGAAAAATGCAAATATCGAATGGCAACACCCTGGAACATTTATGGATCATCGTATCCATTACCTGATGAGTCTCGTAGACCCAAGTGTGTCCTGATTCGACGTAGCACGAACCGATGAAAACTCCAGTGTTCGTTCCACGAAGTTGTTCCGGATTGACACCAGCGTCGAGAACAGCTTCATAAGCGTGTTCAAGCAGTATTCTACCAGCTGGATCCATCGTGTGTGCTTCTTTGAAGTGTGATCCAAAAAATTGTTGATCAAATTTATCGATATTGTTTATCTTCCCAAATCGTCTGGGGACGTCGGGGTGTGCTGGAAAAGAGTACACCAAATCTTATAACTCTCAAAATTCCTCAACATTCATCGTTATTGAATCAAGAGTTCACCTATATCCCAACGGCGATTGTCGTCAGTGATTAGGTCCACCTTGTTGAATAGATTCTCTCGCAGTTCCCAAAGATTGTCTGACCCCGGAAACCTTCCAGCAATACCGGAGATCACTACCGCATCATCTGGTTCCCGATACGAATGATTCCGCTGCGGAATAAATTCTTCGTTGTGCTCTGACATTTCGATACCCTCAAAGCCAGTGGCCTCTTCGTCAGTTGGTCTGGTTCTTACATCTAGTCTATAGAGAGCCGTGGTTTTATAACAGTTACAGCCCTCCCCTCGTACGGAACAAAACGTATTGAATGGACGTGCAATGAATAAGCCATACAATATCAACTCGTACGAATTGATTTATTTCTTTTCATTGGATAAATGAGTCCGCGATTCAATGAATGCTGAATCGATTGAATGAGAATGCAAATTACATGCACATGCACAGGGTGATTATTTCTGTCGCCTCAGGCCAATATTAGCGAAGGTAAAGAAATGTTCAATGTTCAAGGGGAAAAAAAGATGAAGACACCACATCCGTTGCAAGTAGCGCCACCAAGGTCGGGTAAAGGTCAACTTGGTTTTTTCAAACAGAATAGTGTGTTATCATTATAAAAATGTAGTTCCAATAGCGAAAAACGACACCCTGTATATATGTATATATACATAGATACATATTCATAGATACACTTGAGAATCATATGCGAGAATCATTTTTTACCTTCTATGGTCACCCTTTCTAGCTGTCACACTTCACACGGGTTCACAATGACCCGATAGCCAATGACTCCTGAGGGGTCATGTCGGTCTAGAGGCTGGGAAATCACCGAAGGTCTTTGATTTATTTTATTCTTTCTAGGAAAACTATGAGGGCTATCGATGTTTCATTTTTTTTTCGTATTTTTGCGAGTTAATTATTGTCAGTATCAGGATGATTGCAAAAGATCCAAGTTGAAAATTGGTACCTACGATATAGAAATTCGTACTAATTGATCTCTTGAAGAATTCGATTGATTGTTAACTTTTTTCTTTTTCATATTTTTCCGGAATAGCAAGCTTGCGGATACACGAATTCAATATTCTCCGAATTTCATTTAGAATTTTTTTCTTTTGCTTATGGATCTGAAATTCCAGCTGGTATCGGCGAGTTAGTGTCACCACCGTGAATAAATACGCGTATTCTTTTCCTCCTATTGCAAGCATTTATATTCTCGGTATATTCCTCAGTACGAGGTTATCTCATTTTCTTTCGGGTGCGTGGTATCGCGAGACCGCAATTTATTTCCTTGCTGACACGGAGCGGATAAAAATGTGACGCAACGCGGAAAACTTGCGGTTCCTGGTAGAAGGGGGGGGAAGGTACTCGTCTACCACGGATTTTGACTAAATTCATGGAAAGAGTAGGTCATCGCGTGGACTTCGACTGGTCGAAGATTAAGAAACAATCACCAATCCGAAAAACAATTTGCACTACACAACAATACTGCACTCATAAACTTGTGTGGTTCGGGCAAAAAATGCATTTTTTATTCTTACTGATTTTATACTTTTCCATGACTTTATTTTCCCGTAGAAAACTAATCCTCGTCATAACGCGAATGAGTGGAGTCCGAAATTTCGTAGTTTCCGCAAATAAGTGAAACAAAATTTCGTGAAATTCGAGTAGGACCATAAATTGTTGGATTTTGTATGACTGGACATCATTGTAAAAAATGATTGTGAATTTATTACACATTAACTACACGAAAGTATTGTAAAATTACAAATTGATCATGTTCTTTGAATTTATGAACAAATTTTTTATATCACTATACATTCATCGTAAAAATACAAAATTTTTTATGAAGTTTACAAAATTGTGTTATAGTAAATTCATCGTATATGTGAATACAGTCGTCATACGTCAACACACCGGATGCGGTTTCTTTTTCCTCACACGAGATATAAAAGTACATTTTCAGAGGATGTGGTAACCATTATCTACGTACATCATGAAATTTTCAGTACGTACAAAGATTTATTCATTTACCCGCTAAATGTCACTCCTAAACCTACTTCGTTGACAGTGTCGTGTGAAACGGTGTAAAAAAATCAACTATTGTAGTTGCGATCCGGGACATGGTGAAGGATTGAGTATTTGCCGAAATAGGATCGGTTGTCTCATGGGTAGAATTCCACCCATGAAGATGGCCTCGAGATTTTTGGCCCTGATTCTATGTTGCCTGGCGTTAACAGTCGTGCAGAGCTTCGGAGAGCTGGTTGTGCTGCACCATCGTTACATGAACAACTCGGCGAATGACCTGACTTGCATATCCGAAGACGAACATGGCGCAGCAATGATTTGGAATTACAACCCTCAGAGTCCACCGAAAATTATCGAAGGTCAGCAAAAGCCCGTAGCTTTTAAAGCACGATATACGCGAATCTGATGTGTGTGAATATCATTTAGACAGTAACACGATACCAGGCGATGTGCCACACTTCCGGTTTAGATAGAGACGGTGGTCACTAGCTCCATCATTTTTTTAGATGTAGAAAGAAGCTTTGGAATATGAAATCTTTTAGCATTGATCGCAAGTTGTATGTCAAAGCCCACCCTGGAATACTCTGAATTTACTATCCTCCAGAAGCTCGCGATGGTCCGATTCGTTCTCGATACACGTTTCAGGTTTCACGCCCGGGGGGAATAATTCAGGGAGAGTCAACTGTGCGGTACGAACTGCAACGAAGTGTTTGGCAGGATGGAACACAACAAATGACTGGAAGGTGAAAAACTCTGCAGAGAAATCCATGGGTCCCATCTTCGATCATCGATGGGAAGGTAAGGGATGAAATTGCGGGTTGATACAGCCTGCGATTTCAGGGGTCACTCGTTATTCGTAATCGATGCAAATGATAAAAAGAAATACGAGTTAACTATCTTCGAGTATGTCCTGTGTGCGTGGACTTTTCAGACCTCCAGGAGTTCGGTTTCGAAGGACCCGACAACAGCCAGGACTATCAGGAAGTTCGCATGGTGAGAAAGTCTTCAGGCAACATCTGGTTCTCAGTACGAGGCGAGCAAAACCTCCAAATTCATATGTGCAAACACAAAATCCCAACGGCTAATGGTACATGCAGTCGGGTGATGATTGCGGCTTCGGAATGCACGAAATCTGTGATAAAATCCTGCCCCACGGGCGTACCTGAGCCAAGAAAAGAAGACAAGGTCTGTGTTCCTATAAGTGGCCCCAAAGAGGTACAACAGTTCTACACATCTATCATCGAGACCAAAATCTGGGCATCTGGGTCAAAATATCTTGTCTAATATCGAGCATGACTTTTGATTTAATATTCGATTTCGGAAAAGCTTCCTATCCGAAGGCTATTGAATGTCACCGACTTCTGGAAGCAAGGTACCCGACTTTTTGGCTCGATGGTATTCAACGTTTCATCGACGATTATCAATATTTTCATAATTTTCACTTTTTAAACTGGAATCCATATTCGGTCTGCGAATATTGAGCTCAATATATCCGGAACTATCGAACATCACATCTGCTTACAGCACGAACCCAAAACCGTTATGGATCTGTACGAATGGCGTACGTTCAGAATAGAATGGAACAGTGCGAATAATACCATCAATGTTTTCAAGAACAATATGAGTCTGAGCCGTTCTTGTCTGAATTGAAACCGTTCAAAGCAGTACTTGAATGGCCTGATGAATTGTGGGTATCAGTCAGAGGTCATGCCACAACACGTGTTCGATTCCACTTCTGTGAGTGCATAATACCGACCATTTTCGTGTCTCGACGTTGTTTCGATTGTCACAATAATCGACGTTCGTTCATTTTTGTAGACAATTATTCCTTCACCGAAACAAAGAACACAGTCCTAACCACGAAAGAATTTGCTCATTCTGGAAAAATATTTCATGCTGAGTTGCTGGTCAGTCTTTGCCAAAAATGCGAGCTCAAAATTGACCTGTTGGATCGAGACAATCTGCACATTGAGACGTGGAAAGCTTCAGCACAAAAAAATATCTACAGCGATCTGCTGACTTGGCAATTGGTGAAACTCACCAAACCATTGAACAATGGCGATCCCAGAGATTTTAAATTCACAGTTGAATCCATTCTCGATGGAGATGAAGGCGCGGGTCAATGGGCGATCGATAACTTCCGCATTTTCGAATCGGGTGGTGAGTGATGACGATATCATTCATTCATCTGATAGCAGACTTAACATGACTGACAGTGTTATCTTTTTTTCAAGACAAGACGAGAAGATCAGATTTAACCTTGAAGAAAGAAAATGGAAAGGTCACTTGTCAAAAATTATCTTATACGGGAGCAAACGAAATTGTAGACAGTGAATTAAGGCGATTTGAGTCTCCGGAAGCCAAATCACGTAAGTATCCTTGTTCAGTTAATGTAAGGACGTTTTCAACCCTAATTGGGCATATTTTTGTGGAATTTTAGAATTGCAAAAATTTATTCGCGATCAGAAAGTGAAAGATATTGGCGAAAATGGATTCATGTGCAACCCAAACGGATGCACTTGCGGTCGAGGTTTTGCCGGATCTGATTGTGGAGATGGTGAGTACATGAGCACTTAGTGACACGAGCCACAAGTGTAATCACGTCACTTTTTCAGACTGTCCTGAAGGCCATTACGGATATAATTGTGCAGAGCAATGTGGATCCTGTCAGGATTTCAAAAAATGCGATGAGAAAACTGGATTCTGTCAAGGAAAGTGTCGAGATCATAAGATCGCACCCTTCTGTAAAAAAGGTACTTTCTTATCGTCGATAAAAAAAGAGGTGATATGTTCATATAAATCCTAAACGCGGCCAGTGCAGCCAGACTGCTGACTGTTGCGGTTAAATTTATCTCCTATCAACTTTGAAGAACTCGCCACAAAATGTGCTTCTACTCTGTACACTGTTGTCTAGATAAAACTTGAATCAATATCAAATTTGCAGCCTTAGAAGCACCAACCTTCGCGAACATTGGGGACGAGACGGTTACGGTTATTCAGAAAATCGACCTCAATGCTGAGCTAGTGAAGAGCGGCGAAGTCTACCTCGAAGAGGTAATTGGAAATTTTTATTTTTAAGGAAAACTGAATGTTTCTACATCTCCGTTCACATTCGATGGCTTCATCTTCTTGTTGTTTTCATTTTTCAGCAACCGAAAAAAAAGAATCCAGAAACCAGAGTACCCATGACTGATCAAAAACGACTGGGTAACACCTTGACTTTGGAATGTAAGATCAAAGATCTGAAACATGGCACAGTGTACGCGGTATATACGGTCGTGCTTGCAACATCAGGAGATCAGAGTCCATCGGATAGTCCACGAGAAAAATTCGCAACCACTTGCAAAGGTGAGTCGACTAAAAACTGTGATAAAATCTGTGACCCAATACTCGTTCAATGAGCTATGACGAATTTAATCAACTCTTTTATTTCCAGGAAAAACTAAATTCGAGGTAGTACCTGCCGAGGAAAGTTTAACCGTGCGTTCGTGGAATGAGGTACTTCTCCTCGGTGATGATACATCCTGAACCTGCAGCGATAAACTCAGTTAACTGGTGCTTGAATTTTATTTTAGGGTTGTCCGATTGAAACTTATGCAGAAAAAGATTACGAGGTCATTGTAACCAGTACATCCAAGAACGACGTAGAAAACCGTACCTCTTTTGGATCGGTTCCATTCACAATGTATGGCTTAACACCGGCCACGAATTATACGGTCAAGATCAAAGATAAGAAGGTGGACTACAAATGGGATCTGCCGGATATTCGAACCTTGGACTCTGGTGAGGAAAACACTGAAAATTCAATCTTTCAGTCCGAAGCTAGAGACCAAAGTTTTTAGTACTAAGAATCCGCGTAGCTGACAAAAATTTCGTCTCTTTATTGCAGCACCCTCAAAAGTCGTAGGGCTGGAACCAAAATCGACTAACACGACAGTTACGATCAGGTGGAATCCTCCTTCAGACCCGGGTGGAGATATACAAAATTACGGTGTCACGATCGTGGTAAAATATTTCTCTACATTCATATCATCTCCCTCTTCAACCTCTTTGAAGACCGATTAAATGTGTCATCATATTGTTTCCACTCGTCTAGTTGAGAGTCCGAAGGGGCTGCGAGGACTTCGGTGAAGAAACACCTCACGAGGAAGCGATAGAACGTAACGTGACGACGACTACGAAAACTTTTGAAAACTTACATCCATATGCAAGTTACGTGGTAAATGTGTGGGCATATAATTCTAAGAAAGGAATTCCAGAGAACAAATCGATTGATACGGAATCGAATGGCAAGTATTTCAATTAGCTACTGTGTCATTTATCAGTTTGTCGACAATTAATATCTTCCTATGTATGCAGCTCTTCCTGCCTCGAAGGTCAGGAATCTGAGGTTCAACAAGACAAGGAACTTTGTCGAATGGGACTATCCTGACTGCACCACAGTCACAGGCCCGGCTAAGATGCATTCAATGCTGATGAAACGTAAAAATGCCACGGAATGGAATAAGCAATGGTCAAGACATGGGGAAGCTAAGCTCGACTATAATCTGTCTGAGTTCGGTTTGGATCCCTTCGAAGAATACACGGTGCGTGTCTACGTCGTGAGGAGCTACGACCTGAAAACGAACGAAAGTGCTTATGCACAGATCAATTTTACGTCGAAACCAGCCGGTGAGAGATTAAAATGGTCCACATTTACTGGCTCTGTGTGGATGAGCCCCATGAAGACTCATCCTGACCCAGTGAAGCATCAGACTGCATAAGCTCAGGAGTCTTCATGAGGCTCGTTGACACCATGAATACCTCAAATTGTTGAAGGTAGTGTATCAGATCGATCGTCGCGAATGGTTATTTTGATTTACTTAATTTCGAAGCACCATCTGCTGTGAGGAATCTAACGATGTACAACACGGACCCAGAGAGTAACACCGTTTCGTTGCGATGGCTGGCACCTGAACCCGCCAACGGGGAACTCAAAGACTACGTGATTTCGGTCAAGGATCAATATAGCACAAATTTTTCGATTACGATAAATGAGAGTGAAGATATAGACTGCAATTCTCAGGAAGACTTCCTATGCTACGAAAATTTGAGGCTTCCGCAGGTTGCTGAAAACAATGACTTACTAGTAGAGGTAAGTAACGTTCTTATGGACAGAATCATGTGATTTGTAAACAAGATAATAATTTTCTCTTTCTATCATATTTTATTCACAGGTTTTTGCTCAGAAAAAGGATGTTGAGAAATTTGGAAAGACGAGGGCCCTGCCAATACGCAGGGAAATTTTCGAACAAGGTTAGCCAACACGAGGAATCATTACTGAAAATTTTAATCTGATAAATCATGTAATGGATAAATTAATGCTTGACCATATGATTTTTGATACTTTATAACCGATAAGCCGTGCCTGTATGATTCGTTATGTAATTTTTTCACATATTTCTCTGAATTCACAAGATAAAACATGTGATAAATCCTCATGACTTATTCTCCACTTTTTACGTGGAAAATGCCCCTTTGTACCCCACGTATCTAGTCTGTTCTCTGCTCAAAAGTAAGGAAATGTCGTGACCAGTCAAAATAGGATTTTATCCAACTCATGTCTTCCAGCACCTGACGAGCCAAGGGAACTGAAAGTGGACGAGACTCAAATTCGCGGCATCGTCAAGTTGGAATGGAAGCGTCCATGGTACAGTCCAACAAAGATATCCAGCTATTCCATAATGGCAACATTCGTATCGACACATCTTCTCGACGAAACTGTTTCGCACGAACCGATTCGGCAGAAATTGGACGTGAAATATCCAGACCAGGGAAACTACACTGAAGAATTGAGCCTCCTCCCTTCGACGGTCTACAACTTCTCCATTGCTGCCGTGAATCAGCGTCGTATCTCGAGCAGAGAAGTGACCTACTCCGTTTTTAAGGTCCGAGACAGTATTGGGTTCGATGGCAAACTGGAGCTACGCCAAGCGTCACAGTCTTCGATCGAGGTCAAAGTCCCTAGAATTCTAAATGCCACGAAAAACACTTGGGCCTCCATAACCATCGAGGGGATGAGGACGTGCGATTATGACCTATCTGAAAAATCGTCACCGGAAGACCGGCTTCCATGGGGCGTTATGGAGTATAAGGTGAGTGGGATTTAAGCTTAGGAGAGGCTAAGACCTATTCAACTAGCAGATTTTAACCATTTTTTCAAAAATCGAAATTAAAACTATAGTAATCAATAAGTATCAAATAATTATCTAAGACTCTTCTGTTTTATCCTAGGTGAACAATAGCGGGGAACAAATATTGTCTGTGTCTGGTAACAGCTATTCTAACGTATCGTCAAACTGCTCCCTCCGTTTGGGAGAAATTTATACAATTTCTGTTCACGTCGTGGAAAGAACCACGAATTTTGAATCGTCGAAACAAATTTCGTCTATCACTCTGGTCAATGAAAATCAGCAGGAATCCAATCTAATCTGGCTCGTAATTATTCCAATCCTAGGGATATTTGTGCCAGTCCTATTCATCTGGAGTCGGTACGAAATGATTTCAAAGAAATGAAATTGATTACTGGTCAAAAAATCAACGACGATGAGCTCCAACGGTCTTTGGATGAATAATTCGTCTTTATCTCGATTATTTTTTCAGAAAACTTCGAAACAGACGGATGAAACAGAGGGTACCTAGTTACCTGGAAATGCTTCCAGTGTCAACAACTCACGACTCAGGTGATATCTGTGCCTCAACGGACTCACTACTTCATTCCGAAAGACTGAATAATCGACAGACGCCCGAACAAGTCTACGCGGTAACAAACAATCCCGATTCTTGCTCCGTAAGGTTGGAATCGTTCGAAAAGTACACGAAGAACGGTGCTAGTAGTGGTCTCTTGAATTCGCAATTCATGGTGAGGAACTTCATTAATCGTAGAATACTGAGGAACTATAATAAACATTTCCTTTTGCTCTGCCCCTCCAGAAGCTACCGGTAGGTCTGACGAGAGCCTGTGAGTATGGAAGTTTGCCGGAGAACATACGGAAAAACAGATACGAGAATCTGATAGCATGTACGTAAACCTAAATGACTGTTGACAGTGTACCTCATGATCAATGTGTGTGCATTCGGTCGCTTGAACTTTTCTTCATCCACAGATGATCATACCAGAGTCGTTCTCAAGAAAATCAATAAAGATACCTACTCCGACTACATCAACGCCAGTTACATCCAGGTAAGAACTTTGCAGGCAAAGCTCCTCATCATTAGTTCTACTGGACCTTCAATGAAGAATTGATCGAACCGTTGGTATTCTTCCAGGGGTACCGGAAAGACAGAGCCTACATCGCGACCCAGGGACCAATGGTCAACACGGTAAATGACTTTTGGAGGATGATCTGGCAGGAGAACGTCCGCGTCATTTGTATGCTGACCAACGTTGTTGAGGACTCTACGGTAATAAATATGGGATGAAGCGATGCGAGGTGCGATTCAGGCTCTGTACCAGGTTGAACAATCAGAAAAATGCGATGTTTCAGACATTGTGTGAGCAGTACTGGCCGGAAACGATGACCAGATCAAAGTACGGTGATATCCTTGTTTACAATGAAGATGAACGGATTTTTGCCGACTACACTTTCAGGACCTTCAAACTATGTACGAAACTGGACACTCGAAAAGTACGCGGTACAAAAGCTGAAGACTTGCTATAGAGATTCACTCTCGTCATTTATTACCTCGCCTTTCCTGATTCTGTCAGGTTACGCACCTTCACTACACGGGATGGCCGAGTCTGGGACTGCCGATGTACCCTTCATCTCTTGTCGCATATCTCAAGAGGCTGAGAGACATACCCGCAAGAAACGGACCCGTGGTCGTCCAATGTCACAACGGAGACGACCGGACCGGAACCATAATGCTGGCAGACATCTGCATTCGTCAGGCTGCCGCGGAAGGGGTGAGTACTCTTCTACTTCCGATACCTTAACGGGACGGCTTCAAACCGAATTTTTAATTTCCCAGTTGATCGATGCAGTAGCTGCGATCACGCGGATGCGCGATGATCGCGCGAACATGGTTGGAACTCCGCAGCAGTACCTCCTCGCTCACATACTGATGATGGAAAGCCTGGCCCAACAGCCTACGCGGATACTCTGCACCAAAAAACTCACCAGTCGCATAAAGAAAATGAAGATGCAGTTATCGTCCGACATACAAAGGTGAGGAACGTGAATGACATGATATGAGTGTGAAATTTGGCCATAATCCTCGTTCTCTGTCACAGATTGGAGGACACCATGTGGCAGGAGCGGGCATTGCGATCTTTCGCTACAGTCAATCCTGTGACAGCACAAGATCTAGGTTTGGGAATTATAGATGTTTCGAGAGCCTCTGACAAGGGGACGGCATGAACGTGTCATCGCCGATTTCGACCGGATTTACAGCATATGTAGGGCTTGACTAGGAATGAAAATACCGCAAGTGGGAGCGCGCCATAGTCAAGCGTTATAGATATATATATGAAGCTGAACGCTGAACGAATAATCAAGCTGAACGCTTGACTATGGCGCGCTCCCACTTGCGGTATTTTCATTCCTAGTCAAGTCCTACATATGCTGAAAATCCGGTCGAAATCGGTGATGACACGTTCATGCCGTCCCGTTGTGAGTAATTTTATGCCCTAATGTGCAAACGATTTCAGCAGGGCCGTCGCCAACGATGGAGAACTCGAAGAATCCGATCGGAGCTGTTAGCGTCGACGGCGTCAGGGTCAAGCGGCAATACCTGGCGTCTTGGTTACCGACACCGTTGTATCTCCGTCAGTTCTGGAGATTCGTCGTCGAGACGAACACAAAACTGATCATAATCTTGCAGTGCTCGGACCCTGAAGATCCCGTCAGTATAAAGAAAAGAAATAATTATCTCGAAGCGACAATCGTTCACCATCTTGGTTTTTTTTGTTTGCAGTCTTGCTGCGACATCACGACCGACGAACCGGCCCTTCTCGACATGCCCTACATGGAAGTGCAATCGGAATTCAATCCGAACGGAGACGACCACTTCACAACTGACAAGATCCTGTTGACCGAAGCACCGGAGGTATTTTTCGTCTCATGATTAAAATTCAGTCATTCGATATCTAGTTCCTTTTTTACCACAGGATAACCCGAGGCTCCGGTCCGTCACGGTCCTCACATGCAGAGGATGGAAAGCAGGCGAGAATGGAAAACCGCCGAAGACCGAGACGCTGGTTTCCCTCTGGGAGGCCTCTGAAAAGATTCCGCGAAGGGAAGGCGAGACCCTTGTGCTTTGTCAGTGAGTATGATTTTCCCAATGAAACCACGCAGTTATAGGCTTTCACAATTTCCTCCTGCTCCCAGCGACGGCGTCACGGGCTGCGGCCTCTACTTGGCTCTGAGTTTCCTTCTGGAGCGGATGGCCGTGGACCGAGAGTGTGACGTTTTCGCCGCCGTTAGAGCCGTCCGTCGATCCAGACCACAGTTTGTCAGAACTCCGGTAGGATTAGTCAGCTGCATCTTTGTATTATAGTTTTTTTTTTTTACCAATGAGGATCTGTCGGATTCACTAGACCATTTTTTTTTCATTTCTAGGCCGAGTTCGACTACTTGTACGACGCAGCAGTGACCTACGCTGAATGCTTCGCGATTTACTCAAACTTTACATGATTTCTCGTATGTTTGGACTCATATTTTGATCTAAACTCTTCTTTTTTCGGTATCACAGTTATTGTATAGTCAGTGGAATAATTCTTCTGTACCCCCATGCCTGGTAAAATAAATGACTCAATATAGCGATGAATAAATCTTTGATCGCCGAAAGCCTCATGGTACCAAGCATCAAGTGAAATATTTTTCCATACCACTCTACCTGCTCAATATAGAGAAATCGAGTATACAGAAAAACGTTGCACGAGGCTCAGCTGAAACTCGCACGATCGTCAATCGCTCGCGTTCCGTTTTTGATACACAATACAGGTAATAATTCTCGTAGGGGTCAGTTGACGATCGAATTAATTCATTATTCGATAAAAAAAGTGAAGAAGGTTGATAAGCCGGCACATGAAGTAACAGTATCTGAATACGTCTTTGAATGACTCGAGATTAAAGGACATTTACTGGGGAAAAATGATGAACATTCAGAGATGAAGCGTTCAATGGTCGCGACTCATCATCAATAGCCAATACTGTTATGTTATGACAGCACGCTACAACATTGCATGATTCAATCATGGAATGGATACAATCAGGCATCGATATCGTATGAAATTTATCAAGATAAGATTGTATAAATCTAATTCCTGTAGACGAGGCCGACGTTATCCGTGGTCTTAGTTGGAGAATAAAAGTTTATTGGCTCGAAAACAGTGAAAATATTTCGGTTCACTCCAGGCCGATAGGAAACGGTCTACATTTTTTATTGTCTCTGAACGATTGTCCAATTTGTGAAGAAATGTATCGTAGAGCCCCGATGACCTGTCAAGAGAGATCGAAAAATGGAAAGAAGCGGTTTGATGCAAATTCATAATTTTTTCTTCGGTTATAATCACGCAATGATATATCGTACAAATTCCGGCTCGTATCAGATGAAGATTATCACGATGAGTGTCGACCGTGTTCAAGATCGAGAAAGATAGGGTCAACTTTCAATGCTGGATCACCATGTGAGTCGAAGTCAGTTTCAGTCTTGATGCTTAGCTGTACGTGATCGAGTGTTGAAATATAATCGTTATGACGCACGAAATCGTTCCGATAGAGGGTGAACTTGGAGATCTGCTGCAAGATTTTCATCATTCCAATAAACTTTATGAGAGTGGATGGCGTTGTTCTGCCAGAGCATTACAAGTACTTTGCTGATGCGATTGAAAACTTTGAAGTTCGCGATGACGATGTTTGGGTCTGCACCTTTCCAAAGACAGGTGAAAATATGTACCAATTATTGACTAACTGTATGAAGAATTAATTGACTACTAATGGGAATCGGAATAATATTTTTCAGGTACGACATGGACACAGGAGATGGTCTGGTCCATTCTCAACGATATCGATTCCGAGGAAGCTAAAGCAACTCTTTCGACACGGTTTCCATTTTTCGTGAGTCCGAAAGTGCCATTTGAACCATAAGAGCAGAATGATGAAAATTATGACGATATCCCGTTCCCTTCTTTCCACAGAATGTCACAGTTCATGGATTTGAAAAATGTGGACATGAACAATTTTGGCGCGAAACTTCCACCACATATTATTGACAGTGTCAGCTTCGTCAGGGACTTGCCTAGTCCTAGATTCATGAAGTCACACCTTCCATTCCATTTACTTCCGCGGCAGCTGAGGAACGGTGAAACGAAGGCGAAGATCGTCTACGTTGTCCGGAAACCCGAAGGATTTCTGTATCTCTTATTACCATCACGCCAAACTGGTTGAAGGGTTCAGGGGTAGTTTCGAGGATTTGTGCAACCTGTTCCTCGGAGACACAGGTTTGCGATAATTTCTGATCGCTTCTTTCGTATACGATGCTTCACCACCTATAAGAGAATAATCTGTTGCTGGTTTCAATTCGCTGTCAGTTAATTATGGACCATTTTGGGGTCACGCGCTTGGTTTCTGGAAAAAGAGGATCAACGAGAACCTGCTGTTCCTCAAATACGAGGACATGAAGGAGGTGCGTCGTGCAACGAAACCCATTCACGTTACCATCGTGACTGTAACCAGTGATGACCGACTCATCATTTTGTTCTATTCAACAGGATTTGCCTCGGGTCATAAACAAAACCGCGGCTTTCCTTGGCAGGAGTTTGACTCCCGATCAATTGTCGAGATCGACTCGCCGATCACCTGAGTTTTGCTAGAATGAGGAAAAATCCAGCTGCGAACAACGAAGATCTTGTGGCGGCATTAACAGCTGCATTTTTACCGTTTAAGACTGAGGGGAAATTCATGAGGTCTGGAAATGTCGATCAGTGGAAGACGGTCATGACTCCCGAGGTCATTCAGCGGTTCGATGATTGGACTCGCGAGTATTTGAAGGGTACTAATGGCCAGATTTATTGAAACCGATTATGAGCATCCACTCTCGCTGTAATTGTGACAAGAATTACATCATTTTCTCGAATAATATAAGCCTTATCGGCTGAGGCAATCTATTCAAGCCAAAAATGTCATCAGTGTATGACATTGCACTCGAATAAAGCTCATTTGACCCTCAATTATACAGGGTCCATAGCATGAATGTGCCTCGTGCTTCCGGTCTCTAAAAATCTGAACAACCCTGAATAAATTGCGACTTCCTGTAACAATACTCCCTTGAAACGCGTCACGATTTTGAATTTTCCCGCGTTAAGGGGAAATGAAAGTCACGTGACCTCGATATGATTTACACTTGGCATTTTCAAACGCTATTTTATCAGCCAAAACACATTCGATTGATGTGAAATTGATATCAGTGACGTTGAAAAACTCAATAAAGGGCCTGCCGATCGTGGATTTTTGAAAATCGAGACGTAATAACAGTTTTTTAACAATATTGTTCCGTAATCGAAGGAAGTGCTGCCTCTCTCCACGAGGGGCAGCACCTCCTTGGGTTACAGAACAATATTGTTACACAAAAATCTGATTATGTCTTTCGATATTCGAAAATCCACGATTGGCAAGCCCTTCATTGAGTTTTTCTACGTCACTGATTCCAATTTCACATCCATCGAATGTGTTTTGGCTGAGAGAATAGCGTTTGAAAATTCCAAGTGTAAATCATATCGAGGTCACGTGACTTTCATTTCAACTTAACTGTAACCGCATTGCCTATAGCGGGAGCCATGGGGATTTTATTCCCTCAATTGGCGAGCCTGCCTCGAATTATCGAATCTAGTGATAAAGAAAAAAAAGAAGGGGAAAATAAATATGGCGTCGATGTATGTTTGATGTCCGTTAGAGGTTATAACCGCGTAGATTTTTATCAATTTTACGGATATCCTCGCCTCCGAGGAACCCGGACGTGACGATAAGCGGTCCGCCTTAGTTGAGTGGTCGATAAAATGCCGAATTGCAACGCGCCCGGGTGTGAAACCACCGAAAATACAAAAACAGACGGAAAGAGTCTCACGCTGTTCTCGTTCCCTGGATACGACGACTCGTAAGTTTGTCATATTCCCGCTATAAATTGTGACTAAAGGTTAGAAAAAGCGCAAATATCCATCAAAACCGTCCAGACACTCGGATCTAGACTCTATACGCGGCCTAACGACCGTCTTTTCGTTTCATAACCTCAAAAATAAGATTTTATGCGCTCAAGACTGGCGAAAAGCGGCCTAATTTTTCCAGAAGACTGTCTCAGACACCCGGATACACAGATTTTCACTCTATACGCAACCTAACAATTTTTATTCTGTTTCATAACCTCAAAATCAAATTTTTTTCATTCAAGACTCGACAAACAATGGCGAGAGAATTCAAAGGTGGATCGTCGTCCTGAGGAGAACACGGCTCAACTAAGACTCTGCGAGCTCCATTTTGAACCGGACTGCTTCGCCTCTCCGGAAAGGAACGCCCTGGCTCCCGGCGCCGTCCCGACCGTATTCCAGTCCCGGACTGAAGAAACTGAGAAGAAGAGGAGTCTGGATGGGGAGGAACCGCCGGCGAAGCAGATAAAATCGGAAAAAACCGAGCCTCCGAAGCTGGAAGGAGACATCGAGAACCGGCTCAGCCCTGTAATCGGCTCTTCGTTATTCACCAAGCAGATAGACATGGGGAAGAAGGTCTACCGGCTTATAATAAGAATCGACAAGGTGATAGAGTCCGAACGAAAACCCTCCGAGAAGCTGAGACCGCCTCCGACTCCAAAGGCTCCGGAACCGGTCGTGAAAAACGGCGGGGTGGCTAAACCGTGCTCAAAAACCGGGTGCAAACTGATAAAAACGACGCTCAACTCCAAGCCGGTATTCCAGTGCGAGAGATGCGGCAAGTACTACGTCGTGAAGGAGAGCAAGAGCGACGTGAGCACGTGGACCTGCTGCATATGCCACGAGATTCTCCCGTCGCCGGACGCGCTGAGCAACCACGTCCGCACGCACTTCACCTGCGACATGTGTCGGGCTCAGTGCAGCACGCAAATATCGTTCGACAAACACGTCAGACTCCACGTCAGCACGGACCCCCTGCTTCCGTACAAGTGTCACAGGTGTCCGAGCACGTTTGAGGTGAAAGCCGACGTGCGGCAGCACCACCTGGAGACACATTCCAAGCCGAACTCGGCCAGTCCCAAGGGAACGGGGGGGCAGGTGTTGTTCCGCTGCGAGTACTGCTACGCGGTATTCAAAAAGGAGCAGGCCTACAGGAGCCACGTGAGCTTACACGTCAAGGGGAAGAGCGGGTTCGACTGCGCCTTGTGCAGCAAGAGCTTCAAGACGGCTAAACACCACGCGGACCATCAGGCTACGCACTTGTCGACGGTGAAATTGAGCTGCAGAGTCTGCAGCAAGGAGTTCTCCAGCTCGGAGGAGGTCGAGGCACACATGAAAACGCACGCGAAGGTCCAGAGGCTGGAGGTCGAGGCGCATAAGTGCAACGTCTGCGGGAAGCTCTTCAAGAATGAAACCGCCCTTGGAAATCACATGCAGGGACACCTGTCGAGGGCTCATAGGTGTCCCGTTTGCAATAAGGCGTTCGTTAACAAGACGACGCTCGGCATACACTCGAAGACTCACGGCAAGGGCGAGGGAAAGGTCGAGGCTTCTTCGATTTCGAGCAACAGCAGGGAACCGGAGGAGAAGAAGAGGCACAGCTGCACCCTGTGTCTCAGCGCCTTTGACAGTCGCTCGAAATTGTACAATCACATTATGACGCACCTTGAGAAGATGCACGGCGCCGAAGGAGACGTCGTTTTGGACGGACTTGACGAATTGCTCGAAAGTGACGACGAGTACATTTTGTCGTAACGGAGATTTTATAGCTCTTCGGACAATGTTAATTTTTAGACTGTAAATTTACTGGATTAGAAACACAGTTTTTGCGATATAGGGTCTCGATGACTGCTTTGACTGTGATTGAGTTGAAAAAAGAACGAAATTCTTTTATCAACTTCAATGCGTCTTTGTTGATTGCAAGTATTCTGATGATCTGGAAAAATAGAGGATATCTGATAACTCATAAGCTCTGTATGTAATCGCCACTGTTTCGTAATTACGTATTTAATAAAGTATGAATATTTTTATCATATCCTAATATTTTTTGCGTTCCTTCGATTCACAATCATGAAATTACCTATTTAAAAAATTGTTTCTTCTTTTTTTTTTCAAAATTAATTTACCGTTAATTCCCTTTCTTCTTCTGAATTGAGAGATTTTTCTTTTCTTTTTATCGTAGTCGAAATTCACCTGGATACAAATTTCTAAAAATATATTCAGAATTATAACGAAAAATTGATTATTCGGGGTGTCTACATCCTTGAAAAACCTGAAAGTCCTGGAAATCTCATTTCTTCTCATTTGGAAATTTTTATTTCTCCTGGAATATCCTGGAATTCTCAGGGAATATTGAGTTCACTCGGGCAATTCTTCGGAAAGTGATCAATTGGAAACAAAATTCTGCAAATATCGAACCCGGATTAAATTCCAATAAGACAAAAAAAAAAATCCATTATATTTTGCGAAATACTAATAAAGATCGTATCTCGACACACCTGGAAAAATAGAAAAAAAATTGCCTGGAATATCCTGGAATTCTCAGGGAATATTGAGTTCACTCGGGGAATTCTTCGGAAAGTGATCAACTGGAAACAAAATTTTGCAAATATCGAACCCGGATTAAATTCCAATAAGACGAAAAAAAATCCATTATATTTTGAGAAATACTAATAAAGATCGTATCTCGACACACCTGGAAAAATAGAAAAAAAATTGCCTGGAATATCCTGGAATTCTCAGGGAATATTGAGTTCACTCGGGGAATTCTTCGGAAAGTGATCAACTGGAAACAAAATTCTGCAAATATCGAACCCGGATTAAATTCCAATAAGACAAAAGAAAAATCTAGTATATTTTGCGAAATAATAATAAAGATCGTATCTCAACACACCTGGAAAAATAGAAATAAAATTGCCTGGAATATCCTGGAATTCTCAGGGAATTTTAGATCCTTGCTTCAGTAGACACCCTGTTATTGTGGATTTTGAAGGATCTTATTAATTCAATTGATTCCAGACACTGTTTTACTTTGTTTATCAATTTCAATCAATTTAATCAGCTGAAAGACTCATATTGCACGTAATTTATCAAGCAACGAAAAAAATAGAATAAAAAATTGACAAAAATGATGCAATTTTCTGTTTGAATTTTGAATTTTCCCTCCTGTTCGTGAATGCCTGTGAATATCGGTAAAGAAGAACCCCTACTGGGCAGAATCTAGACAGGCAACCCGCAGTGCGTCGACGTTTGAGAAGTTGCCTGAATTCTAGGCGCACTTAGAAAACTTGAATTTGGCATATTAATGACCAAAGATGAATATAAAATGAAGAAAATTGTATAAATAAATTGAAAAATGAGTTCCTAAAAAATGTTGAAGGAAAAAACCTGTCCTTTCAATTTGAACAAAACAATCTCCTTTAGAAGAGAAAAAAAAGAGAAGAGCACGAAGGACTGTCCGCCAATTGTCATCTGTCAAATTCAGCAATCTCTTTGATTCTTCAAAAACGATATGAAATTCTGTCGATCTCCAAGCCTTCAATATGCTTGGGATAAAAATAATCGATCGATCTAAACACCGGTAATTTATTATTGGAAGAATAAGAAATTAAAAATGCTCAGTACCAGCTTCGCCCTCCCAACGATCACCTCGTCCTTCGGCCTACAGGGAACATGCCTGTTCCTCATAATCATCTCAACGATATTCCTCGCTGTCCCTTTACTGTCACATCGAAATAAGATATTCGTACGTATAAGAAGCCAAGGAATCAAAGATATAATTTAATTATTTATTATTCATACTGAATCGTATAAAATAATTATTCGCCTAAATAATTACAGGAAAACTTCAAACTTCACCTCTGTTTCGGTGAAGTTCCCCCAGAATCGAAAAAAAAATCGAAGCCCTTAGACTCGTCGATTCCTCTCAAATCAGGATCAGTCGACGATGTGATCTTGGATGCCGAAGAAATTCGTCTTCCGGTATCGGCCCCACCGGAAATCGTTGCTCCCGAATCCTCCGCAGCTCTCGAGCCCCCCTCCCCTCGCTCGGTCTCCTTGGACGAGAACCTGGTGACCTACAGCTCGTACCGTCACAAGCTGATCGAGGAGACCCTGCAGAAGCGATACGGCGGTGGTTACGCCCCTGGCAACGTAATCCTGAACCTCATAGAGCTCAACACCGTCGACTCCTCGTCCAGCGCGGTCCTGGACAAGAAATACGACGTGAGCTTCTTCGACCTCGTTAACGTCGAGCTCGTCCGCAGCGGGCTCGAGTACCCGGATCAACTCGCCCATTTCATACCCAGGAACCCGAGGAAACGATCTACGAACGAGATCCACACCGAGATATCGGAGGCCAACGTCACCCCGAGCACCAGGCCCAACACGCCGACCAGTTGCCAGAGGATGACGACCAAGCGGTCCAGGGACGTGGCGAAATCGCCGTTTTTGACCCCTGTGCAGTCCCAGACCCCGATAAACGCGAAGGAATCGGTCGCAGAGGACGTCAGGCTCCTCGGGGCTCCGCCGACGGAGCAGCTCTACAGAAGGAAGGAGGACGCCGGCCCTGATGTCGTCTCGAAGACCCACGTCGAGGCGGAGGCCGAGTACCTGTATCGCGTCGCGAAGAGCAGGAGGTGCGAGAAGAAGGTGAACCAGGGGACCCGGGTGAGGTCTTCCATGAAGAAGAGCGGACAGAGGGAGAATAAGGAGGCTGGGTCTTATGACCGGAATGGACGGAGGGTTCTGAACGATAAGACTGGGGATTGTAACGAGCTCAGGAGATCTCCGCTCCGGGGAAATTTGACTTCGGCGAAACCGACGGTGTGGAATAATTGAGAAGAGAACGTATCAAAGGTGTAATTGAAGAGACAAAAGTGTATTGAAATTGTTCTTATAATCAGTGAGGAATATAAAATGATTCAGTCTTCCTTGTCTCTGCACTAATTAATAAAATCCAGCAGTAATTCTGTCTTGTGATTCTTTTTTCTTGAAAATCAATAAGATATCGCGTGTCTAATGACTTAAGGTCGTAAGCGCCAAAAACACGATTTTGGTGACAAAAGGTCGTATAATTTTTTATTTTTTTCGCCATTCGCTCTAAAAATGATCAAAACGTATTAGATCAATTGAAATTACGAGGTCGAAAAATGTAAATGCAAAAGGTCGTATGTTGGGCGAATACGTCATTCTTTCATCACAATTTTTGAGGAGAATAAAAACAAATGGTAAAAGCAGAAGGTCGTTTCCGCCATTTTTTTTTTCAATTTTTCATTATTTTTCAAAAAAGCTGTGAAAACCCGTGAAACGCAAAGAAAAATCGAAATTGACGACGTTTCGAGAAATTCGATAAAAAAATTCGTTGTTAAAAGCAGAAGGTCGTATCCGCCATTTTTTTTTCAAGTTATTTTTCATGATTTTTCAAAAAGTCTCAAAAACACCTGAAACGCGAAGATAAATTGAAAAAACGACCGTTTCGAAAAATTCGATAAAAAATATTCGCAGATAAAAGCAGAAGGTCGTATCCGCCATTTTTTTTTTTTCAATTTTCATGATTTTTCCAAAAAGCTGTAAAAACCCGTGAAACGCAAAGAAAAATCGAAATCGACGACGTTTCGAGAAATTCGATAAAAAAATTCGTTGTTAAAAGCAGAAGGTCGTATCCGCCATTTTTTTTTCAAGTTATTTTTCATGATTTTTCAAAAAGTCTCAAAAACACCTGAATCGCGAAGATAAATTGAAAAAACGACCGGTTCGAAAAATTCGATAAAAAATATTCGCAGATAAAACCAGAAGGTCGTATCCGCCATTTTTTTTCGTTTATTTGGCGGATACGATCTTCTGCAATTAATGGAAACCATTTTTTTTCTGCGAAGTTAGGACTGAAAGGTCGTATCCACCGGTACATACGACCTTCTGCTTTTACTTGACCTAGTATTAAATTTCAACGTTTATGAACGAATCTTCGAGTCCTTAGTCTGAATAAGATTTAAAAAAATATATACGACCTTTTGCTGTTACGAAAAGCAAAAAGTCGTATATATTGGCGCTTACGACCTCATGTCATTAGACACGCGATATCTGCAATTATGCTTATTCTGCCAACTTCCAACTATTTTTTCACTAGCCTGAATCAGATCTAATTGAATTGTTTTTTGTTGAACTGATCGGTCGATTTTTTGAAGAACTGACTGAAACTTTGTACGTGAAACATCTGAGGCTCTAAAGCCTTAAAAATGGTGAAATTCAGAAAAATGTCAAACTATGGAATCGAGTAAAGAGTCTTAGTAAAGTCAAGTGAAGTAAAGTGTGTACAGCTCGGTGTTATAGTCGGCCGCAATATAAAAGATCCTGCGGTCTTTTGACCGTCCAATAATGGCGTTGATTCCGCGTCAGGCAGTAGACGGTAAAAGTCGGAAAAACTAGCGGCACACCGCACAATTTCCCGCAGAGTAGTTCAAAGGCGGCGGCATCCACCGAGCGAAATGGGACAAAGGCGATACCAGCCAGGGCTGTCAACGGTACCCACTTCAAAAGTATGCCGCGCGCTCTCGAAATGTGAACATCTCAATGTGTTTATTTAGTTAACGTCAAATTTACTCTGGAAAAACATGAATGAGTGGCTCCAACAGAAAAGCAGAGAGTCCTATTTTTGTATAAACTTTACAAATTCGCAGGATTGCCGTGCCGAGGCGTGGCTATACTCAAACCACCCCATTGTGATTTGTGCAACACACCGACGGAAAGTCAATTTTCAATATCACGTCTCTCACATTCTACACTTTCTATCCTCGAGAATTTCGTCCTTGTTTTATTTATTCATTTTTTTATATTGTTGAAAACATTATTTAGGTGATAAATAACCCAACGTATTCACTATTTGGTATAAAATCCTTGAATTGACGAGGAACTATTGAAATTGAATCAATTTGAGCCCCAAACGATGACGATTTATTTTAAATTAATCTGGAATATGAGAAAACTTGAATCAAAATCTTCAAATATTGACTTGAACTTGAGCCAATTACCGAGCATCATTATTGTAGAAAAATTGAATCAAGCCAATTGAGTTGAATTGGAACAAAAATTGATTCCAAGACGGAAAACTAAAGCTGAATTGAAAATCATGGATTCAACGATGAAAAACTTGAGTTGAACTGAATAGAAAATTGATTCAAAGTCACAAACTTGCGTCAAGTTGAAAGAAAAATCGATTCCAAGACAGGAAACTGGAGTTGAATTGAAAATCATGGATTCAACAATGAAAAACTTGAGTTGAACTGAATAGAAAATTGATTCAAAGTCACAAACTTGCGTCAAGTTGAAGAAAAATCGATTCACAGAAACTGTTGAATTGAAAATCATGGATTCAACAACGAAAAACTTGAGTTGAACTGAATAGAAAATTGATTCAAAGTCACAAACTTGCGTCAAGTTGAAAGAAAAATCGATTCCAAGACAGGAAACTGGAGTTGAATTGAAAATCATGGATTCAACAATGAAAAACTTGAGTTGAACTGAATAGAAAATTGATTCAAAGTCACAAACTTGCGTCAAGTTGAAAGAAAAATCGATTCCAAGACAGGAAACTGGAGTTGAATTGAAAATCATGGATTCAACAATGAAAAACTTGAGTTGAACTGAATAGAAAATTGATTCAAAGTCACAAACTTGCGTCAAGTTGAAAGAAAAATCGATTCCAAGACAGGAAACTAGATTTGAATTGAAAATCATGGATTCAACAACGAAAAACTTGAGTTGAACTGAATAGAAAATTGATTCAAAGTCACAAACTTGCGTCAAGTTGAAAGAAAAATCGATTCCAAGACAGGAAACTGGAGTTGAATTGAAAATCATGGATTCAACAATGAAAAACTTGAGTTGAACTGAATAGAAAATTGATTCAAAGTCACAAACTTGCGTCAAGTTGAAAGAAAAATCGATTCCAAGACAGGAAACTAGATTTGAATTGAAAATCATGGATTCAACAACGAAAAACTTGAGTTGAACTGAATAGAAAATTGATTCAAAGTCACAAACTTGCGTCAAGTTGAAAGAAAAATCGATTCCAAGACAGGAAACTGGAGTTGAATTGAAAATCATGGATTCAACAATGAAAAACTTGAGTTGAACTAAATAGAAAATTGATTCAAAGTCACAAACTTGCGTCAAGTTGAAAGAAAAATCGATTCCAAGACAGGAAACTAGATTTGAATTGAAAATCATGGATCCAACCACGAAAAACTTGAGTTGAACTGAATAGAAAATTGATTCAAAGTCACAAACTTGCGTCAAGTTGAAAGAAAAATCGATTCCAAGACAGGAAACTGGAGTTGAATTGAAAATCATGGATTCAACAATGAAAAACTTGAGTTGAACTGAATAGAAAATTGATTCAAAGTCACAAACTTGCGTCAAGTTGAAAGAAAAATCGATTCCAAGACAGGAAACTGGAGTTGAATTGAAAATCATGGATTCAACAATGAAAAACTTCAGTTGAATTGAGAAATGAAATTGATTTAGAAATTGAAGAAATATTGATTAAAAAAAGAAAAAAAACCTGAGTTGAATAGAAAAAAAGTAATTACAACAAAATTAGTTGAAAGTTTTAGATTCCCACTTGAATTGAGAAATGGAACAAAAATTGATTTGAAAATTGAAAAACAAAAAAAATGGAAGTAAAATAATTGTGTCATTAGAAAATGTTGAGATTTTGTGAAACGCAGATGCGTGAATGAACTATATATATTACATAAAGACCACCTTGAAGGCAAACGAGTCTATAAATTAGTAACGGTATTCGAGATCTTCTAAACAGGCAAACAACAGGCGGCGTAACGTAACTCGTTTATTATATTATACTTTGTCGAAATAGGTATATATGTATACCTACACCAAAGAAAATTGGATTTCGTATGGCGAGCCTAGGGACTCTCTTAATAAAGCCCAAAACCATACGTAAGATATAATAATACCAAAACTCTAGAGGCAATGCGGTTAGGGGTTTCGCGTGACCAATTCCAATTCGCTATGTGAACCCCGGTTAACTAAAGTGTCCAAAAGAAAATTCAGACACCGGTCACGCTACGGCATCAATTCGTTTCCATTTAAACGGACAGCCCCCAGAATTTGGAGACAGATTCGCTAATTATCAATTAGCAATTTTTTAACTTTCCGTTTCTCTGTTTTCAGAGAAAAAAGGAAGTTATTGTGATCACCCCGGAAATGAAAAGTTGAGTTTTCACTAAATCTTCACATTTCGAGGTCCAAAGAATCACCTCCGACTATTTTCAGTTTGACGTCTGGGTGTGTGTATGTGCGTGACCACATTTTTGTCCGCGCGATATCTCGAGAACGCGTAGTCGGATTTCGACCAACTTGGGCTCAATCGACGGGGCTTTTCTTAACTTAGAACTGATTAGATTTTGGCTTCGATCGGATTAGTACTTTTTGAACTATTCAAATAACAAAATTCTAAAAAACACAACAAAAATGACGATATCTTGAGAACGAATCAACGGATTTCAATTAAATGTGGTACCATATGGTTTTTGTTATCGCTGATCACGAATCTGAAGTCAGTTTTGCAAAATTTTCATTTGGCGTATTCGATATGCTGCAAATAAACTAAAAACATTTGGATTTGGATGAAACTTGGTACTCGTAGGTTTTTTGGGTCACTGATCACGAATCTGAAGTCAGATTAGCGAAATTCAAAATGGCGAGTCCGATTCGCTTGGAAAAATACTAAAAACATTCGAAATCTTACGGAAATTTGTACTCGAAGGTTTTTTGAACCGCTGATCAAGAATCTGAGGTCAGATTTACAAATTTCAAAATAGCTGAGAACAAAATAAATAACGGAAAGTTCGAAGGCTGGCTCATAGTCAGCCCCAACCCGCTTGTTTTTTATCAATTAGGACCGACATTTTTTCATTCAGTATAAAAAAATGTCTTACATCGAAATAAAAGTTACTGAAAAATCACAAGTTTCGCAATTTCTCGTATCGTTTTTTGTGATCTGGACAGAATAACGAAAAAAAAGAAGAAAAAAAATTGAACACGTTGCTAAAATTCCTGAGAAAAATTCACAAATATCACCATTCTTTTGTCTGTTTCTGTTACTACATCCCCTTAATTGATGTTCCAAAAATCTAGTAGATTGTCTCCTTTTGCAACCTTATACTGAAATTTCTTTTCCAATCTCCGGTATAATGGAGGTGCAAATGTAGCCTGTACAGTCGACTTTTCACTATCCATAAGGCGGCAAGTGGTAAAGGATTGAGACTGAATGGTAGAATGGCTCCTGAAACCTGTGTAGAAAAAAAAAACCACAGGATACTTTTTCCTGTGACATTAGCAACTGGACCAACAATATATAACAAATGGCACAGCTTACTATGAATTCGCAGCTGACCACAAAAGTTGATCGTCGCACCATGCGACTCATATTTCGAAACATGATTGAAAAAAATGTGAAATTTTCAACAATGACAAAAAAAAAATGTTTGTGTTATTTAATTAAAAACAAGATTTTGTTCCTCTAGTGCAGAAAATTTTACTTCAGGTTCGGTTAGGTGATCAGGTTAGGAGTGTGCGGTGGATGTTATTAATCAAAATCCTAATTTCCAGTCGAGTGGATGCGATGGTGAGACTCCACCTCTTCGTCTCTTCAGAAAAGCCGATGGCTTTTCGAAGGACGAAAAAGGAGACAATGTGGAGAGGCTCTCGACCAGATGGCCCGTGCCACGTAGGTAAGTGCGGCGTATCGCATCTCATGCGGTATAAAAACGGATGACATCCGTATAGAAGAAGAAGAGAGAGAGAGAGAGAGAGAGAGAGAAAAGGGAGGAATCACATATAAGGTGTATAAATAATCCCATAACGTCGCCTCTTTGTTGCCGTGTGCACCGCGGTGTGAACACAATTGTGATCTGTGATCTGTGGTCTGTGGTCTGTGGTATATACCTATATGTGCCAGACCCCGTTTGACTTTGGCCGCAGTTATACCTTTTAGCAAAGCTCCAATGGCGCGACTACGCAGTATTGCCTTCTGCAGAAGCCAGAATATAGAATACATATAGGATATATATATACACGAGGGAGGATAGAGGATTGAGGGTTACACAAAAATTTCTGCGCAAGAATTTTTTTTTGGTCAACCCCTTGGATTATTTTCAAGGACTGCGCTGCACAAGCACAAGAAGAGGCCGATGGAAGTATTTCTGATCCTTTAAATCGAGGATCATCATCGACTTTGATGACGCTAAGCTATATCTATAAAGGAACAAGTGGCATCAACGCCCAGCCCAAAACCCTTGACCTAGAAACTTGAAATTTAGGCAACATGTTCCCTTTCCTTCGTAAACACCCGCTAAGAAGCGATTTTTCGAAATTCGCCCCACAAGGAGAATAAAAGGGGTAAAACATGTTTTCGCGGATTCATGGATATCTCCTCGGCCCGATGAGATATTGACTTCGTTTTGGCTTCAAATTATTGCTCATTCAAATACCTAGAAAGTAGTTTGAGCGTTTTTTGAAATTCGACTCCTAAGGGAATGAAAAGGTGTGAAACCAATTTTTGACGCGCGCGCCCCGGACCCCCTAGTCCTCTGATAAGATGATATTTATCCTATTCATCGGTAGAATATTTCAAGTTTTATTGACAATTCCTACTGACATCAAATTCGAGGATAGAATATAAAGGCAAAGTATTAACTGAAAGCTTTTTAACTCACAATCAGATAAGTTTCAGTTCTTCATATTTTTACTGCCGATTTTGATGAACAGATACAGAAATCGAATAAAGTTTAGGCTTCCAGTGTGCTGAGGAATATTATTGTTCAATTCAAATTTTTGAAATTATCTTTAAAAAGATTCGCGGTCTGAAGCGACTGGAAAAAAAAAAACCTGCGGGTACCAATTTCAACAAGAATAGGAATATTTTTTGAATTTTTAATCAACATATTGGATTTGCTAGTTTGAATTTTGCAAATCTGACTTCAGATTCGTGATTAAAGTGTCGATTTTTATCCAAAACCGTTGATCCGTCATTTTTGTTTCATTTCTCAGAATTTTGGTGTTGAAATAATTAAAAAAGTACTGAACCGATCAAAACGAAAATCTGATCAGTTCTAATTTCGGTAAATCCGCGTCGATTAAGACCAAAATAAGCGGAACTCCGGGGAAAATAAATTCTACACCAAATTAGGAAAATTATCTGAGAAAAAGTGGAGAAAATCGGACAAGTCCGTAATTTTTCTGCCTTTTCAATAATTCCATAGCGTATATGGATCATTCCATGTCAACTCGGCCAATGATTTTCCCTCACCATTTTTGATTCGCTTTACAATTTCTTATGATATTCTCCGACCACAAAAAAGTGCTTCTGAATTTTTTTCACATTTTTTGAACGCGAACCCTTATTTTTTATGATTATTCGAACCTATCTCAAAATCGCATTTTTTTTTAAATTCTCGAAAATCTCATTTCCCATTCCGATCATTTTGACAACCGTCCGATGATGGGCCGATTTTTTTATCCCATTCTTTTGAGCACTCTAAACATTTTTAACGAACGAAACGCCAGTTTTGAACGTTACGAAAATTCTAAAAAAAAATCCCAAACACCCCGTGGTAAATTCTGAATCCATGAATATTTGAGAGTTGGAAAAAATAATCGAGAGGTATTAGATTCAGGATTGACCACGGGGTATTTCGGATTTTTTTTTAGAATTTTCGTAACGTTGAAAACTAGCGTTTCGTTCGTTCAAAATGTTTAAAGTGCCCATAAGAATGGGATAAAGATATCGGCCCATCATCGGATCGGGATGGCAAATGAGATTTCTGAGAATTTTTTTAGATAAAAAAAAATGCATTTTTGAGCTAGGTTCGAATAATCATAAAACAAGCGGGTTTGGGCTGACGATGAGCCAGCCTTCGAACTTCCCGTTATTTATTTTGTTCTCAGCTATTTTGAAATTTGTAAATCTGACCTCAGATTCTCGATCAGCGGTTCAAAAAACCTTCGAGTACAAATTTCCGTAAGATTTCGAATGTTTTTAGTATTTTTCCCAGCAAATCGGACTCGCCATTTTGAATTTCGCTAATCTGACTTCAGATTCGTGATCAGTGACCCAAAAAACCTACGAGTACCAAGTTTCATCCAAATCAAAATGTTTTTAGTTTTTTTGCAGCATATCGAATACGCCAAATGAAAATTTTGCAAAACTGACTTCAGATTCGTGATCAGCGATCAAAAAAACCATATGGTACCAAATTTCATTGGAATCCGTTGATTCGTTCGCAAGATATCGTCATTTTTGTTGCGTTTTTTAGAATTTTGTTATTTGAATAGTTAAAAAAGTACTAATGCGATCGAAGCCAGAATCTAATCAGTTCTAAGTTAAGAAAAGCCCCGTCGATTGAGCCCAAGTTGATCGAAATCCGACCACGCGTTCTCGAGATATCGCGCGGACAAAAATGTGGTCACGCACATACTGAAAATAGTCGGAGGTGATTCTTTGGACCTCGAAACGTGAAGATTTAGTGAAAACTCAACTTTTCATTTCCGGGGTGATCACAATAACTTCCTTTTTTCTCTGAAAACAGAGAAACGGGAAGTTAAAAATAAGGGTTGCTGGGGAAAAAAAAAAATTAGTGTCCCAGGAAGAAACAGAGAGACTGCGTGCGGTTATCATTCTCGATAACAATATAACACCAGGAAACGAGCCTCGCAGTCTCACAGAGCGAATCCAGCGTCTGCCGGGGTTTTCTATTTGTCAGTGTGACTGCATGACCCTCGCATAAATCAAGTACGTTATGGCGTTGCCCATTGCACCCGTCATCGGAGCCGGTTTCGTTTGGGGTGTCCTGCGCGGGGACGGATGGACGGATGATCATCCGTGCGGAAGAACATAATAAAATTTTGCCCGCCATGCGATGGGCGGTTACTGCGGTTTCACTCCGCTGCTCGTTGGGGTCCGCAGGGCGCTGCCCCCAAAAACTATTATAAGGGGTTAGGGGTTGCGGTAACCCTGGTAGCAACGAGGGAGCGTGCGACGGGAGGCTGGAGCCCAAAAACCGTACCCCGAACCCGGGGGCTCGACCATTTCGTCTGCTGAAGCTCGAGAACCGAAAATTTGACTAGATTTTCGAAGAAATAGTGGAAAAAAGGATAATAATTAGAAAAATATGAAATTTTCAACAGAAAAAATTCATTGAAGGATAATTTTTAATATCGCGTGTCTAATGACATAAGGTCGTAAGCGCCAAAAACACGGTTTTGGTGGCAAAAGGTCGTATCATTCATTTTTTTGTCGCCATTCGCTCTGAAAATGATCAAAACGTATTAGATCAATTGAAATTAAGAGATCGAAAAATGTAAATTCAAAAGGTCGTATGTTGGGCCAATACGTCATTCTTTCATTACAATTTTTGAGGAAAATAAAAACAAATGGTAAAAGCAGAAGGTCGTATCCGCCATTTTTTTTTTCAATTTCTCACGATTATTCCAAAAAGCTGTAAAAACCCGTGAAACGCAAAGAAAAATCGAAATCGACGACGTTCCGAGAAATGCGATAAAAAAAAATTCGTTGTTAAAAGCAGAAGGTCGTATCCGCCATTTTTTTTTCAAGTTATTTTTCGTTATTTTTCAAAAAGTCTCAAAAACACCTGAAACGCGAAGATAAATTGAAAAAACGACCGTTTCGAAAAATTCGATAAAAAATATTCGCAGATAAAAGGAGAAGGTCGTATCCGACGTTTTTTGATGCGTATCAGTAATTTTTTTATTCATTATCCAAAATCAAGATCGCAAACTTTCATATTATGTATCAAAACGTTGATAAAAAAAAATAAATGAAATTCTCATCATTAAACCTAATCGATTTGAAGAAGAAAGAGCGATAATTTTAATGAATATTCAAGATTCGAATTTTTTTTTCAACAGTCATCCCAATTTTTGGAAGAATAAAAAAAAGTTGATTCCATTGTTTCGTTATCTGATGATAAAATATTCGTTCGAGAATTCTGAAAACAAGAAATTCATCCGCTGTGTAGGAAGATTTCTTCCTTTCATTATTCATATTATTGTATTCCATTCTTTTGCTTCTTTTTTTTTTTTTTTTTGAGGTGACAGAAAAAAAACTTTCAACAAGTGCGAATCAGTCATCCGATTGACACGATCGGCACGAGCCCAGCTGTCGAACTGATCTATAAAAAGGTGAATTTTTTGGCTAAAAAGAGCTAAAAAGGAATAAAAAAAAAAGAGAAGAAGTTCGATCAACGAATTAGTCCGCATTGATGTGATATAACCGAGTTTCCAGAATTAGGTGATTCAGAAATACCGATTTGTCATGAGTCAGGGACAGATAGGGACAATCGATGTCACTCGATCGGTCAATCCGACTTTGACCCAACGTTTTTTTGACTCTCATCTCATATGTAGGAGATGAAAATGTGCTGGGACTGTATTTTTGATTCCACCTGTTCCTCGATAATTATTACAGTAATAACGGAATGTGATATTATTACAAGGATTTAAGGATGTATTGGCCGCAGGATCTGAACCAAAAATGATTCTCGTCGGCAAATTGAGTACTCGATGATGAAATAAAAATCGGAAAAAAATCAACCATGATAAAGATGATAAGAGTATTAATTTTGAATAATAATGATGCCCAAAAATTGTCAATAAATTGTTTAAACAAAACATTGTTCAACAAATTCTCTGGTAACGTTATTTTTTTTCATCTCAAACAAATGCTCTAATTTTTCTGAACACAAATGCATTTTTTAAGAATTTTGTCACTATTTTGAAATTTCCGTTTTCGAAAATTTGTTGAGGCTGTATTTACGAAACTATTTGTTTCACGCTCCAGAAACTTCGGAATTGTAATCTACATCGTTTTCACAAAAACATATCGGAAATACAGATTTTTTTGTCCATTTTTGAAAATTTGAAAATTTTCGAAAACGGAAATTTCAAAATAGTGACAAAATTCTTAAAAAATTCACGTGCATTCGGAAAAATGAGGGCATTCATTTGAGATGAAAAAAAATAACGTTACCAGAAAATTTGTTAAACAATGTTTTGTTTAAACAATTTATTGATAACTTTTGGGCATTGTTATTGTTCAAAGTTTATACTCTGATCGTCTTGATTGTGGTTGATTTTTTTCCGATTTTTATCTCATCGTAAAGTACTCAATTTGCCGACGAGAATCATTTTTGGTTGAGATTGTACGGCCAATACATCCTTAAAAACACGTTTATAACAACAGTTTATAGAAACCGGGGGGTGTTGTTGTAAATAATAGGTATAAGCATCTTCGACGCGTGGGGTATAACAACAGGTATAACAAGAGGCGAGGGATCGGTGATCCAACGTCCAAGATGGACAAGCGAAGACAGTCAAACGGGGTTCTGGATCAGGTGCAGGTATGCAGAGAAAATTTTGGAAAAACCCAAAGAGCATTGAGGAGGTACGGGTTTAAGGAAATTACTCGGTACGTACCGGATAATTTGGTGTTTGGTTCGGTTTTATTTATTGATGTGAGTCGAAGACCCGGAGAACCACGGTGCTTCCGACACAATGCGCTTATAATCGTAAGCCAAATGCGGCGCGCGTTCCAAAACTCATTGTGTGGCTAAATTCTAATCCCACTATGAAGCCGTGTACCCGGTATGTATCTCTGAACCAGCTTTTAACGAAATCTATATTAACCCCATTAGGGGTTTTCGAAGGTGGGAGAAGTTGAGAATTATTACAGCTGATACACTAATTTTTCTCTTCGGGTTTTGACATGTTTATTTTTCGAATAAAAACTCTGAAAAAAACAAGCGGGTTTGGGCTGACTACGAGCCAGCCTTCGAACTTCCCGTTATTTATTTTGTTCTCAGCTATTTTGAAATTTGTCAATCTGAACTCAGATTCTTGATCAGCGGTTCAAAAAACCTTCGAGTACAAATTTCCGTAAGATTTCGAATGTTTTTAGTGTTTTCCCAGCAAGTCGGACTCGCCATTTTGAATTTCGCTAATCTGACTTCAGATTCGTGATCAGTGACCCAAAAAACCTACGAGTACCAAGTTTAATCCAAATCCAAATGTTTTTAGTTTTTTTGCAGCATATCGAATACGCCAAATGAAAATTTAGCAAAACTGACTCCAGATTCGTGATCAGCGATAAAAAAAACCATATGGTACCAAATTTCATTGAATTCCGTTGATTCGTTCTCAAGATATCGTCATTTTTGTTGCGTTTTTTAGAATTTTGTTATTTGAATAGTTCAAAAAGTACTAATCCGATCGAAGCCAAAATCTAATCGGTTCTAAGTTAAGAAAAGCCCCGTCGATTGAGCCCAAGTTGATCGAAATCCGACCACGCGTTCTCGAGATATCGCGCGGACAAAAATGTGGTCACGCACATACACACACACACACCCAGACGTCAAACTGCAAATAGTCGGAGGTGATTCTTTGGACCTCGAAACGTGAAGATTTAGTGAAAACTCAACTTTTCATTTTCGGGGTGATCACAATAACTTCCTTTTTTCTCTGAAAACAGAGAAACGGGAAGTTAAACAAGCGGGTTTGGGCTGACTATGAGCCAGCCTTCGAACTTCCCGTTATTTATTTTGTTCTCAGCTATTTTGAAATTTGTAAATCTGACCTCAGATTCTTGATCAGCAGTTCAAAAAACCTTCGAGTACAAATTTCCGTAAGATTTCGAACGTTTTTAGTATTTTTCCCAGCCAATCGGACTCGCCATTTTGAATTTCGCTAATCTGACTTCAGATTCGTGATCAGTGACCCAAAAAACCTACGAGTACCAAGTTTCATCCAAATCCAAATGTTTTTAGTTTTTTTGCAGCACATCGAATACGCCAAATGAAAATTTTGCAAAACTGACTTCAGATTCGTGATCAGCGATAAAAAAAACCATATGGTACCAAATTTCACTGAAATCCGTTGATTCGTTCTCAAGATATCGTCATTTTTGTTGCGTTTTTTTAGAATTTTGTTATTTGAATACTTCAAAAAGTACTAATCCGATCAAAGCCAAAATCTAATCAGTTCTAAGTTGAGAAAAGCCCCGTCGATTGAGCCCTATCTGATCAAAATCCGCGAACTCGTTCTCGAGATATCGCGCGGACAAAAATGTGGTCACATACACACACACATACACACACACATACACACACACATACACACACACACACATACACACACACATACACACACACACACACCCAGACGTCAAACTGAAAATAGTCGGAGGTGATTCTTTGGACCTCGAAACGTGAAGATTTAGTGAAAACTCAACTTTTCATTTTCGGGGTGATCACAATAACTTCCTTTTTTCTCTGAAAACAGAGAAACGGGAAGTTAAAAACGTGACCATTTCAAAACCGGGAGTCAAATTATTCGAATTTTTAGCGGATTAAAATTTGTGTGCCCAAACTTTCAAAAGTGTCTTTATAACGTAATTATCGAGTCTTATGAAAATTTGAGACCGGAAGTAAGAATTAATCAATCAATATTCATGGCCAAATCGTTTCTGTACAATCAAGTACTTATTTCGTCCCAATTTCTCTGAAATTGGGTCAACAGAAAGAAAAAAAAAAAAAGTTGTAAGTCAGTTTCTGGGATATTCTTTCGAGTTCGATTCTGACTCGAAGCCAAAGCCTGTGTTTCTGTAACCCAGAACGGGAAAATGGATTACAGGTAATATCGCAGGACAAAACGATGTCAGTTTTCTTGTGCTTTAGCTTGCAGCCACCGTGTATAACCGGATGTTGGTTTATTTAAGCCTTAAAGAAAGGCCTGTGGGATTGTTCGATTGTTGTATAGCCAGGATTAGGACAAGTGTGTTGTGACGTTTAAGGGACGGAATAAGATGGATCAGCCAGAAGATGAGCGCAGAACGATTTTCCTCACTCAATCCATTCAATCTTATCCGTTATTTGTAACAATTTCAAGTATGTACGTATCGGTCCTCGCTAAATCTTGCTGTCAGGCATGGATCGACTGTCGATAATCGATCAATATCCTCGTACTCCGGGTGGCAGCCCCTTTCAAAAAGGATGTCGAAGAGAAGTCGATAGAAATCCGACAAATTTTTGCGTCTGCATGATGTATAATTTAGTTTGATCGGCTTTAAGATCAGGCGAATAAGTACTGGATCATCGATTGACCGAAGTCGATTACCTTCAAGCTAGAATAATTATTTGGGTAATTGCAGTAATTAGAATTGATTGATGTGATTCAATTTGAATTCTTGAATCCAAATTAACTTCCTTTGATTCATTCAATTCAAGTTATTTAATTTGAAATTGCAAATTGCAAATTGGGAATTCAATTTCATCAATTCGAATAACTCAATTCAAAGTTGGAAATTCAATTCAATTAATTCAAGTTATTCAATTCCAATTTCCAATTTCAAATGAATCGATTCAAGTTATTCAATTTGAATTTCCAATTTCAAATGAATCGATTCAAGTTATTCAATTCCAATTTTCAATTTCAAATTGATGTCCCTAAAACAATCGATTCAAGTTATTCAATTCGAATTTCCAATTTCAAATGAATCGATTCAAGTTATTCAATTCCAATTTTCAATTTCAAATTGATGTCCCTAAAACAATCGATTCAAGTTATTCAATTCGAATTTCCAATTTCAAATGAATCGATTCAAGTTATTCAATTCCAATTTTCAATTCCAAATTGATGTCCCTAAAACAATCGATTCAAGTTATTCAATTCGAATTTCCAATTTCAAATGAATCGATTCAAGTTATTCAATTCGAATTTCCAATTTCAAATGAATCGATTCAAGTTATTCAATTCCAATTTTCAATTTCAAATTGATGTCCCTAAAACAATCGAGTCAAGTTATTCAATTCGAATTTCCAATTTCGAATGAATCGATTCAAGTTATTCAATTCCAATTTTTAATTTCAAATTGATGTCCCTAATACAATCGATTCAAGTTATTCAATTTGAATTTCCAATTTCGAATGAATCGATTCAAGTTATTCAATTCCAATTTTCAATTTCAAATGAATCGATTCAAGTTATTCAATGTCAATTTTCAATTTCGAATGAATGTCCCTAAAACAATCGATTCAAGTTCTTCAATTTGAATTTTCAATTTTGAGTCAGTTTCCCTCAATTCAATCAATGAATTCAAGTAATTCAAATTGGATTTCCGATTCCAAATCAGTTTCCCCTGATTGAATCAATCAACTCGTGTAATTCAATTCAAAATTTCCAGTTCAAATTGATTTCACTCGATTCAAACAAGTCAAGTAATTCGAAGAAATCAATCAAAGTGTATATTAGAAACTTTTAATTGATACTTTATAGTTATTCTTAACTCAAATCAATCAATTCAATTCCACTCAGATTGTCTTCATTCGTTTGATTCAATTCCTTTTTTTTTTTTTTGCTTACAATAATCAAGTTTAAGAACGTGTTTAAGAACGTTCATTCCTCTCACGTGTCTGTGCAACGAGTTTAATAAATTTTCTTTGAAAATCTGACGAAGTGGTACCGACACTAACAAAAGGTTTCAGGGGTATTAGAGAGCCTTGGATAACCGGAAGGTCGGGATGACCCTGCGCTGGTGCGTAGCGGGATATTTATAAAAGCCCTCTGCGGGGAAAATGGTTCTGTTATACAGGAAGAGTTGACAAAATTCGTGAGAAATTTACAAATAACGCCCTCTTGCGAAATGACTGGTGGGAAAACCCAGGCGTTTACCGGGTGTCGGGGTTAGGGAGGACAATCGATATGATTAGCCCCTGTAATTAATCCCCCCTCCCCCACCCCCGGCCCCGATTCTTGACCGAAACTCGGTGCAGGGATCGGTAAACGGTCAAGGGGCAGGTACTATTGTCGAATTTTCTCTAATGTCAATAGAACACCGGGTTTATAGGGTATTATACGGTAACTTGGGGTATATGAATTATCCATAGGATATAAGAAATTTGTTAAATTTTAACCATTTACTACCCTATTATATTTACCCCATGTATTTATTATCCCACAAAGTGACAGACCGTGACAGTTTCTATATATTTTGGACTATTTGGGAATTTCCCGACAGGTTGTAGGGACGACCAGTGATCGTTACTCCCAATTGGTTCTGTATCCCTTAATTAATAATGAAAAGCGAAATCCAATTCTACGATATTTTGTACCGAGGATCGAAGCGAAATTCATTGTATATCCTCAGGATTTCATATATTATGGAATAAAAAATTAAACAGCTGATGTGTTCAGAATTTTTGATTGATTATAATCGATTGCGGAATTCAGTATTTCCTTAAAAAAAACATAGTCGTTATCGGAATTTTTAAGCCAATAATCCATCATTTCCTTGGAAAACATCGTTGTTCAGAATTTGGTTCAATAACGCCGTAGTTTGGAATTTTTAATTCATTATAAATAATGAAAAACTCAGTATTTCCATTGAAAAAATATCGTTGGTCAGAATTTGTGATTCATTAATCAATTGAGGATTCATTATTTCTTCGAAAAACGTCGTAGTTCAGAATTTGGTTCAGTAACGTCATAGTTTGGAATTTTTAATTCATTATAAATAATGAAAAACTCAGTATTTCCATTGAAAAAATATCGTCGGTCAGAATTTGTGATTCATTAATCAATTGAGGATTCATTATTTCTTCGAAAAACGTCGTAGTTCAGAATTTGGTTCAGTAACGTCGTAGTTTGGAATTTTCAATTCATTATAAATAATGAAAAACTCAGTATTTCCATTGAAAAAATATCGTTGGTCAGAATTTGTGATTCATTAATCAATTGAGGATTCATTATTTCTTCGAAAAACGTCGTAGTTCAGAATTTGGTTCAGTAACGTCGTAGTTTGGAATTTTCAATTCATTATAAATAATGGAAAACTCAGTATTTCCATTGAAAAAATATCGTTGATCAGAATTTGTGATTCATTAATCAATTGAGGATTCATTATTTCTTCGAAAAACGTCGTAGTTCAGAATTTGGTTCAATAACGTCGTAGTTTGGGATTTTCAATTCATTATAAATAACTAAAAGCTCATTATTTCCATAGAAAAAACATCGTTGATCAGAATTTGTGGTTCATTAATCAATTGCGGATTCATTATTTCCTTGAAAAACGTCGTTGTTCAGAATTTGGTTTATTAACGTCGTAGATTAGAATTTTCAATTCATTATAAAAAATGAAAAGCTCATTATTTCGATAGAAAAAACATCGTTGATCAGAATTTGTGGTTCATTAATCAATTGCGGATTCATTATTTCCTTGAAAAACGTCGTTGTTCAGAATTTGGTTCAATTACGTCGTAGTTTGGAATTTTCAATTCATTATAAATAACTAAAAGCTCATTATTTCCATAGAAAAAACATCGTTGATCAGAATTTGTGGTTCATTAATCAATTGCGGATTCATTATTTCCTTGAAAAACGTCGTTGTTCAGAATTTGGTTCATTAACGTCGTAGATTAGAATTTTCAATTCATTATAAAAAATGAAAAGCTCATTATTTCGATAGAAAAAACATCGTTGATCAGAATTTGTGGTTCATTAATCAATTGCGGATTCATTATTTCCTTGAAAAACGTCGTTGTTCAGAATTTGGTTCAATTACGTCGTAGTTTGGAATTTTCAATTCATTATAAATAACTAAAAACTCATTATTTCCATAGAAAAAACAGCGTTGATCAGAATTTGTGTTTCATTAATCAATTG
Organism: Euura lappo; assembly: GCA_018257835.1. Taxonomy (NCBI): domain Eukaryota; kingdom Metazoa; phylum Arthropoda; class Insecta; order Hymenoptera; family Tenthredinidae; genus Euura; species Euura lappo. The sequence goes on along the minus strand of JAEUYN010000999.1, from coordinate 246,180 downwards.
AGGATTCATTATTTCCTCGAAAAACGTCGTTGTTCAGAATTTGGTTCAATAACGTCGTAGTTTGGAATTTTCAATTCATTATAACAAATGAAAAACTCAGTATTTCCATAGAAAGAAAACATCGTTGATCAGAATTTGTGGTTCATTAATCAATTGCGGATTCATTATTTCCTTGAAAAACGTCGTTGTTCAGAATTTGGTTCAATTACGTCGTAGTTTGGAATTTTCAATTCATTATAAATAACTAAAAGCTCATTATTTCGATAGAAAAAACATCGTTGATCAGAATTTGTGGTTCATTAATCAATTGCGGATTCATTATTTCCTTGAAAAACGTCGTTGTTCAGAATTTGGTTCATTAACGTCGTAGATTAGAATTTTCAATTCATTATAAAAAATGAAAAGCTCATTATTTCGATAGAAAAACATCGTTGATCAGAATTTGTGGTTCATTAATCAATTGCGGATTCATTATTTCTTGAAAACGTCGTTGTTCAGAATTTGGTTCAATTACGTCGTAGTTTGGAATTTTCAATTCATTATAAATAACTAAAAGCTCATTATTTCGATAGAAAAAACATCGTTGATCAGAATTTGTGGTTCATTAATCAATTGCGGATTCATTATTTCCTTGAAAAACGTCGTTGTTCAGAATTTGGTTCATTAACGTCGTAGATTAGAATTTTCAATTCATTATAAAAAATGAAAAGCTCATTATTTCGATAAAAACATCGTTGATCAGAATTTGTGGTTCATTAATCAATTGCGGATTCATTATTTCCTTGAAAAACGTCGTTGTTCAGAATTTGGTTCAATTACGTCGTAGTTTGGAATTTTCAATTCATTATAAAAAATGAAAAGCTCATTATTTCGATAGAAAAAACATCGTTGATCAGAATTTGTGGTTCATTAATCAATTGCGGATTCATTATTTCCTTGAAAAACGTCGTTGTTCAGAATTTGGTTCATTAACGTCGTAGATTAGAATTTTCAATTCATTATAAAAAATGAAAAGCTCATTATTTCGATAGAAAAAACATCGTTGATCAGAATTTGTGGTTCATTAATCAATTGCGGATTCATTATTTCCTTGAAAAACGTCGTTGTTCAGAATTTGGTTCAATTACGTCGTAGTTTGGAATTTTCAATTCATTATAAATAACTAAAAACTCATTATTTCCATAGAAAAAACAGCGTTGATCAGAATTTGTGATTCATTAATCAATTGAGGATTCATTATTTCTTCGAAAAACGTCGTTGTTCAGAATTTGGTTCAATAACGTCGTAGATTGGAATTTTCAATTCATTATAAAAAATGAAAAGCTCATTATTTCGATAGAAAAAACATCGTTGATCAGAATTTGTGGTTCATTAATCAATTGCGGATTCATTATTTCCTTGAAAAACGTCGTTGTTCAGAATTTTGTTCAATTACGTCGTAGTTTGGAATTTTCAATTCATTATAAATAACTAAAAACTCATTATTTCCATAGAAAAAACAGCGTTGATCAGAATTTGTGTTTCATTAATCAATTGAGGATTCATTATTTCCTCGAAAAACGTCGTTGTTCAGAATTTGGTTCAATAACGTCGTAGTTTGGAATTTTCAATTCATTATAACAAATGAAAAACTCAGTATTTCCATAGAAAGAAAACATCGCCGATCAGAAATTTAAATTCAAAAACGTCGTAGTTAAGAATTCTCAATTCATCAATGAATTACAGACTGAATTTTCAATTGATAAATGAATTTCATCAATGAATAGAAAATTCTGAACCTGCAAGTTGATGAATTGAAAATTCTAAACTACGACTTAATTATGAGTCAAATTTTGAAAAACGATGTTTTTTAATGAAATACTAAATTTTGCAATCGATTAACGAATTGAAGAATTCTGAACTCGTTGTTATTCTTATTCGTCGAGTTTGTCATGCGAAAATTTCAATTCGATTTTCAGATAAGTGGGGATTCAAAAATTATGAATTGAAGATCAATCAGATAATTTTCGATGAAAAAAAAACCGGAGCCATTGAAGACAAGAAGATAGAACTTAAAATCCAGGCTATAAAAGAATGATGTCCTCTTTTTCGTCCTTCAATCAGAGAAGAGAGAAAAAAAATACGACTTTTTGGTCGAACTAGAATTTTTCATATTAGTTTCTGATTAGATTTTTCATCACCATACTGAATTCGCCATTGCGAATTTTGAAAATCTACCTTTCAATTCGTATTCAATTGAGTAAACGATTTCTTTAGTCAAACAATTTCCTTTTTTCGTGCAAAAATTCCAATGAAACAAACAGAAAAAAGAAAAGATAGAAATTCAGTAATTAAAAGTAGTAAATCTCTCCTCAAATTATAATAACTAATTCCTAATTATTCTGTGTTAAGATTCTCCAACTCTTAATCGTGTGATGACATTCTTCGTCAGGCTCTGTGAGTATCTGCGCGATTATCGATTATCTTGACACTAATATTCAACATAAAAGAACAATGGAAACTTTCGAAAACCGTCGCACGCGTCAAAAATACGAATTCGATAAACTTAACACCGATTTTAATCGATTGATCGGAGGATAATATGACTTGATCGGAGGATTTCGATTATATATAAGCTTGTTTCGTAGCTTCTTGTAATCGTCAGATCGTCTCCGATTATCCCTATGATCTATATAAATATTTAATACAATTATATTGCATTATGGCTAATTAAATTTAGCCTGGAATTAGACCGATATTTTGAGAGGAATATGATGTCACTTGAAATCAAATTCGCAATCCGTTTTTATTTCAATGATCGCTTCAAGATTTTATTCCGATTCTCAAAACGGTTCATCTGAACGATTGAACCTAAAAATTAGTCCAGTTCATTTTTCACCTGGAATATGAACAGAGAATATAGGAAAGGTGCGAGAAAAGTCTCATGATGAGAATGTCAAAAGTATAACATTATAGCTTCTAAAATGGAATTTCATAACTTTGAACTCACAACAGGAAAATGGGATTGAAAATCCGAAGCGTGTCGAAGGATCAAAATGTACTTAAAATGGCTGGCGTCAGTCGTTTATCCTCGGAGACCAAATGCAAGAACCGTAGACGTGGGATATGGTCGATTTGCAACGCTCCTAAATCGCTCGCAGGGGTTTACCGACACCAAATGCCAAACGACGCGTTTACACTCGACCTGTCACGCGAAGGATTAGCAGCCTCTCTCAGAAATGGGCGAAATACACTCTCCACTGATTTTATCATCATCCAACTTTGACTTTGACTCAAGTCAAGAATTTTCACAAAATTAGGCTAACTTTGCTAATTTTCCGATCACCTAACGTTCACTGTGCCTCAAGTCAGGAATTTTTATAAAATTAGGCACACTTTGCTAATTTTATGAACTTTGACTGTGACTCAAGTCAAGAATTTCAACAAAATTAGGCTGACTTTGCTAATTTTCTGATCACCTAGCTTTGACTGTGACTCAAGTCAAGAATTTTCACAAAATTAGGCTGACTTTGCTAATTTTCTGATCACCTAACGTTCACTGTGACCCAAGTCAAGAATTTTCACAAAATTAGGCTGACTTTGCTAATTTTCTGATCACCTAACTTTAACTGTGACCCAAGTCAAGAATTTTCACAAAATTAGGCTGACTTTGCTAATTTTCTGATCACCTAACGTTCACTGTGACCCAAGTCAAGAATTTTCACAAAATTAGGCTGACTTTGCTAATTTTCCGATCACCTAACGTTGACTGTGCCTCAAGTCAGGAATTTTTATAAAATTAGGCACACTTTGCTAATTTTATGAACTTTGACTGTGACTCAAGTCAAGAATTTCAACAAAATTAGGCTGACTTTGCTAATTTTCTGATCACCTAGCTTTGACTGTGACTCAAGTCAAGAATTTTCACAAAATTAGGCTGACTTTGCTAATTTTCTGATCACCTAACGTTCACTGTGACCCAAGTCAAGAATTTTCACAAAATTAGGCTGACTTTGCTAATTTTCTGATCACCTAACTTTAACTGTGACCCAAGTCAAGAATTTTCACAAAATTAGGCTGACTTTGCTAATTTTCCGATCACCTAACGTTGACTGTGCCTCAAGTCAGGAATTTTTATAAAATTAGGCACACTTTGCCAATTTTATGAACTTTGACTGTGACTCAAGTCAAGAATTTCAACAAAATTAGGCTGACTTTGCTAATTTTCTGATCACCTAGCTTTGACTGTGACTCAAGTCAAGAATTTTCACAAAATTAGGCTGACTTTGCTAATTTTCTGATCACCTAACGTTCACTGTGACCCAAGTCAAGAATTTTCACAAAATTAGGCTGACTTTGCTCATTTTCTGATCACCTAACGTTCACTGTGACCCAAGTCAAGAATTTTCACAAAATTAGGCTAACTTTGCTAATTTTCCGATCACCTAACGTTGACTGTGCCTCAAGTCAGGAATTTTTATAAAATTAGGCACACTTTGCTAATTTTATGAACTTTGACTGTGACTCAAGTCAAGAATTCCAACAAAATTAGGCTGACTTTGCTAATTTTCTGATCACCTAGCTTTGACTGTGACTCAAGTCAAGCAATTTCACAAAATTAGGCTGACTTTGCTCATTTTCTGATCACCTAACGTTGACTGTGACCCAAGTCAAGAATTTTCACAAAATTAGGCTGACTTTGCTAATTTTCCGATCACCTAACGTTGACTGTGCCTCAAGTCAGGAATTTTTATAAAATTAGGCACACTTTGCTAATTTTATGAACTTTGACTGTGACTCAAGTCAAGAATTTCAACAAAATTAGGCTGACTTTGCTAATTTTCTGATCACCTAACGTTGACTGTGACCCAAGTCAAGAATTTTCACAAAATTAGGCTGACTTTGATAATTTTCCGATCACCTAACGTTGACTGTGCCTCAAGTCAGGAATTTTTATAAAATTAGGCACACTTTGCTAATTTTATGAACTTTGACTGTGACTCAAGTCAAGAATTTCAACAAAATTAGGCTGACTTTGCTAATTTTCTGATCACCTAGCTTTGACTGTGACTCAAGTCAAGAGTTTTTACAAAATTAGGCTGACTTTGCTAATTTTCTGATCACCTAACGTTGACTGTGACCCAAGTCAAGAATTTTCACAAAATTAGGCTGACTTTGATAATTTTCCGATCACCTAACGTTGACTGTGACTCAAGTCAGGAATTTTTATGAAATTAGGCACACTTTGCTAATTTTATGAACTTTGACTGTGACTCGAGTCAAGAATTTTAACATAATTAGGCTGACTTCGCTCATTTTCTGATCACCTAACTTCGACTGTGACTCAAGTCAGGAATTTTTATAAAATTAGGCACACTTTGCTAATTTTATGAACTTTGACTGTGACTCAAGTCAAGAATTTCAACAAAATTGGGCTGACTTTGCTAATTTTCAGATCATCGAACTTTGACTTTGCTTCGAATCAAGGATTTTTATGAAATTAGGCACACTTTGCTAATTTTATGAACTTTGACTGTGACTCAAGTCAAGAATTCCAACAAAATTAGGCTGACTTTGCTAATTTTCTGATCACCTAGCTTTGACTGTGACTCAAGTCAAGCAATTTCACAAAATTAGGCTGACTTTGCTCATTTTCTGATCACCTAACGTTGACTGTGACCCAAGTCAAGAATTTTCACAAAATTAGGCTGACTTTGCTAATTTTCCGATCACCTAACGTTGACTGTGCCTCAAGTCAGGAATTTTTATAAAATTAGGCACACTTTGCTAATTTTATGAACTTTGACTTATGACTCAAGTCAAGAATTTCAACAAAATTAGGCTGACTTTGCTAATTTTCTGATCACCTAGCTTTGACTGTGACTCAAGTCAAGAGTTTTTACAAAATTAGGCTGACTTTGCTAATTTTCTGATCACCTAACGTTGACTGTGACCCAAGTCAAGAATTTTCACAAAATTAGGCTGACTTTGATAATTTTCCGATCACCTAACGTTGACTGTGCCTCAAGTCAGGAATTTTTATAAAATTAGGCACACTTTGCTAATTTTATGAACTTTGACTGTGACTCAAGTCAAGAATTTCAACAAAATTAGGCTGACTTTGCTAATTTTCTGATCACCTAACGTTGACTGTGACCCAAGTCAAGAATTTTCACAAAATTAGGCTGACTTTGATAATTTTCCGATCACCTAACGTTGACTGTGACTCAAGTCAGGAATTTTTATGAAATTAGGCACACTTTGCTAATTTTATGAACTTTGACTGTGACTCGAGTCAAGAATTTTAACATAATTAGGCTGACTTCGCTCATTTTCTGATCACCTAACTTCGACTGTGACTCAAGTCAGGAATTTTTATAAAATTAGGCACACTTTGCTAATTTTATGAACTTTGACTGTGACTCAAGTCAAGAATTTCAACAAAATTGGGCTGACTTTGCTAATTTTCAGATCATCGAACTTTGACTTTGCTTCGAATCAAGGATTTTTATGAAATTAGGCACACTTTGCTAATTTTATGAACTTTGACTGTGACTCGAGTCAAGAATTTTAACATAATTAGGCTGACTTCGCTCATTTTCTGATCACCTAACTTCGACTGTGACTCAAGTCAGGAATTTTTATAAAATTAGGCACACTTTGCTAATTTTATGAACTTTGACTGTGACTCAAGTCAAGAATTTCAACAAAATTGGGCTGACTTTGCTAATTTTCAGATCATCGAACTTTGACTTTGCTTCGAATGAAGGATTTTTATGAAATTAGGCACACTTTGATAATTTTCTGACCACTTAACGTTGACTATGACTCAAATAAAGAATTTCCACGAAAATAAGTAGCCTAAATCAATTTTTGCTCCTCTAAGAATTTTCACCGAGTCAATTTCGATATTTTGACGTATTTCGAGATATTCAATTTGTTGGAGAACAATTTTGTCGAATATTGGAAAGAAGCAATCTCAATTTTCTTCCCTATGACTCTGTTTCTGTAATTTGAATGCCTGATGATTAAAAGTGTTGGTTTTTTTTACTGATGATGATACAATTATTGAATTACAGTGACCATAAAGTCAGAATTTATGAAACCCAGTGACCCATCTTATGGTCTCCCAAGGTGATTCTGGAGAGTGGAAAATGTGATTCAGACAAAGAGTCACAGTCATCAATAGCGTTTTCGAAAAGTAACACAGAGAGAAAGAGAGTCTGTGAGTGTTGGTACGAATGAATTGTATGAGCACGCGGTGTTCCGAGTACAATTCGGTCCTCGACGTTATTTCAAAGCGTGTAGGAGGGTTCTGGATCCTGAGAGAACCCAAGAGAAGTTTTACTATGAGGGTGTATAACGTTCGGCATCGAGTGTTACAATAAATCAGCGCCCTTTAAAAGCCCCACCCCCGTATCCCAGATCGTTGAAAATGGCATACACGTTATTATTATTCGAGTGACAACGTGGCCTCTGAAACCATTGTCACACTCGCTTTGTAGTGCAGCCGAAATACCAAAAATCACCATCGAAATCACAGCTTTTGCATAATTTTATACATTCTTTGCTCAATATCTGATTTCCGATGCGTTCTAGGCGAAAAATGAACAGAACCAATTTCAAAGCTCTTTAAATTCTCCACAAAAAAGATTCAAACACTGTTTAGCGAACGATGAACCGTTTCGAAGATATACGGGACTGAAATTAGTTGTGTTTCCTCAAAAAATACGAGAATGTAAAAAAAAGACCAACCGCCTTAAAAATGTCATCTAAAAATTGTTGAAAATGGCGTACAAGTTATTACCATTCGAGTGACAACGTGGCCTCTGAAGCCATTGTCGCACTCACGTTGTTGGTGAAGCCAAAAAACTAAAAGTCTGCATTAAAATTATAGCTTTTGCACATTCTTGTACATTCTTTTGCCAATATCTAACTTCCGGTGCAGTCTAGGCGAAAAAAGGACTGAACAAATTTCAAAGCTTTTGAAATTCTCTACAAAAAAGTTCTGAACACTTTATAGCAACGGATCGACCGTTTGGAAGATAAACAGGATTTAAATTAGTCGAGTTTCCTAAAAAAGGACGCAAACGTCAAAAAAAAAAGAAGATTTCATAGAAAAATCCAATCAAGTCGTTAACTGACAGCTGTGAACGTATCCCCCGAGCGTATCTCACAGTAACGGTGATTCTACGGGGTTGTATGATCGCGTGGCCTCAGATTAATTCCGGACAAAAGGATATCTCGTATCGGTAGTGCCTACCGCAGGCCCCTCGAAGAGCCCCCAGGCCCTCCAGAGCCCTTCAAGACCCCACCCCACGCGCCCCATGAACCAGGGGTGACTTGGAGGGCGGTTACAATTTTCCCCACCCGAAAAATCCTCCGAGGGACACCCTTCTGTACCATTCACAGGGATCCTTGTGCCCCTGGGATCCGAGAGGCTATATATTCCGCGTGTCCGAGACCGGGAGACGTTAGTAGAGAAGTGAGTGTCGACCAGCTCGAAACAACCAGAGGATTTACCCGCTTTCCCACGTCATGACGTTGAACAATACGAAAACGGGACTTTTCCGTCCTTGGGACGAAGTGCGTTGTGCCAGTGCCATGTCCCTCGAAGAAAACGACCTGGACTCCTCGATAAGCTACCTCCGCGTCGATGTCAAGTGCGAGACTTCCGGCCCGGAGGACGACGACGGCTCCTCCACCCCGTCGGCCAGCGCGGAGAGCGGCTCCAGCAACGCAGAGGAAGAGGACAACCTCCACAAACTGACCACCCTCGTCGACAGAACTATCCTCGAACTCCCGTCGACGGACAGCGGCTCCTCCTGCAGCGAGACTTCCTTCTCCGCGCCGAGTCCCGTCGCGGAGGAACCCGAGTCTCCGAGGTCAGCCTTCGCCCCGGCCAGGATGAGCCATCCCTACCCCTTTGGGAGCGGGAATCCCTATCCCGTCACCCGGTTCGACGCCCCCGGAGGACTCCTCCGGCAGGAGATGCTCGCCAGGCAGGAGCATGCCGTTTTTGACCACTTCGCGGCCCAGCATGGACAGATCGCGCTGGAAGAGGCCGCCAGGCTGCTTCAGCACCACGAGGCGCTCGTCAAACAGAACAAGAAACTCAGACCGAAGAAGTTCCGGTGCCCGCACTGCGACGTCGCCTTCAGCAACAACGGACAGCTCAAAGGACACATCAGAATCCACACAGGTACGTTCATGACGGTCTTCTTATTTCGCTTTTGATCATCGCCGCGGTGGAGGATCCAAAAAGGAAGAACAAGAGGAAGAGGAAGAGGATCTTCGAGACTCTGAATTAACATTCTTTGTTCTGTTTTTTGACTACAGGCGAGAGACCGTTCAAATGTGACGAGGAGGGATGCGGCAAAACCTTCACGAGGAACGAGGAGCTCACGCGTCACAAGAGGATCCACAGCGGTGTTCGTCCCCACGCTTGTCCAGCGTGCGGGAAGCGATTCGGCCGGAAGGATCATCTGAAGAAGCACGCGAGGACTCACGAAATGCGAGGACCAGCGATTTACATACCGGCACCCGGTCCGTTTCCGTTTCCAGCCGCACATCCACCGCTGCATCCGTTTCTCTTTAGATTGTGAACGACTTACAGTCGAGACAGACTTCAGAATGAACATTTGGGACACGAGTTCGAATCACAGTGCCTCCGCAGAATCGCAAAAGGAATTGAAAATCGGAGTATTTTTTATACGGAAATACGGAATTGTCACAAAAAGTAATTTTAAGGCAGTTAAAGATCCCAGAATTGAATATCGTAGTATTTTTTATACGGATTTGTACACAGAGAAGGGGAGAGAATTTTGAATTGGGGTCGATCGATCGATGGCCTCGGGGATATCGATCCGGAATCCATATTATTTGTAAATAAATTAATCGCAACAATAATGAAAAATTGTATATGTGTAATGTGATATGTAAATAACGAATTGTAAAAATTGTACATAAGAGATGAATATTTAATTATTATTATTATCGTCGATATTCCATCGAATATTGAAACGAGATTATATTTATAAGTCAATAAAATTTATATGACCAATAATCAATTATGCATCTAAAATCTCCATTTTGTTTCTCTTCTTTCTCTTCAATTAATTTCCACTTAAAAAACGACTATGATATTATTTTTAATCAGTGTAACAATCAAAACCAAAGAGAATCATAGTCGCATAACTGTTAGGAAAGCTCAAATCTTGTAAATGAAACTTTTATGCATAGGGGCGAGTATCCGCCATTTTCCTCTCGATTTAATTCAAGATGGCGTCAAAAACGATTCTCCGTTCATTCTATATCTATATATACACAGTCTTCTCTCTCCCCCGTTAAATTACGGAGATATACCCCCTCGGTTGAGGGGTTGGACCCCAACTGGTTCATCGAAAGCGGTTCTTCAGAGCCACCGCAAAACCTAATGTCATTCAGTTTTTTTTTTTTTTTTCATTCTGCACTCACTTTTTTTTATCCTTGAGCCTGTATTTCACGAGGGGATGAGACCCGATGAATACGGGTTATGAATGTTACGGTTGATTCTGGGGTGGGTTACGCGTCTCACCTTCGAGGACTCGGATAATACATATACAGTCATTCAAAATGACGCAGTTTAACGTTATATTTTAATTATGAAGTTTCGATGTCTCATAGAATTTGTGATATTTTCATAATTACTTTTTAGATTATTGTGATTCATGAAATTTGATATCCAAAATATCACACAGCTTGAAGAGAATGAGAAAAAAAATTTCACAGGGATTAAAAATCGCAGAAGTAATAAAATTAGTTCAGTAATTAGAAAAAAAAACAAGCGGGTTTGGGCTGACTATGAGCCAGCCTTCGAACTTCACGTTATTTATTTTGTTCTCAGCTATTTTGAAATTTGTAAATCTGACCTCAGATTCTTGATCAGCGGTTCAAAAAACCTTCGAGTACATATTTCTGCAAGATTTCGAATGTTTTTAGTATTTTTCCCAGCAAATCGGACTCGCCATTTTGAATTTCGCTAATCTGACGTCAGATTCGTGATCCGTGACCCAAAAAACCTACGAGTACCAAGTTTCAACCAAATCCAAATGTTTTTAGTTTTTTTTGCAGCATATCGAATACGCCAAATGAAAATTTTGCAAAACTGACTTCAGATTCGTGATCAGCGATCAAAAAAACCATATGGTACCAAATTTCATTGGAATCCGTTGATTCGTTCTCAAGATATCGTCATTTTTGTTGCGTTTTTTAGAATTTTGTTATTTGAATAGTTCAAAAAGTACTAATCCGATCGAAGCGAAAATCTAATCAGTTCTAAGTTAAGAAAAGCCCCGTCGATTGAGCCCAAGTTGATCGAAATCCGACCACGCGTTCTCGAGATATCGCGCGGACAAAAATGTGGTCACGCACATACACACATCCAGACGTGAAACTGAAAATAGTCGGAGGTGATTCTTTGGACCTCGAAACGTGAAGATTTAGTGAAAACTTAAATTTTCATTTTCGGGGTGATCACAATAACTTCCTTTTTTCAAAGTGCAAAAATCTAAAATCAAAGTGCAAAAAGCGTCTCGATTTTATTAGACAAAAATTTTTGTTCTGGTAATTTTATCCATATATACAGGCATGCGAGTGAAAATGTGGCGACTTAAGTGTATGAGAAATCCACAGACGGATCGTATCTGCGCCAATGGCGTCCCCCCAGAAATAGTGTCTCCCCTTATTTCATCCCTTGGCATATAATAGCCTAGAAAGGTACCGACGACCCCCATTCACCACACCCAGTCACAGCAACTCAATCCTGCAAAGACCTAAACGATCACTTACTCCAGGATTACAAGATCCTCGTTGACGTCGGATTACGCATCCTCGTGGGGATAAGGGATAAGTTGAGGTGAGCCCAAGTTCAACTCTGTTCATCATGCATTTTTTTTGCCCTCGAATTCGTTGGGAGTTGAAACAATTAAATTCAATGAGGGATTGAAAGGGGGAAAAAAAGTAACAGAAAAGCTTGAAAATTAGATTCTGTCAAATTTGTATGTGAATGATCGAAACTATGATCGTCGAATCTCCATCCACAGTCCGCAGTGAAACTCCCCAAAGTGTTTACCGTTTAGGTCTGTATAAGAATCGGATTTATCTATTTAAGAATCGTCTTTAGAAAAGCCGGGAAGAACTCCCGCCGAGTGTCGCTGACTGACTGATATATAGATCCGTAAGTCACCGAGCGACTGGCCGGACCTGGACCGAGCTTTTATTACGCGAGGGTGAAGGTAAGGCTGCGACGTATTCGTTCCGTTTCACCTCTGCGAGTATAAAAAGGAAATCAGCAGGAGCAGCGCAGCGCCTCGACATCCAACTGCTATTAGGGGCTAAACGGTATTAAATGGAAGAATCGTCGAGTGTCAGCGCAACGACAATGCCGAGGGCGAACAGATCCGGGATGCCTTCGAACCCGCCACCCGCGGCGCGCCGATCGCCGATCACACAATGCGGAGCGGTGATCGATCCGCATCCATCGCGACGGGGTGATCCAATTATTGCGAAATATGTTGTCAGCTACCGTCTCACACCTGCGGAACAAGCCTCCACTCGAGTCTCCTCATTCCTCTCCACTTCCCACTTTTTATTCAGCCTTTCCCCCTTTTTACGATCCTGAACACGGTTTTGGTAGTTTGTTCTTCAGTTACGGAGTCACGTACACCGGTTCCCGATCGTAATTGCCACTCGGTCCGTAGTTGCAGATCAGTCTCATAATCGTCATGCCTCTGAGCCGATAATGAACTTTACCACATCCGACGAGGGACGTTTTGGCCCAGACCACTTGACTGTAGTGACCAATGGCCTGATCGAATCTGACGTAAGAAGTGACCAAGTTTGTTTCTTCAGTTGATACAAGATCGACGAAATTTGAGACTTCGTACACTTACTGAAAGTTGGCCACGTTGTTTTTGTCGAAAAGAGCCACTTCGTCGTACCACCCTTCCATCAGACTTTCAACTTTTACTTTTGACAGATCCCCACTGCTCGAAGTCATTGCGATATTCTGTCCGACACTGAATCGATCTAGTGACAATGATTGTGTTACGAATATGTATATTGTTTGAGAATGATTCGACCAACGTACCGACATTTCTGCACCCATCGTGAGTTGCGGCACATTGATCAGCATACCTTTGCGCAATCTGGGCCAATTCTTTATCCCATTTCTGTGAACAGTGGATAGAATTGATTTTCGAACTGAAAATTACCATTCTTTCTTGATTTTTTTAGAAATTTACAAACTGACTCGAACTGGTTCATAATTTTGTACAGGGTGATTTTTCTCCGGGTCCGGATGAGGGAGGAGCTTGTCACTGCTGATGCTCCGCCCCTTGCTTATCGCACAGTTGTCAAAATCTAACTTGAGATCGAGCCGTCGATACTTAATCTGGTCGAGTAAGGGATTGTGACGAAGCAAGGGGCGGACTATCAGCAGTGACAAGCTCCTCCCTCATCCGGACCCGGAGAAAAATCACCCTGTATATCTGTGTTATTTTAACGTTCAATATGTAGTTTCACATCTTTTTTTAATCTAATAAAACAACAAAAAGTATTGAAATGAACGTGAAATTTATTGTGAACAATATTTCTAACAGTGTAAATTAATCGGTACGAGTCTCACCAGTGATTGCATGTTTTTAGCCGGAGGCTGGGGTCCGGGATTGCCCCTAGTTTCGAGACCATCGGCGACTTTCTTTCTCCATTCATTATGCTTCTTGACTATAGCATCGATATCGGCCCAGGTCAACGGGTCCGAAATGTATTTACCACATTTTGCAGACGGATAGCTGCTCTGAAATAAATGTGGTTACACAAAGTTGCGATATTCGATCATTGAGAAGATGATGATTTCGAATAGCTATTTATGTGGCGTGCGCGTCAATTATCACTGAAAGTCTTTCTGACGCAGTAAATTGTAAAAAAAAAGTCTTTTTGTGACAGTTGATTATCTTAAAAATACTTTTTTTTAATCATCAACTGCCTGAAAAAAGCTATTTATGTGGGATAATGACTTTATGCCTCAACTTTAGACTGCGGACTGCGAACTGCGCATCAAAGTTGCGGTGAAAAGACTTTATACTTTATACTTGGAAGTTATGGGTATAAAATAAATTCACGGATGGCAAACAGGCGTCAAAAAATGACTTTTCAATGCCTGTGCCGTAAAAAAAAAAACACGTTCTTACTCACAGAATAAAGGCACATGGTGTGTGATCCCTTCGGTTTGCACGCGGTCGACGCGCAGTAATCGTTCGCAACCCAACCTGGGGCCAACACGCTGATGATTATGATAAGGATGATCAATAAAGACACCCCGGAGATGATCATGATGAGTTTAAAATGCCGCGAGAAAAATGATTGTATCCGATTGTACCGAGAATCCTCGCTGCTCGATTCTGAGCTCGAAGAACTGGAATCCATTTTCTTCTCATACAGCCTAACGTAGGTTCGCTTATTTCAAGAATAATACTGCATCGCTAAATAGCGAATATCTTAGTGAGGTTATGGGACGAATTGAGGTTATGGAATGCAAAAGCAGTTTGTCGACTTGGCTTCAGTTGTGACAATTAATTCCGATGAAAGCTTTCAAAGAAACCCCGTTTCTTCAATTTTTTATTCATCACCCACAAATCCATTGCATACTAGTTACTTCTCCTCCCTCGTCATGAAAATGTGGTCCAATTCTTATCTTGGTTTTTCATGATTAAAAAAACAAAAAATCAATTGATTCTACTCAATTTTTTTTTTTTTTTTCTTTTGACAGTGTTTTTTATGAAGGTCAATCAATTTTCAAGCTGACGGCGAAATGCTGCCTGCAGAAATTGAATGTCCAGCTGGTTCCGGACTGATTAGTACATGGCCTGACCGATTACATTGCCATGAGGTCCGTAGTTGCAGATTAATCTTTGAGTTGTTGTCTTGCCCACCGTGGAACGAGCTCGTCCACATCCGACGAAGGTAGTATTGGCCCAAACTATTGCAGTGTAGTGTCCATAAGAGGAATCGAATCTGATGTAAAATGCATGATCGGTGTTACATTGAAGAGCTACTCAACGCTATCGGAAATCCAATCCCCTTTCTGTCATATTGACGAGTATTTCGAAATCGATTCTTTTTCAAATTCAAACTTAGATTAAAATTTCGGAAACTGTACTCACACTAATTTGCGAGCGTAGTCTCTGTTGAAAAGGGACACTTCGTCGTACCATCCTTGCATTTGTTGTACCACCGTTGGATTGACTGCGGAAGCGTCACCCCAGGTTGTAGCGATGTTTTGACCGACAGGAAATCGCGCTAATAGAAGAAAAAAAATCGATCTTCAATTTCAATTCACTTCTGCGTGTGATAATTACACCGGCGTACCAACATCTCTGCATTTATCGTGACCTTTCACACACTGGTCGGCGTATCGTTGAGCAATTTGAGCCAATTCGTTGTCCCATCTCTAAGGAGCATACAGAGAAATGGTTTTTAGTCTAAAACATGCGTCTTGGATCTTGAATGAAAATATGCAACTATCTAAAGTTGGGGGCTGGCGAAAAAAGCGACTGAAAAGTTACGAGTCGAAATTACTTTGAACGCAATAATTGCAATGAAGCATAGCCGCTACTGCAGTGAGAAATACTGATTCTGCAATTTCATCATCTACTACACCTGATGGGACTCTTCAATTGATAACAAATTTATTGGGTTTGAAGGCAACCTGGAGGAAAAATGAAGTTTCCGTATGATTCTTCCCAGATTCGTAAAGTTCTGCTTTGCGAGATGACATGTTTTCAGCTGATGAATATCTGTAATCCGATATAGGGCCGTGGGATTCTTTAATCTGCACCATGATCGACCGAGGGAATCGATATAACAATTTTTACACTTCACATAACAAAGATTTGACAAATGTACTCGATCTTTTCCTAGCGTACTATCAGAATAGTTGAACTAGTTCAAATGTTGATTCGAAACCTTCTACAGTCCAAAAGATTCTTCATTTCGAATGAATCGGGGTGAAGTTTAGCACTTGCCAATCGAAAAACTGCATTGAAAATCGCCTAAAAACATCAGGCCTAGATTTTTATCAGCCTTTCTGCGAAGCCAAAGTCGAATTATATCACATTACGTAACATTTTTCAATACTACTGTGATCATTGCGAAATTAATTCAAATAATTAATAATTGCAAAGAGACAAATCACAAAAGTGACTTATTTTTTGAGAAACTAGCCAACAACAATGAAAGTCTTACCATCAATGGCATGTTATTAGATCCAGGCTGGGGTCCAGGATTACCCCGAGTTTCGTTACCACTGGCAACCCACTGTCTCCATTCATTATGCTTGTCCACTATAGCAGTAATTTCGGTCTGTGATAGTGGGACCTTGGTGTACGTTCCACATGCTGTAGCCGGGGTGCTGTTCTGAAACGATCAAGACGACGATCAGGTAGGATATTCCATGCGATTAGAAATCATTTCAGTTTCTGTACATCGATTTTCTCCATCACTGGCCGTCCCACGAAAATTAAAAAGATCGGAACGTAGCCTTTTTCAAAGATTCCATTGCTATTAAAATCATAACACGTTGAACTTACCAGTAAAAAAGAAAGTCAAATTGCGATTAAAATTTTGTAAACGTGACAATAACGTCGATTTCTTTTGAAAAATGACATGAATCCAATCGTTCAACGGTCACATGATGTAAGTCACATGAAAATGAACATGTGAAGTTTATCTAATTGACATTACTGTCCCTGTCACGATGGCAGCAGAAACAATGAACATGTTCATTCAGTGGAAGCTCGACGGTAATGGAATCTGTGAAATAGACAGAAATATTCTAGGGGCTGGAAAATACTTTGAAATTTCCAATATCAATAAATCAATAACTCGATTATAGAATCGTTGAAAAAATGCAATTATAGTCGCTCTGCTCGTCCAGAGGCGGCAATTTATACACGAATTTATTGTTGGAACAGGAACATTTCACACGCGTCGTTTGATCGGTTGGCTGACAATGAGACGGATTAATAACGTCCTTCGATATACTTTGACACGTGATTAAAATTTATCAGTGTGAATTCCTATTTCGTTACAAATTACCAACAAGTTTTCTTTACGGTCAACAGGATACGCAATCCTTATCTCTTGACGTTTCATGAGGTGCGCTCAAAAGTTCAGCTGATCCTACAAAAATATTGAGAACAAGAACAGAAACGCTGAAACCTTGTTCCATTCAGTGATTCGCTGCAGATGATATCGATATTGATTCTTAATTAGTTTGATCAAGGCGATGGTGACTGTAGGCGACAAAACGTTTAGCTGGTCGTATCTTCCTGATTCTCTACTAACCTCAGATATTCGCCACGGAGATCCGATTCGCCACGATCAGGGTCAACAATGATCAGCCTACGCGGGTACTCCCATTGATCGGAGAACAGAATTAAAAAATATCCCACCTGACCCGCGTGGCAGCGTCTTTGTCCGACTCGGGGGTCATTATATTCACGCCCTCACAATGGGACGAGACGAAATTCGGGAATGAGCTCGATCGCCTCGGATAGCCGCACCTTGTACGCGCGAACCATCAGCCATAAGCGTTTCATAACACAAAAAACGACTTTGTGACTCCTGAAGGCGACGGTGCGCGGTGCACTTGGCTCAAAGTAGTTGTCCTCCTCTCTCCTCTCATTCTCCTCCTTTTCTTCTTCCCTTTCGAGAATGGGCTCATAGTGGGCGGGTGGCTGTGCAAAGGGGAAAATCCATTGAATGGACGGACCGGGTCAATGGGAGTCGAAAACCATTCACGTCTTCGGCACCTGACTCTGGGAGTCTCGGTTACGCGAGCCGTGAGAACTCCCGAAAGTCCGAGGCGTTTGCGCAATCTGTTTCATTTCTCAGGATGTATTGGCCGAAGAATAGGGTGGACGTCCACCCTCCACCCTGTACCTCCGATTCTTGCGGTCCACGTAGCATCGTTTGCTTCAACTTGATCTCGAAAAACTGATTTCTGCACTTTGGAGGACTTGAGAAATTCGGTTTCGAAGAATTTCCGAAATTCGCGACTGACCGATCAGAGAATATAATCACTCGCGTCCCTGAATACGTGATTTTTTTTATTGATAATAGTAATCGGCGAAAAAATTGAAACAATTTCTTCATTCTCTTTCCTTCTCTCTTTAATTTTGAACCAGGGCAGAGAACCTGTGGTAACACAAGGTGTATTTTACACGCCTGATCGTGAGTATCGAATTCATGTCTCAATTCTTGGGAAGAATCTTCCATAAAAAGTCTAACAAGAGTAAGGAACCAAAATTGATTTTTCATGCCGTCTTTTTACCTAGAACTTTTGTACTTTTGTATCATTTTTTTCGTTCTCTTCCTTAAAGCCTCCTTCAACGCGTTCTTACGAAATTTCAATTTAGCACAGGTCATTCGACGTCATTCGCTTCGAGGATGTGGTCGTCCCCGTGGGAAGGACTAAGAAGCCACTAGACCAGGTACGCGAGTGAAATATATGTGTCAAATATGATCATTCATAATGAGAATCCAATGTTTGATTATAAAGTACAAAATCATTGAAGATCAATTTTTCACTCACGCGATAAAGGCAGAGGCTGTGATTTGAACAAATCGAACAATTATTAGTCGCAGCCCAGCTCCAGTTGAACAGACCAAAAATTACTATCAACGAAGACAAACTGATTACGGACATCTTTGACTGAAGTTGGAGAAAGACGGACTTTTGCGAATAATTAAAAGTTGCCAATTTACTCAATAATCTCGTGAAATCGAATCGATGATCGCAATATCGCGCCACTTGTGTTTGATCCGAGTAATCGGCGACTAATTTCCCGAATTTAAAACCAGTACCTCGTTTCAATTTCAGATACCGCGGTTCGGATGTGTGGAAGGCCGCGGAGGACGTCACCATCAGCATCTGTACAAACATTCGTTCTGCACAAATTGGTGTAAAATATGCTCTAATCAGGCTGTGAACTGGATAAAAAGTCTTTTTCTTCGAAAACATCGAGTCGCTCTTTCGAATAACAATTACCCAGGTCGACTCGAGTGATTCAATAAGAGAAACTGTGTGATAATCTGACTCTTGATCAGCGGTTCAAAGAACGTTCGAGTACCAATTTTCATAAGATTTCGAATGTTTTCAGTGTTTTTCCCAAGAAAATTGGATCCGCCATTTTCAATTCTGTAAATCTGACTTCAGATTCGTGATGAGTGACCCAAAAAACGTTCGAGTACCAATTTTCGTCGAAATTCAAACGTTTACATTTTTTTTTAAGCGTATTGAATTCGACAAATTAATATTTTGCAAAACTGACTTCAGATTCGGGATCAGTGGTACAAAAAACCATTTGGTACCAAATTTTATCCAAATCTGTCGATCCGTTGTCTAAATATCGTAATTTTTACTGTATTTTTCATGTTATTCGAATAATTAAAAAACTACCCAACCGATCAAAGCCAAAATCAAGTCAGTTCCAAGTTCCGAAAAGTGGCGTCGATTGAGACCAAGATCGTCAAAATCCGGTGCCTCGTTCTCGAGATATCGTCGTACAAAAGATTGATGACAGACGCGTACATAACCTAAAAATTGTCCGAAGTATTACAATAACTTCCTATTTCCTCTGAAAACAGAGAAACGGGAAGTTGAAAATGAAGATTCTCACTCACAGGAAAAAGGCACATAGTGTGCGATCCCTCCTCATCGCATGCAGCGGTCGAACAGTAATCGGTCGCAGCCCAGCTTAGGTCCAACTGCAGGCTGATGACGATAATCAACGGACAGAACTCGAAGCCGTTCATTTTCTCTCACCGAAGGAATACTGCAGATAGTTTCTACTTATCTCGTACAGCGATTTATATGAATATCACCTTATCTATTCAGCGAGTCAACAGACCGATTTAATCACGAATTTACGTCATACTCGGGCATTTTTATTATTCATTAATCATTCATAAAGAAACTGAGGAAGATAAACTGACGTGTATTTTCGCATGTTGACAGAGTGATTCGTTCATTCGTCAAGTCGTTGATGTGCCGGAAATAAATCGAAATCATGTTAATTTGGAATCTCGTCCAGTTGCCAGACTCAAATATGTTCAACGAAAGCCTCATGACTGCAGGTCGAAGGTGGAAGACTTACGAGTTCATCCATCGTCATAAAAATGTGGTTCAATTGTTATCTGAGGTTTCTGATCATGGTTGAACAAAGTTCCACCGAATTTTTTATTTTCTTTACATCGATTACGGGTTCATCGGTTTTATTGACTCTGTTTCACACTGTTCTTGACGAACGTTGAATTTGCTTCAAGCTGAAGCTCATTACGACCTGCTGTCTGCAATAGCTTCGTACACGGGCTGGCCGATCAAATTGCCAGTGGGTCCATAGTTGCAGATTAATCTTAGAGTTGTTCTCCTGCGAACTGTGAAACGGACTCGCCCACATCCGATGAACCTGGTCTTGCCCCAGAGCATCTGAGTGTAGTGTCTCCAAGACGCGTGGTTTCTGTTGTGAAATACATACTTGACTTTTTGAGCAAAGAAAAGTTTTCGAAAATCGGTTGACACGTTCAGATTTTATTGACGATTGGAAATGGTTCGATCATTCTAGGCTCCCGCCTGTGAATCGCAGTCTGTACTCACACATATTTGTGAACGTTGCTTCCGTTGAAAAGAGCGACTTCGTCGTACCATGCGCGTATGTGTTTCATCAGCGATGGGTGAACTGCGGAATCGCGACCCCAGGTTGTAGCGATGTTTTGACCGACAGGAAATCGCGCTAATAGAAGAAAAAAAAATCGATCTTCAATTTCAATTCACTTCTGTGTGTGATAATTAAACCGGCGTACCAACATCTCTGCATTTATCGTGACCTTTCACACACTGGTCGGCGTATCGTTGAGCAATTCGAGCCAATTCGGGGTCCCATCTCTGAGGAGCATACAGAGAAATGGTTTTTAGTCTAACACATGCGTCTTGGATCTTAACTGAAAATATGCGACTATCTAAAGTCCGGGGCTGGCGAAATGAGCCACTGAAAAGTTACTAGTCGAAATTACTTTGAAGGCAATAATTGCAATTAAGCATGGCCCCTACTGCAGTGAGAAATACTGATTCTGCAATTTCATCATCCACTACACCTGATGGGACTCTTCAATTGATAACAAATTTATTGGGTTTAAAGGCAACCTGGAGGAAAAATGAAGTTTCCGTATAATTCTTCCCAGATTCGTAAAGTTCTGCTTTGTGAGATGACATATTTTCAGCTGATGACTCTCTGTAATCCGATATAGGGCTTGTGGGATTCTTTAATCTGCACCATGATCGACCAAGGGAATCGATATAACAATTTTTACACTTCGCATAACAAAGATTTGACAAATGTACTCGATCTTTTCCTAGCTTACTATCGGAATAGTTGAAATAGTCCAAATGTTTATTCGAAACCTTCTATACAGTCCAAAAGATTCTTCATTTCGAATGAATCGGGGTAAAGTTTAGCACTTGCCAATCGAAAAACTGCATCGAAAATCGCCTAAAAACATCAGACCTAGATTTTTATCAGCCTTTCTGCGAAACCAAAGTCGAATTATATCACATTACGTAACATTTTTTAATACTACTGTGACAATTACGAAATTGAGTCAAATAATTAATAATTGCAAAGAGACAAATTACAAAAGTGACTTATTTTTTTATAAACTAGCCACCAACAATGAAAGTCTTACCAGTAATGGCATGGTCTTTGCTCTAGGCTGGGGTCCAGGATGGCCCAGAGTTTCCATACCCATGGCAACCTCCTGTCTCATCAAATTGTGCTATGGTTCACTATAGTCGTGATTTCGTTCTTCGACAGTGGGAGTTTGGTGTATGTTCCACATGCTCGAGCCGGAGTGCTGTTCTAAAACAATCAAGACGACGATCAAGTAGGATATTCCATGCGATTAGAAATCATTTCAGTTTCTGCACATCGATTTTCTCCATCACTGGCTGTCCCACCAAAATTAACAAGATCGGAACGTAGCCTTTTTGAAAAATTCCATTGCTATTAAAATTATAACACGTTGAACTTACCAGTGAAAAAGAAAGTCAAATTGCGATTAAAATTTTGTAAATGTGACAATAACGTAGATTTCTTTTGAAAAATGACATGAATCCAACCGTTTAATGGTCACATGATGTGAATCACATGAAATTGAACATGTGAAGTTTATCTAATTAACATTACATTTCCTGTCACGATGGCAGCAGAAAAAATGAACATGTTCATTCAGTGGAAGCTCGACGGTAATGGAATCTATGAAATAGACAGAAATATTCTAGGGGCTGGAAAATACGTTGAAATTTCCAACATCAATAAATCAATAATTCGAATATAGAATCGTTAAAAAAAAAATGCAATTCTTCCTTACAGTGTAGAGGCACATGGTGTGTGGTCCCTTATGACCACACGAAGCAATGTTACAGTATTTCCCTCTATGAATCACTTGACGAGCGCAACTCCAGGTTAGCTGATTGAGAACAATCGCAATAGAGAAAAGAAGGAATACGTGACGACCGACGAACATCTTGGCGAACTATGGAAAATGAGCTGAGACTGATATTTTAACCTCCACAAATCAGCAAAGTAGTGAAGACAGGTTTTTGTAGACTTTTCCTCTCGGGTAAATTCGCACGTCAATCTTGTTTGAAGACATTAGTCACATCACTCACCACGCCAGATGTGTTTTGCTTGAGTTATTCTATCACTCGCGATATCCACGGTTTTTGGCTTCTTTCATACGTACTTTAGCAAACTTATCATCGAAAATATTCCATTTCAAAATATTATTACTCAAGGTTTGACGGTTCGACGACGTGCTACATCTGAACAAACTTACAGAAACATTTTCTTCGAATATTGGCTTCTTTTTCAGCCCGAACTGCGAATTTATGTTCTATCCTCAGAAAAATATACAGCTTTCGTTTTCTTATGTAACAGTCCGAATTTTCAGTAAATTACTGACCGGGAAAAAATGGGATTCATGTATCTGATTGGATGAAAATTCCATCAGATTCAATGATCTTTTTTTCTAACAGTCCACCTGATCGAGCCAGTAATTAGGGCGGAGATGATCGAGGTGCGCTTCGAGGCCGGGTCGCACCTCTGTAACAATGAGTTCTCTACAACCGAGGCTAATTATTTCGGCACGGTCCTCCCACTCGAGTTTTGTGCAGTCCATTCCGACCGGTACCTGAACAAGGTTTTCCAGCGTCATAATAGGTACCGAGCACTTAGGACACGGCGCTCAATTACTCTTCCCACCAGACGAGACTCGAGGTGTTGAAAAATTCCCTAGAGGAGCCTCCATTCATCGCGGTGCTAAAGCCCCAAATTTTGCAGGGGATCATTGAACGCGAGTAGAATTTGAACGAACGATCTTCGCCTTTCGGCTCGTAGCCCGGGAAGCGGGAGAATCGATGACCGCAGTTCATTGTCGAGATATCTCGAGGCCTCTTCGAAAGGGTTGGAAAGTCGAAAGACTCGTCTCAATGAGTCCGGTGATCCTGGTTTCACTCCTCTACTCAATGGGATGAGAGCTTCGTTCGGTTCTTCTCGTGGTCGATGGTCCCGAGCCAGAACCCGCCTCTCGTCGAGATCAACGACGTCGATCCTAATCGCCTTCCCGCCTCGTCCCCGGCCTTCGATTTCTCCGTCCTGAATGGGATTCGGACACACGACTTCGGGTCTGAGAAAAATCGTGACACGAACTCAGTTTCCCCACGAGAACGGCGAATCGGCTCGAAGGTGGATGTGAGAAATAGCATCTTGTCACTCGACAAAAGTCTCGGTATTCGGCCTCTGGAAGCGCGTGAAATAATCGCGACAGGCAAATAAAGCGTAGGAAGAATTCCCTCGACCGCGGAGTCTATGAGATCCATTCACAACTTTTTCACGGGAGTCTATAAAAATGTACGACGTCTCGTTGTGCGGTCGGCAATGACGCCTATAAATTAGGGGCTGAATACCACGGGAGATAAAGAGCCTGCGGAATCTTTGACCGCAGCGAGCGTGACCGACGGACGCGGCACGAATCCGAGACTCCCGTGGGCGACTTCGATCCATTCTTCGCGAAAAGAATCGGAGCTGACCACACGAGGATCATCGATACGTTCGCACGCAACTCACAAAAGTATATCACAGGTTTTCAATACTCTGCGAAGAACCCCATCGATTTCACATAAATAATAATACACTCCCTCGATTCTCTTGAAAGCCAGTATTCACATTAGTGAAGTGATGAATTTGTGGCGGATCGGCTACTCTTCGAGCCCCCGATGGAATTTTGGAAAAATATTGACTGGCCAAAAAGTTACATTCACCTGAGAAGGGCGAAAAATTCATCAAAAATCGTCCTTTTCGAAGGACAATTCCCTCGTTACTTTCTGTCTCTACAAGCAGTTTTGTACACGGTACAGATTTGTGACTCAACGAGAAAAAGAAAGAGAGTCACCGAGCGACTGGCCGCACTTGGGCCGAGCTTTTATTACGCGAGGGTGAAGGTAAGGATGCGACGTATTCGTTCCGTTTCACCTCTGCGAATATAAAAAGGAAATCAGCAGGAGCAGCGCAGCGCCTCGACGTCCAACTGCTATTAGGGGCTAAACGGTATTAAATGGAAGAATCGTCGAGTGTCAGCGCAACGACAATGCCGAGGGCGAACAGATCCGGGATGCCTTCGAACCCGCCACCCGCGGCGCGCCGATCGCCGATCACACAATGCGGAGCGGTGATCGATCCGCATCCATCGCGACGGGGTGATCCAATTATTGCGAAATATGTTGTCAGCTACCGTCTTGCACCTGCGGAACAAGCCTCCACTCGAGTCTCCTCATTCCTCTCTACTTCGTACTTTTCATTCAGTCTTTTCCTCGGTTCTTCCTGGTCTCGCAAATTTTTTTACGACCCTTACCGGCCGAGAGCAGTGCCGGAATGTCCACATTCCGGCACTGTCCTCGGTCGGTTCCTCCTCCTGATTAATTCTTCCCACCATGTGCATCAATAATGCAGAATTTGCACTTGTTGATCACAAGGTGGTCTAACACACTGACTCGATCCCCCGCTGTGAAGAGATTCGACTCAGGTTTTCATTGTTATCTTTCCGCATTCTTCAACAATTTTTCAAGTAGTGTTGGATCTGAGGATGCAACAATTAATCGGAACCATATTTCAGTCGATATCGCCTTATACTATGTATAGTTGCCTAATTTGATGCCTTATGCCGTTTCCTTGGGTATTTCGCCACGGAGATCCGATTCGCCACGATCAGGGTCAACAATGATCGGCCTACGCGGGTACTCCCATTGATCGGAGGCCAGAATTAAAAAATATCCCACCAGACCCGCGTGGCAGCGTCTTTGGCCGACTCGGAAGTCATTATATTCACGCCCTCACAATGGGACGAGACGAAATTCGGGAATGAGCTCGATCGCCTCGGATAGCCGCACCTTGTACGCGCGGACCATCAGCCATAAGCGTTTCATAACACAAAAAACGACTCTGTGACTCCTGAAGGCGACGGTGCGCGGTGCACTTGGCTCAAAGTAGTTGTCCTCCTCTCTCCTCTCATTCTCCTCCTTTTCTTCTTCCCTTTCGAGAATGGGCTCATAGTGGGCGGGTGGCTGTGCAAAGGGGAAAATCCATTGAATGGACGGACCGGGTCAATGGGAGTCGAAAACCATTCACGTCTTCGGCACCTGACTCTGGGAGTCTCGGTTACGCGAGCCGTGAGAACTCCCGAAAGTCCGAGGCGTTTGCGCAATCTGTTTCATTTCTCAGGATGTATTGGCCGAAGAATAGGGTGGACGTCCACCCTCCACCCTGTACCTCCGATTCTTGCGGTCCACGTAGCATCGTTTGCTTCAACTTGATCTCGAAAAACTGATTTCTGCACTTTGGAGGACTTGAGAAATTCGGTTTCGAAGAATTTCCGAAATTCGCGACTGACCGATCAGAGAATATAATCACTCGCGTCCCTGAATACGTGATTTTTTTTATTGATAATAGTAATCGGCGAAAAAATTGAAACAATTTCTTCATTCTCTTTCCTTCTCTCTTTAATTTTGAACCAGGGCAGAGAACCTGTGGTAACACAAGGTGTATTTTACACGCCTGATCGTGAGTATCGAATTCATGTCTCAATTCTTGGGAAGAATCTTCCATAAAAAGTCTAACAAGAGTAAGGAACCAAAATTGATTTTTCATGCCGTCTTTTTACCTAGAACTTTTGTACTTTTGTATCATTTTTTTCGTTCTCTTCCTTAAAGCCTCCTTCAACGCGTTCTTACGAAATTTCAATTTAGCACAGGTCATTCGACGTCATTCGCTTCGAGGATGTGGTCTTCGCCGTGGGAAGAACGAAGAGGTCACTATATCAAACTTTAGGGGCGGTGCTACACTTTGACGCACGACTTCAGAAACTGTAACACTACACGTTCAGAATTGTGTATAAAGAAAAGAAAAAAATCATCTCATGACACTGATTCACGAATAAAATATTCTTCCCTGAATATCAAAGCTAATAATCAATCCTAATGAACAAAAATCGTTAATTCATGGTTTTGTTTTATTCGAATGAAGGTCAAACAATGTTTTTATGATCCTTTGAACCGCCGATTAACAAAACAGGATACAAACTCGATGATAGATCACTTTTTCCCTTTCTTTTTCTTTCCTGCCCCCTTTTTCTTTGTAGCTTTCTTTTTCACGACACGTCCTGCCGGTTTGCTCGGTCTCTGAGGTTCCGGTATCGCCTTGGGTTTCGGTCTATCGCCCCACGGTCGTGGGGTCCGGAATTCAAGATCTATATAATTCTTCCTATCCGGTTTCTCGCTCCTCTTGCGAATCCTCAGCAGAAATATATTCGGATTCTCTTCCACATCCACGAGCCTAGGCACCGCAGGCTTCTCTCCCTTATCCTTCTTATCGTTCTCCGAATTATCTCTCGCAGCAGCCGCTTCACCCGCCACTTCCTCGGGCTGCGGGAACACAGTCACGGTCCGACAGTTCACTCTCGAACCACACGAGTCATCGGCCTTCTGGAAAACCACGTTTTTTCCGCAGCCGCCGCCTCCGAGCCGGCGAACGTCCTCGGCGCAATCGCAAGGCGGGTCCCACTCGTTCTCCAACGATTCCCTCTGGATCCTTATCACCATTCGATTGTCGTTGATCACAGCCTCGATCTCCTTGTACGGTTTTCCGCCCTGGACGATCTTCGAGACGACTTTGTTGTCGGGAAAGACGCCACCGCAGCACGGAGAACACTGGCCATGCATGGATTCGTACCTGGCCTCGCCATCCCTGGGGCAGGGACACCGCGCCTCGTCCTCTTTCGCCGATCTGGGTCTGGGATTCTCGAAGGGCCGTCGACGACCTGGTCGGGGTCGAGGCGAGCTTGGAATCGGCGTGCAGGGTGGGGAAGGGGGGGCGCAGTCCTGGGGAACGGGGAGCTTTAGGGGACATCCGCAGCTGTTGACAGCAGTGATCATTTGGAATTTAGAATTTTTAGATTAATTTTGGTTGGGTTAAATTTTGAAGGTTTCCAAATGGTTGACAAGAGAGGGCGAACTGAGGCGAAGTTCAAGTCGGAGAGAGTATCGATTCTGAAAATTTGAGGCTGGGATTTTTGGGAGGAGGATCTAAATTTTTAGTGTACAAATATCGAAAAATGATCAGAATGCGGGACTTTGATAATGGCAAGTATAATATAATCGAGCTTGAAGTAATAAGGAGGGAGTGAATAATTCGGAATGTAGTGCCACAACCATATCACATCCATTTCATAACCAGTTGATGACATTTCAGAGGCGTTCATTCATGAAATTTCTCCTTTCGAATATTCGCGAGCGTTTGATACAATTCCATGTACTTTCAGGCCATGATATCCTACATCAATCATTGTTCACAACCATTTTAAATGCATTTCGAATTCATATCACATGTATATCGTGCCCATTTCACAACCATTTCAAGTCCATTTCATGTATACTTCGAAACCATTTGTGGATATCAAATGATTTTCAAATTCAGTTCACATCAATTTTTTATCCATTTCACAACCATTTCAAGTCCACTTCGAAACTATTTCACATATATTCCGAATCCATTTCATAACCAATTTCATATTCATCTGAAAAACATTTTATATCCATTCGATATCCATTTCAAATTCGTTTAAACTCCATTTCATATTCGTTTCATATCCATTTCATGTTCACTTTACATAAATTTTCATCCACTTCAAAACCATTTCACAACCAATTTCATATTCATCTGAAAAACATTTTATATCCATTCGATATCCATTTCAAATTCGTTTAAACTCCATTTCATATTCGTTTCATATCCATTTCATGTTCACTTTACATAAATTTTCATCCACTTCAAAACCATTTCACAACCAATTTCATATTCATCTGAAAAACATTTTATATCCATTCGATATCCATTTCAAATTCGTTTAAACTCCATTTCATATTCGTTTCATATCCATTTCATGTTCACTTTACATAAATTTTCATCCACTTCAAGACCATTTCACAACCAATTTCATATTCATCTGAAAAACATTTTATATCCATTCGATATCCATTTCAAATTCGTTTAAACTCCATTTCATATTCGTTTCATATCCATTGCATGTTCACTTTACATAATTTTCCATCCACTTCAAAACCATTTCACAACTAATTTCATATTCATCCGAAAACCGTTTCAAATCTCTTTGATATCCATTTCAAATTCGTTTCTTGTCCACTCGATATCCATGTCATAATCACTTCAAATTCAGTTGACATTTATTTCGTGTTTACTTCAAATCCATTTCAAATCTACTCCATAGTATCTTCTCGCTAATCACACGAATTTGAACCATATCGCAAGCATTTTACAGCACGCATGTAATTTGAAAAGTATTCCTCAGTGGTCATGGTTCTATATCGTACCATTTTGGACCACTTGACACGATTTTTTTAGCGACTGCAGTCTGAACCATTTCCCGAGTGGATAACTTTACAAAATGAGTACAACTTGAATTTCAGGGTGCTGCAAGTGTATTTCGATGGACCCTGACCCCTGCCCAGTTCCCAAAGTTGATAATCGGTCTTCCGAATCTGGTGAAAAATTCTACCAAGAGATAGCCACGGAGATGATAGGAAACGCGTTGATAATACGAGTGGAAAAAGACCCGAAGAAGAAGATGAGAAAGTTGCTGAGGAGCTGGGACCCTCCGTGCGATTGTGAGATGGTCGAGATACGTCGTCCAGGTGCGGAAGGGGAGAGTGCGAAGATAGTCAACGGGGGCGACAACAATCAGGTGCTCTTCAAGGTCTACTCGAAGTCGAAGATACCGAAGGACGACGGGACCTTCAAGCCTCAGGCAATCGCGTACAAAGTCGGGTCTTGCAGAGGCGGTAACGAGACCAACGACCAGTGCAGGACCATTACGGTACATCCCCAGATGGGGGGACCCGGGTCGCAGGAAGTGCACAGCGACCACGTCACGGAGGGCAGTCAAGACGTGTTTTTATTGAGGATCAACAAGAATCCAGACACCATGGACCGCAAGAGGAGGAATATCGAGCTGGAATTGAGGACGCCAAGGCCACCGACGCCGCAACCGGAACCGGAAGTCAAAATCGAAGAAGCTGTGCCTGTGGTGGAGGAGAATAAGAAGAAGACAAAGAAAGCGGGGAAAGGGAAGGGAAAGAAAGGGAAAGGGAAGAAGAAAAAATGATTGGGAATTATGATTCTCCATGTCCTGAGGGATGCCTCTGATCAGGGGCAATAAAAATCGGGCACCGCTTGACTACGAATCTTTTGTACTTTTCGGAAAATGACCACCTGATTCGGCCAATAATTAGGTAGGAGATGATCGAGGTGCGCTTCGAGGCCGGGTCGCGCCTCTGCAACAATGAGTTCTCTACAACCGAGGATAATTATTTCGGCACGGTCCTCCCACTCGAGTTTTGTGCAGTCCATTCCGACCGGTACCTGCAAACAAGGTTTTCCAGCGGCATAATAGGTACCGAGCACTTAGGACACGGCGCTCAATTACTCTTCCCACCAGACGAGACTCGAGGTGTTGAAAAATTCCCTAGAGGAGCCTCCATTCATCGCGGTGCTAAAGCCCCAAATTTTGCCGGGGATCATTGAACGCGAGTAGAATTTGAACGAACGATCTTCGCCTTTCGGCTCGTAGCCCGGGAAGCGGGAGAATCGATGACCGCAGTTCATTGTCGAAATATCTCGGGGCCTCTTCGAAAGGGTTGGAAAGTCGAAAGACTCGTCTCAATGAGTCCGGTGATCCTGGTTTCACTCCTCTACTCAATGGGATGAGGCCTTCGTTCGGTTCTTCTCGTGGTCGATGGTCCCGAGCGCGAACCCGCCTCTCGTCGAGATCAACGACATCGATCCTAATCGCCTTCCCGCCTCGTCCCCGGCCTTCGATTTCTCCGTCCTGAATGGGATTCGGACACACGACTCCGGGTCTGAGAAAAATCGTGACACGAACTCAGTTTCCCTACGAGAACGGCGAATCGGCTCGAAGGTGGATGTGAGAAATAGCATCTTGTCACTCGACAAAAGTCTCGGTATTTGGCCTCTGGAAGCGCGTGAAATAATCGCGACAGGCAAATAAAGCGTAGGAAGAATTCCCTCGACCGCGGAGTCTATGAGATCCATTCACAACTTTTTCACGGGAGTCTATAAAAATGTACGACGTCTCGTTGTGCGGTCGGCAATGACGCCTATAAATTAGGGGCTGAATACCACGGGAGATAAAGAGCCTGCGGAATCTTTGACCGCAGCGAGCGTGACCGACGGACGCGGCACGAATCCGAGACTCCCGTGGGCGACTTCGATCCATTCTTCGCGAAAAGAATCGGAGCTGACCACACGAGGATCATCGATACGTTCGCACGCAACTCACAAAAGTATATCACAGGTTTTCAATACTCTGCGAAGAACCCCATCGATTTCACATAAATAATAATATACTCCCTCGATTCTTTTCACAGTCCACAATACTTGAACTCATTATAGTATCAACAGAAAAAACTAGACATAAATCTGAAAGCGAGCAATAGTCGAACAAGAACTCAAAATCCAAAAGGTGGATCAGTGTTCACCCTCAAATTCTCGTTCCGAAAATCCTCCCCAAGAATCTAGATCCGATAAATTTGTCAGGCCTCGAGTCTTCAGCATCGGTCAAAGTCCAGTCTCAGAAGTATCAATCGAGAGTCATTAATAACATTCAACAATGCGGTATCAATAAATCAGCAACTTCTGTATCCAGTGTTGCCCGCGGTTAGGTGGCAACAAACGTTCCACCAAGGTGGTCCTCCCATGGGGCACACACACAATACCGTCACCGTGACCGCATAACCAAATACGCAACACACATGCCGAATTTCTCACCACCAGCGGCACCATGCGTTCATACGGTATGCAGAGGCCAGAAGAGGATGCAAAGAAGAGAGGAGACCATTTCTCCGTGTCAGTGGGTCTCATTGTTATTATCATCACTGTCATATTCAAACCATTGTTCGAGGTCGACCACATGTGTGTGATCCCTAGGTATGACCCCCGCTGAGATACACCGTACCTCAAAATCGGGGTCTTCTCTTCTCCCAGCTTCCGGTTATAAGTTTTCACCAAACTCCACTGAATGAGGCTGAATGTCAACTTTCAATGAAAATTAAACGCCGCTTCGTTAATTCATTATCAGAGTATCTGATGATTCTTTGAAAAACTTTTCCTACTTCGTTTTGGCAATTTTAGCATGGAATCGATTCTCCTTTTCGTAACACGAATGAAGTAGTTGAGTGACAGGAACTGATTTCCGGAAAATTTTCGAATTACTGGAAACTGTTGAAGGTTTCTTGAAAAAAATTGTTTCAACTGTCCAAAAAATCGCGTGTTAATCGTCGATTCGTTTCATTATACAAAAAATGGTACGAAATTGGTACAAATGTCACTTTGACACATGCCTCATGGCTTCGGAAATAGCAAAAATACGACGTATTCGGACTATAGCTATCGCAGAGATCGATTTTTGACGGATTGATGGATTCTTGACGCGCGTCCCAGGTGAATTTAAACTTTGGACTACTTAATATTCTTTCAAAATTTCAAATATCGAGCATCAACTCATCGTCGACGGACCTTCGATCTTGCTCGGTAGTTGAATCAGAGCACTGCTATTCGGAGCGTTGGTACGGCTATTTTACCGACCCACGGTTTACGTGTGTGTTGATAATTCTTCATGGATAAGCAATGCGATTGTTAATATTCTCGTGTGAATCGTATCAATTTCATCCAAATTTGTTGTGTCATAATTCTACTTGATTCACTCGTAAAGTAGTAGAAAAGGGATTTTGATTCATGTGTCCATTCATAGCTTTGAACTTGAACTTGGGATAATTTTTGTGGCCAAGAAGCATGTAAATTAGGAAGTGAAAAAATATAACCGTGCCAGTCACGCGAGACCCGGTATGATAGAATTGATAAGTCTTTGCGTGTGCAGTGCTTGTTTGTCGTATATATGCTGCCTCATTACCGGAGGACTGGTAATCCGATTAATCATCAATACATGAGTTTTTTATTCTCCCTTTTTTCTCATCCTTCCTACGACGATATTGAAGATATTTGGTTAGATTATCCGACTAAAAACAAAGAAGAAACTGATGAGCCAGTCTAGCAGACTATATTCTCATTTTTTAAGCGATTCAAACAAGTCTGCAAGAAATGAAAAATAATTTTGGATCGATCTTCTATTGGTAACTTTTGATGAGAAAAAGGTCGAATAGATCAAACCCAAAATCTCATAAGTTCGAAGGTTTAAAAAACCGTGTCGATTGAGACCAAAATCGTAGAAATCTGGTCACTCGTTTTATTTTTTTTCCCTGAAAACAGAAAAAACTAAGAGTAAAAAATCCGTAGATCGTCTCCCATCACATTTAATCAAGAATTTTTCAAAATTCCTCCTATCAATTTTAGTGTTTGACGCCATGCTGCTCTCGCCTTCGACTCAAGATGATGAAGAAGCATTTTTCAGAGGATTTACACTGCCTCGGAATTCAGTCCCCATGTGGAATTAGCGACGATGACACCAGCGGCTCGGAGTCTAGTCTGGTTGCCGGAGACTCTGCCAAAGCTGAGGAATCTAGTGGTAGAAAATCGGACGATAAGAACGGAAGGAAATGTGCGAAGGGATGCCCTGGCGATGGAGAAGCGGGATCGAAGAAGAAGATCGAGAAATCTAAGCGCTGGACGTTGTGCTTGAATCTAAAGAGACCTGCGCGCGACTCAGAGTCCAAGAAGAAGTCAAAAAAGTCTCGTCGGGGTCGCAGAAACGATTCAGAAACTCATTGCGCCTATTTCAACTCCTGTTCTTGCACGAACGTCAAGAGACGATCTCGAAGGAGACGGTCCGAACCCTCCTCGCCCGGAAGTCCGACCGAAGACTTCACCAGAGTCGATCAAAGGCGGACCAGGAAGCACGAGAAGTCGAGAAAGCAATGCCCCTGCGAAATACTAGCGAAATACGATTCGAGGGACCTTCGAACGTGCAAATGCTGTGCTAAGAGGGCTCTAGCCGCGTCGCGGCGATACTGACGCGCTGGGCTCCCCCTCCCTGCCGCTGGCCCAGCCCACCGGGCGCGGAACGAAGCGTGGAAGGCTGCGCGCGCAGCTTCCCGCGTCGCTGTGTCGAAAAGTGGGCTTTTTAGGCGAGATTCGGATGTCCGTCTTGTCAATTTTTGTGAATAAAAATCGATTGAGTAAAAAATAATAATAAATTTCGTCTTTTTTATCTGCCTGCAGTGACCTGAAAAAAAAATGATCAAGAAGAAGAAGAAGAATTGGAGCTTAATGCTGTTTAAATGATACAGATTATAGAAATTTTTATTCTGAAATCAGTATAAAAAGATTTTAAAAAGTAAAAATTGTGCGAATGAACTGTAGACAAAAATTTTCAACCGTCTCGCAATCGTTCGATCAGAATTTATTATTATGTTTTCGCCTCATCCTGGAACAATTTGGAACCTTTTCCTTTCTCAGTCTTCAGGTTATCCTCTCCCTTGCCTTCGGATGCTTTTCTTCTCGCACGAAGACGAGGAATGCTGTAATTTCATGTAAAAATATGAAGCATCGTCTGAAATCTATCGATCACACTTAAAATTGGGTCTTCTGGATCGATTTGGCTAGGTGATGAAAAATTAGCACTGACCATAGAGAACAAACAGCAACCCACAAACAAGCCACACAGGCGCAGCTACAGACAGCCAAGGAGTCCATAATCAATGATCATGGGGAACGCAATTTTGTAAAATGTTGATTAATTTTATACCACGAGCTCCGAATGTCTCTCAAAGAAATTTAAAACCATCTTTCATCGAGTCCGTTGATCACGTCACCCTCATCTGTCATTGAATTCGATTAAACAATCGATATAATCGAGAAACATCGCCGTTTAGAATGCAAATTTTATTAAAAAGTTCCTTTTTTCAATAAATCAAGAAACTACGATTATTTACAGAACAGTAAAAACTATATGGTGGAAAATAAGTGTGACAAAAAATTGAAAATTGGTTTATATGAAAAACATGGTTACATAAAATTGTCTACCACCCAAAATAACAAGTCGTCACGTTCCTTAATCACAAAGTTTGAGAAAAATTTGACTTTGGAGCCAAAAATTTCCTAACATTCACACAATCAGAGAATCTAAGGGTTTCCGGCGTCTAGATAAACGTGATATTCTTCATTTCCTGTTTTTCCCGAGCCCACAATCCCTACCGAGACTTTCATCAGAAAAACTGCGTCCCTGTTTGCACCGATTATCACCCCTGACGGTATCATCGCTGCTATATTCCGCAGGGTGCGATCTACCCCTGAGTTTATTTCTGCGATTGTTAAAAGTCTGCACCCCAGAGTCTCTGAATTTCGAACAAGCAAAAGTACACTCAGGATTTCTCATGCGATTTCTATCCTCTTCACTTCGTTCTTCCGCTCTTCGGATCCTCCTCACTATCCTCACCGTGCATTTTGCACCCTCGTCGTCGACTTCCTTATCCTTATCCTTCCTCGCGTCGAAATCGCAGCAGACGCTCGAATCACATTCTCGCAGTTTTTTCAAGTACTTTGGAAAACTGATCGGGGAAAATATTGGCGACAGGTTAGAGAGGGTCAAAAGTCACGAGGTTATCGATTCAAGGTACCAAACCGCCAGCAATGAACACCAGAGACACGTAACACAGGCGCAACTGCATAGCGCGAGGCCGTCTACCATCGCTTCCTTATCTCACGAGAAAAATCGATTTAGGGTAAACTGAAAAAATTTATCATCGTGATAATTGCAGTGATCATCGACCTCCGTCCGAGGCCAGAAGGCGTTTCGAGCGTCATCTCGTTTCATACTCACGTTCTTCTTTTTATTTTCGATATTGGACGTGAAAATGGATCTAAATCACGGTTGTAACCATAAAATGAAAGAATCTAACGATGTTAGAGATCCTGGCTCTGTGTAGCTGCGCCTGTATCACGACCTGCATTTGGTGTGCAGTAGCTGCATTAACGTGAGTACGCGTGAAATATCTTCTTACTAGACACAGAATTGTGACAATATTCGTCAGAATCGATGATGATAAAATTTCTATCGATTTTGTAACGAACTGCGGGCTTCGCGCGCGCGCGTCAAAAATTGGTTTCACACCTTTTAATTCCCTTAGGAGTCGAATTTTAAAAAAACGCTCAAACTACTTTATAGGTATTTGAATAAGCAATAATTTGAAGCAAAAACGAAGTCAATATCTCATCGGGCCGAGCAGATATCCATGAATCCGCGAAAACATGTTTTACCCCTTTTATTCTCCTTGTGGGGCGAATTTCGAAAAATCGCTTCGTAGTGGGTATTTACGAAGGGAAGGGAACATGTTGCCCAAATTTCGAGTTTCTAGGTCAAGGGGTTTGGGCTGGGCGTTGATGCCAGTTGTTCCTTTATAGATATAGAAGATTGTTGTCCATATTAATTTATCAAATTCATGTTAATTCGCATTGATTCCGATGATTATTGTATTAATTCACGACCATTGACCCACCAGGTGTCCTCGGATCGTGAACGGCGCCTCATCCCCTTCTCCTCGTTCCGAAGATCCCGGAATCTGGTACGCGATGAACTCGGGCATTTTTAATTTCGTTTGTCGAACCGTTTTTGACTAAAGAGTTTATCGTTCTCAGCCAGACCATTTGTCCCTTCAAATTGTGTGTTAAAAACTGGGGAGAATCTGCGGAGAATCATGAAACCTACCCGCAGTTATTTTGTCCCGATGTTCCCTACCCGATTTTGATGTTTCCGGTCGAGTATCCGCAGAGATATGATCAGACGTCGAGCTCCACTTCCGTGCCGACTTCCTCGGGATCAAAGTGACGATTGAACGATTAAATCTACTAAAAAATTATGGATGTTCTTTGTGAATGAAAATTTTTTCATTTTTTCGGTAGCTCGAGGTACAGAGTGAAGAACAGTGAGGAGGGTGAGACACTCGAGCAGATTCAGAATGACAGAGAATCTAGTTCCCAGTGCTCGATGGATTCTGGTCTCGATTTTATCGTCTGTTCGAATCACCCGCCTAAACCGCCTCCCAGACTGCGGAGGAACAGGTATTACTTAATACCACAGTCCTGCGAAATTCCCGACAGTATTGAAAAAAAAAAAATAGTTCGCAAAGATCTATAAATCGACTAGCCTATACTATTTCACGAATTATGAATTCTGATCAGTTTTTTCATCATATCTCGACAACCATTGATCCTATCGTCACGAAGCTAAGTATAAAAAGTGAAGATTATTTAATTCTCTACAACTAAGGTTCAGTACACTTTTTCCGTATCTTTGATAGTTATCGCGTAATACCGGGCTGAAAGTACCGATATTTGTTTCTTCTGTCCCAGGCTGCAGTGAATTATGTACGTTTTCACTGTTGTATTAGAGATAAAGTATCAAAGATAGGAGAAAAACATGTCGAACCTTTTTTGTAGAAAATTTATTCAGCTTCATTTTTGATAATAACCTCCGTCACGATAGGGTGAATATTTGTCAAGATATGACGAAAAAACTGAAAATACATTATTTTAATGTACTTGGCGGGAACTCCGTTGATCATAAATTCAATTTTTTTCGACAATTCCAGATTGAAGTCGATATTGAGATCGAAATTCAAGAAACGTGAGGAAGACGAAGTTGAAAAAGCCTCGATAGTCCATTGCGTGCAATCCCAAACGGTGAAAAACGATTCCGACCAAGTATCAGAAACCGAATTCCCGCCTATGAATGTACGCTGCAAATCTACGTGTTGTCGAAGTCGTCTGGAACCGGTATTGAACAGGTATTAGCTAATTCAGAAAATTCAGACAATCATTTAGTATTAATCTGACGATCTATAAATAACCCGAGTCTGGAGGCTGAATAATTAATCAATTCAAACAAGATTACTAACCCGAGTTCAGATTCTATTCAGTTGAGATTTCTCAGTTCAGGCTTCATAGGCTGAATGTCTATGTCTAATGTGAATCCCATTACCGAAAAAACAATATTGAATCGCCAATTAATTCTCATCCACGATCCAAACAGCGTGCCGTTATTCAAAATGGTATGCAAAACGTGCCGCCTTGAGAAACAAATATGCAAATGTAGCCGCCATCCGATTCTTCGATCGCAAACTGAGTACGAAATCAAGTATTGTAAATTTTTTACTAGTAACAAAAAAAAAATGTTATCATTTAAAAATATACTCATTTTGAGTCTCGATTTTGGATTCATCTCACACTTAATTTTATTCGATTAAATATTTTTTTATGGTCGTTGTTTCGAGCTCCAAAAATAGGAATCAAAATTTTTCAAAATGGATACAAAAATCGAGCGACTGGGGAAAAAAATCTACAACTTTTACAATTCCATTGAGATTTTTGTGTCGGTGTTTGAAATTATCTTAACTTTCTTCCATCGAAATTGAATGATTCGAGAAATGAATCCAAAATTGACCCAAAAAATCATAATAATAATAATTTCGGAATGGAACAGAAAATAATTTGATTGTATTTCTACTCATTGCTCAAGTAAATTAATTAATTTCAATAATTCCCATAATTAATTTCTATTTCCAAAATTTTATTAATTAACTAACGATTCTTCTTCAAGATTCGAATACCCGATGCGATTTTGTCGCCTCGTTGGATCGTCTCATGACTCAAACTCAAACGTACCGGATAAGAAATGTGCGCAACAAAAAAAATCATTCTCCTCCGGACTGATAACAACGTCATCCATGGACTCGTCTGATCAGACAGTATTTTTATGCGATCAATCAACCTGCGTGTGCGAAGACGAAGATCGGGGAGGATCTTCGATATTTCGTAGAAGATCAAAATTACGTGGTATCAGCAGAAAATGATGAAGAACAAGGTGGAGAAGATGATAGAAAAAAAATTTTGACGCGTTTTCAGAAGTTATTGTAATTGAAAATTATTCATAGACGGTAAAAAATTGAAAGACTATATACTGTAATAAAATTACCATCCATAAATTTGCGTGTAATAATGATATTCGCTAATTTTTTATTCCACTTGTATTTTCACTGAAAAACTGATGAATTTCTGAACTAAAATGTTTTTCTCTCATCGCGACAATTTTTTTCTATAATAATTTGTAAAAATTAATTTTCTCCAAGTTTAGAAATAATGCGATTCTTAATGCAACTGATGCACTGTATGATTTATTGTCCACATAGCTAATAGCTATTAACATCTGTCATATCGCGTGTCTAATGACATAAGGACGTAAGCGCCATTATACGACGTTTTGCTGTTTATAATGGCATAAAGTCGTGTAATTTTTTTTTTTCACGCCAATCGCTCTGACAACGTTCGAAACGTATAGATCAATTGAAATTACGAGATTGAAAAATGTAAGTGCAAAAGGTCGTAAGTTGGGCGGATACGACCTTCTGCATTTAACTGCGAATATTTTTTATGGAATTTTTCGAAACGACGTCGATTTCGATTTTTCTTTGCGTTTCACGAGTTTTCACAGCGATTTGGAAAAATCGTGGAAAAAATTTTTAAAAAATCTGTGGATACGACCTTCTGCATTTAACTGCGAATATTTTTTATCGAAATTTTCGAAACGTCGTCGATTTCGATTTTTCTTTGCGTTTCACGAGTTTTCACAGCTATTTGAAAAAATCGTGAAAACATTAATTTAAAAAAATTGGCGGATACGACCTTCTGCATTTAACTGCGGATATTTTTTATCGAAATTTTCGAAGCGTCGTCGATTTCGATTTTTCTTTGCGTTTCACGAGTTTTCACAGCTTTTGGAAAAAAACGTGAAAATAAAAAGAAATTGGCGGATACGACCTTCTGCATTTAACTGCGAATATTTGTTATCGAAATTTTCGAAGCGTCGTCGATTTCGATTTTACTTTGCGTTTCACGAGTTTTCACAGCTATTTGAAAAAATCGTGAAAACAATTTTAAAAAATTGGCGGATACGACCTTCTGCATTTAACTGCGAATATTTTTTATCGAAATTTTCGAAACGTCGTCGATTTCGATTTTTCTTTGCGTTTCACGAGATTTCACAGCTATTTGGAAAAATCGTGGAAAATAATGAAAAAAAAAAAAAAAATTGGCGCGTACGACCTTCTGTTTTTACTTTGTTTTTTAATCTTCCTTAAAAATTGTAATGAAAGAACGACGTATCCGCCCAACTCACGACCTTTTGCACTTACATTTTTCGAACTCGTAATTTCGATTGATTTATACGTTTTGACCGTTTTCGGAGCGAATGACGTGAAAAAAAAAATAATTATACGACCTTTTGCCACCAAAATCGCGTTTCTGGCGCTTACGACCTTATGCCATTAGACACACGATATACTGAGACAAACAAGAGTCTCGATGTTAATGAGCTGAAATTATTGAACAGTTAAACATGAAAATTCATCTCCAGGCAATAAAATAAATTTCAAAATGGTGTAAACTCAAGATTGCAGTATTTTATATGCACATAAATTAAATCCCAAGGTGCCCTCAAAAAATAGAATTGGAATTTTGTGCAGATTTTTTTTTTTTTTCACTTGATGTTAGTAATAATTTGCAAAAAAATAATTAGGGCATACTTTTTGATTTCTCAATTGGAACAAAATTGATGAAACTATAACTGATCGAAAATTACTGCGTTGTGACGTCACCCGGAATTTAATTGCCCGCAACTTTTGTGATTATAATTTTTAACGAAAAATATAAATAAATGACTTAATTGTCTCTAGCTATACTCTACATTACGCGCGTATATAAAAATGAGAATAAAAAAGTATGTATATGTGGGTCAGGTAATAATTGCCCATAAAAAATGCAAAATCAGTGCATAAAGAGAAATGCGTAAGGTAAATTATTGCTCAATTACTCGAGGACTCTAAGGGAGGGGGAAAACCGAGAATACATACTTTTAATGAGTTTTTGGTGGGGGTATATATTTGTCGAGGTGCCCCCCCATGTACTTTATCACTTGGAGTAAACGTCGCCGTGTATAGTTGGATGGTGTATCCCTCCGGAGAAGCATTGGAGTTTTTTTACCGAAAAAAAAAAAAAAAAAATTGCAGTGCAAATTACAGTGAGATAAAACGTATTGATCATTTTTGATAATTCGGTGAAGACACAGACAAAAGGAGAAAAATTTTTCGTTGGTCAAAAAACCCCGAATCAAGTAAGAATTGAGTTACTACAATTGATTCGTTGATTTTTTTTTTTCGATTTTGGAATCAATTTTTTCTTTAAATTTTCCAATTTCGATAGAATTTCAATTTTCTATCATTCGTGGATAGAATCGTCGGGTTTCTTCCTGATGCGTGACTTCATTGCGAATGCTAGCATTAGAATGTACGTAGATACGTACATACGTCGAATAATAGTAGGTTAAGGAATCCCGTTTTCTATCGACATTCCCTACTTAGAATTCTGTCGTAATTCCTATCAATTCCTATGCAGGTGAAAATATATGGCTCTCACTTTCATCGATACAGAACAAATTCAACGATGAAAAAAGTTTTCAAAATAAGAAAGAAGGAAACGTGTGGATTTCAAATGGCGACCAAATTGGGCTTTTGCTTGGTTCGAAAAGTGGTCTTTTTTTCGAAAAAAAAAAACGGTTTTTCTCAAATAACTCGGCCATTTTTGATTCTAACGAAAAACCGTAAGTACAAAAGCTGTGGGAAATAGGGTTCGCTACAAGTTTGGTACTTACAATTTTTCTTGTAGGATCGATATTTTAGCATTGACACTTAAAAAAAAAATGTTCCAAATTCAAAAAATTGCATTATCTCGTTTATTTTCGACTTTTCAACTAAAAGGAATACAACCAAACTTGTGGAGAATCGAATTTCCAACAATTTTGGTTTTCGTAATTTTTTCAAAAAATCGATATTTTTTAAATTAAACATGAAAAACTCGCCGATTTCAAAATATTTGCATTATATTGCGCCCTTTCTGCTTCTCTACAAGCTTTGTGAAAAAGAAAAAACTGTATTATTCATCACGGAATAAATTAATTTGCAAAAATTCACAAACGATTGTAAAATACGAGTGAAAAAAAAAATCACGGTACACTGAACCATATATAATCAGAATCGACTTTCTAATGGATTATCGTCGATATGCGATAACGGATCTGGGTGAACGAACGCATATGTCAATTAGAATCTCGTTTTTTGCGACTTCGACGGTATATAGAGAAATCTGTATGTATTACCTAAAAGGAAGAAAAATTAATAAAATAAAGTAAAACGATAGATGAGTTATATTCAATGTATACAACATATATGAGGCATTCCATGCCAACTCGACCAATGATTTTCCCTCACCATTTTTTACTTCTTTCATAATTTTTTCTATGGTTTCCCTCACTTTAAAAAACGCTTAGAAATTTTTCCAGATTCTTCTAAATAGCCGTTAATTTTTTACGTATTTTCAAAACTCCAAACAGATAGACATTTTTGAAAATTTTGAAAAAATTCTCAAAAATACTTTGTTCCAACACCATCATTTTGGGACATATTGAAAAGTGGAACCAATTTTTCTTATATTTTTTTTTTTGCATATTTAAAAAAAACTTATTTGATAATTATGGTCCTATCGGCTCCGAAAAGTTGTAGAATACGAATTACTCGTATTTTGAGTAAAAACGGGTTATAAGAATAAACGAGGCGAA
Source organism: Euura lappo (assembly GCA_018257835.1). NCBI lineage: Eukaryota > Metazoa > Arthropoda > Insecta > Hymenoptera > Tenthredinidae > Euura > Euura lappo. Next base: position 203,841 of record JAEUYN010000999.1, on the reverse strand, counting down.
GGTTTCTGTTATAATACATTTGATTTGATAATCACATTAAGATTATTAATGATAATTGATTTGATAAAATGTCTTATAACAGAAACCTTCGCCTCGAAAAAATTATGAAAGAAATAAAAAATGGCGAGGGAAAATCATTGGTCGAGTTGGCATGGAATGCCTCATATATATATACATATATACGTGAGTAAACAATATTATTGCATCATTGCACGTGGTCCACCTTGACTGGAGGTTTTCCACACGCCATAATTGAACCCGCGCCCACATTTAATCATTTTTTTGTTCATTCATTTTTTGTCTTCACTAACCGGTATAAATTTCGTCATATACTACGAACTTGTTAAATCGAATCAGGTTTCAGGTCGATCGTTATAAAAAAAAAAAAAAAAAGAAAAAGAAGAAGAAGAAGAATACTGATATTGTAATAAAATTTCACGATCTGGAACCGAAAAAAACGATCTTTTGAAATTTGAAGAAAAAAAAAACAGAAATTTTCATTCATATATCCTGTAAAATTTTCAAAAAACAATATTTCTGTTTATTTGATTTTTTCTATGTACAAATTTCCTCATCTCGAGTTGAAAAGGAAAGAAAAGACGATCGTTGATAGCAAAAGACAGTTTAAAAAAAATAGAAATCGATAAGCACTGAGATAACATATAAAGAAAAAAAAGTCAAACTACCAAAAGAACTGAAAGAATTTTTTCTAAAATTCACTCTGTATGATAAGAGGTTAGATTTTTATATTTGAATTTTCCGAGTTCGAAGAATACATATTCCTATATACCTACTAATTGTAAATCTCGATATTGACTCGATAATATTTGAACAGAGATCGAAGGTAAAGATTGAAGACGGATAAGACTTTCCGTTTAGCACTTAGATTGCTAGAATCGTCGCACCTAGAAACAAAACTACGAACAATTAATATTTGTACATGCAAATTTCGCTCAGGCTAAGAGATATGTTATCTCTGTTATTTCGCGCAACGAAAGATGTAAATTGTCCCGTTAAAACGTCTCTCTTCTTTCTTATGAATCCCTAAAAACAAGTTTTTAGTGATTTTACAGAAAATTGGAAGGTCGGAAAATTATATTTTTAACGCACAGGCATTAGAAAATACTTTTTGTGATCATTTACTGCCTTAAAAATACTTTTTGTGGCCTTAAAAATACTTTTTATGGCAGTTTGACGCCTTAAAAATACTTTTTATGGCAGTTGGATGCCTCAAAAATACTTTTTATGGCAGTTGGACGCCTTAAAAAGACTCTTTATGGCAGTTGGATGCCTTAAAAATACTTTTTATGGCAGTTTGACGCCTTAAAAATACTTTTTATGGCAGTTGGATGCCTCAAAAATACTTTTTATGGCAGTTGGACGCCTTAAAAGACTCTTTATGGCAGTTGGACGCCTTAAAAATACTTTTTATGGCAGTTTGACGCCTTAAAAATACTTTTTATGGCAGTTGGATGCCTCAAAAATACTTTTTATGGCAGTTGGACGCCTTAAAAAGACTCTTTATGGCAGTTGGATGCCTTAAAAATACTTTTTATGGCAGTTTGACGCCTTAAAAATACTTTTTATGGCAGTTGGATGCCTCAAAAATACTTTTTATGGCAGTTGGACGCCTCAAAAAGACTCTTTATGGCAGTTGGACGCCTTAAAAATACTTTTTATGGCAGTTGGATGCCTTAAAAATACTTTTTATGGCAGTTGGATGCCTTTTTATGGCAGTTGGACGCCTTAAAAATACTTTTTATGGCAGTTGGATGCCTCAAAAATACTTTTTATGGCAGTTGGATGTCTTAAAAACACTTTTTATGGTAGTTGGCTGCCTGAAAAAGACTTTCTATGGCAGTTGGATGCCTTAAAAAGACTTTTTATTGTAGTTGGCTGCCTTAAAAATACTTTTTACGGCAGTTGGATGCTTTCAAAATACTTTTTATGGCAGTTGGATGCCTTAAAAGTACTTTTTATGGCAGTTGGCTGCCTTAAAAAGACTTTTTATGGCAGTTGAACGCCTTAAAAAGACTTTTTACGGCAGTTTACTAATTTTTTAAGACGGTCCTGAATTTTTCTATAAAGTTAGGGAAAATTTACGGATTGAAAATAGTATCAATAAGTGTAAAATCGTTATAAATCGAAGCGAATGTTATTCCCGTGCCAAAAATGGTGTTGAAAAAAAAAAAAAAAATTTAGAGTTTCCATTTCGTGTATTGTATAATCTGACTTTCCCTCAAACATATATTATTACACAAATAAATGAGAGATAAGAATACCTGTGAAAAATCGTATAATCTAATCTCTCAATAAACATCGTAAAATATAGTTTCTCTTTAAATTTTCACAGGAAAGACAAAAAAAAAAAGACAAAAAAATGACGCTGCTTCCGCCGACCGTCGAACAGCAGCAGCGTATAGACAGAGAGATGATATCTGATCCGGAAATGACTCGTCGTGACGTAACGAACCTCAGAGAATGGTTGAAAAAACAGCCTCATTTGCCTCAGCACATAGGCAAGTGATTTAACCGATTGATAAGAAATATGTGAAAAATTGACTAATAATTTTCTTTTTTTCATTTAATTTTTTCTTGTTCCTTTCTTGCAGACGACAAAAAGCTGGAGAGATTCTTATTCGGTTGTAAAAACAGCCTTGAAAGAACGAAGCAAGTACTGGACAGATACTTCACCGCACGTACAGTACTACCGGAATTTTTTTCCCTCAGAGATCCTTCGACAAATGAAATGCAGGAATGTTGCAAAGCTGTGTAAAAAAACCGTTATATTCATTACTATAAGTGCAAAGAACAAAAAAAAGCAAAAAATGATTCTCGTCGGCAAATTGAGTACTTTATGATGAGATAAAAATCGGAAAAAAATCAACCATGATAAAGATGATAAGAGTATTCATTTTGAGTAATAATGATGCCCGAAAGTTGTCAATAAATTGTTTAAACAAAACATTGTTCAACAAATTCTCTGGTAACGGTATTTTTTTCATCTCAAATAAATGCCCTAATTTTTCTGAACACCGATGCATTTTTTAAGAATTTTGTCACTATTTTGAAATTTCCGTTTTCGAAAATTTGTTGAGGCTGTATTTACGAAACTATTTGTTCCACGCTCCGGAAACTTTGGAATTGTAATCTACATCGTTTTCACAAAAACATATCCAAAATTCAGATTTTTTGTCCATTTTTGAAAATTTGAAAATTTTCGAAAACGGAAATTTCAAAATAGTGAAAAAATTCTTAAAAAATTCACGTGTATCTAGAAAAATTAAGGCATTCATTTGAGATGAAACAAAAATAACGTTACCAGAAAATTTGTTAAACAATGTTTTGTTTAAACAATTTATTGATAACTTTTGGGCATTATTATTATTCAAAGTTAATACTCTGATCGTCTCGATTGTGGTTGATTTTTTTCCGATTTTTATCTTATCCCGAAGTACCTAATATTGTCGACGAGAATCACTTTTCGTTGAGATTGTACTGGATTATGCATGTATGAAATCAGTATACGTCTCGTATTTTTCAGTCAATACTTCCTCCTGCCATCCCTGACCGAGGAAGGTTATCGTGTGACTGTATTACGCCTGGTTGATACTAGGCTGGAAAAATTTTCCCTCGAAACATTAACCAGACGTATACTAATGGTAATGGACACGCGAATCAACGATGAAGTATCTCTGTCCAATATCATGATCATCGATCTCCAGGTGACGTCAAGAAAATATGAAGAAATTTCAAAATTCATTGTTTTATTTAATTTACTGACAAATTTGGACCGAATTTTACATTATCGTGTCATTTTTGATTATCTGAAAATTATAGGAAAAAATAAAAAGTAGAAAAGAATTGATTAACCATCGTTGATTTCCAGATGACGTCAAAGAAAGAAAATTCTTTGATTTTGGAACAAATTTTTCCACGTATGAAACATTTTTTAGACGACAAAGAAAATTCGCCATCTTGTTTCGTCTTTAATTGTCAATTTTCGACTGATTTTGGATCAATTTTTTTTTTTTACAGATTGTTGTTCAATCTTCATTTTTATTGACACTGATAGGAAGAAAAAAAACGACGGATTTTGAAACGTGAACAATTAATGAATCCAGTGTTCGTCGCAACTTTGGGAATCAAGAATTAATTAAAACTTAAAAATTTAAGAATTCATGAAAACAGTTCATAAAATTGAAAAATAATTTTTTGTTCAAGTAGAGAGAGAAGTCATCAAATATTTTATTTTATATGTTTGATAACAGGGATTTTCTGCTGGCCACGTTGCGCGATGCAGTCCAACCCAGTCGGTAATGCGTCGTGCGATGGTCGCGACTCAGAACAGCATGCCGTTCCGACTAGCTCGTGTTCATTTCCTGAACACACCATCTTTCGTTGGGAATGTTCTGGCCATGGTTTACCCCCTGCTCAAAGAGAAGCTTGTAGACAAGGTTAGAAGTGTGTGACCTCTGACTGCTCGAAATTCGTCTTTTCATCATATCTCGATAACTATTGATCCTATGGTCACGGAGGTGATTATAAAAAATTAAGCCTACTAAATTCTCTACAACAAAGGTTCAATACACTTTTTCCATATCTTCAATAGTTTTCTTGCAATACAAGGCTGAAAAATATCGATATTTGTATATAAACTTGCGATAATTATGTACGTATTCACCGATGTATTAGAGAACAACTATCGAAGATACTATAAAAATGTGTTGAACCTTTTTTGTAGAGAATTTAGTATGCTTCATTTTTTATAATAACCTTTGTGACGATAGGATCAACGGTTGTCGAGATATGATGGAAAAACTGAACTCTCGCAACCGCGATTCAAGACTGCTGATCCTTTATATGCATTTTTTATTTTCTCGATTAATTTGCAATTTGGCTAATCAAAGTCCCTGTAATTGCGTCGATAACTGGAACACCCACCTTAAATCGCTATCAAAAACTATTTGGACATTGAAACATGAAAAAAATCTATTTTTTCATTCACAGTTTCGGTTTCACACCGGTGGCGGTGAAGAATTGCACGCGTACATTGATAAGGAAATACTGCCCTGCGAATGGGGTGGAAAGGCCGGAACCCTTAGCGAATTAAACGGTGAGTCATCAGTTTTAAACGTTTTCAAAGTCAACAATCAGCGGGTTAAAACAACAATTATCGCGTGTAACGAGCGGATCGTTAAAACCGTTCGCCTCGTTTAGACGATAACACAGATAATTATGAAAGTGTCTCTAATCAAAAAAAAAAAATTGCCTGAATGGTAAAAATTTCACTAGAATTAGAAGAAAATCGAGTCCACAATTCATTTATATTAAAAATCGATAATTTTTTACAATTTTGAATTTAAACGTCAAATTTTTATCGACTTTTTTCTTCTTTTAATTAGTATCGTAATTAATTACGTTTTATATCGCAGATGCGTGGAAGAAGAAGATAGAAAAGAACCGCGATTGGTTTTTGAGAGAGGAAAAGCTGAGTCGTTCGGATGAAAAATCTCGTTTGCCAGAGTCGAAGTCATCGATGGCATCGGAACTGAGTGGAATCCAAGGATCGTTTCGAAAGCTGACCATCGATTGATAAAAATCAACTATGAAAACTTCCGCGATAACGAAATTCGCTTTTTACCTATAATTATAAATCTTAGAGTATGAAAGAAATTATTCAATCAGGCTCATAGACTCGATGATAAATAATCCATATCGCGTGACTAATGGCATAAGGTCGGGAGCGCAAAAAACGCGATTTTGGTGGCAAAAGGTCGTATAATTATTTTTTTTCACGTCATTCGCTCCGAAAACGGTCAAAACGTATGGATCAATTTAAATTACGAGGTCGAAAAATGTAAGTGCAAAAGGTCGTAAGTGGGCGGATACGTCGTTCTTTCATTACAATTTTTAAGGAAGATTAAAAAACAAAGTAAAAACAGAAGGTCATAAGCGCCAATTTTTTTTTTAATTATTTTCGACGATTTTTCCAAATAGCTGTGAAAACTCGTGAAACGCGAAGAAAAATCGAAATCGACGACGTTTCGAAAATTTCGATAAAAAATATTCGCAGTTAAATGCAGAAGGTCGTATCCGCCAATTTAAAAAAAAAAATTTCACGATTTTTCCAAATAGCTGTGAAAACTCGTGAAACGCGAAGAAAAATCGAAATCGACGACGTTTCGAAAATTTCGATAAAAAATATTCGCAGTTAAATGCAGAAGGTCGTATCCTCCAATTTTTTAAAATTGTTTTCACGATTTTTTCAAATAGCTGTGAAAACTCGTGAAACGCAAAGAAAAATCGAAATCGACGACGCTTCGAAAATTTCGATAACAAATATTCGCAGTTAAATGCAGAAGGTCGTATCCGCCAATTTCTTTTTTTTTTCACGTTTTTTTCCAATAGCTGCGAAAACTCGTGAAACGCAAAGAAAAATCGAAATCGACGACGTTTCGAAAATTTCGATAAAAA
>JAEUYN010000999.1:0-197264 GCA_018257835.1 Euura lappo | reverse complement strand
CTAATGGCATAAGGTCGTAAGCGCCAAAAACGCGATTTTGGTGGCAAAAGGTCGTATAATTTTTTTTTTTCACGTCATTCGCTCTGAAAACGGTCAAAACGTATAGATCAATTGAAATTACGAGATCGAAAAATGTAAGTGCAAAAGGTCATAAGTTTGGCGGATACGTCGTTCTTTCATTACAATTTTTAAGGAAAAATAAAAAACAACGTAAAGGCAAAACGTCGTAAGCGCCATTTTTTTCATGATTTTTAATTATGTTTCCAAATAGTTGTGAAAACTCGTGAAACGCAAAGAAAAATCGAAATCGACGTCGTTTCGAAAAATTCGATAAAAGAAATCGCAGTTAAAAGCAGAAGGTCGTATCCACCATTTTTTTTTCTTCAATTTTTCACGATTTTTCCAAATAGCTGGAAAAACTCGTAAAACGCAAAAATAAATTGAAAGAACGACCATTTAAAAAAAGTCGATAAAAATTATTGGTAGTTAAAAGCTGAAGGTCGTGAGCGCCATGATTTTTTTATTTTTCACGATTTTTCCAAATAGCTGTAAAAACTCGTAAAACGCAAAGATAAATTGAAAGAACGACCATTTAAAAAAATTCGATAAAAAATATTGGTAGTTAAAAGCAGAAGGTCGTGAGCGCCATTTTGATGTTTTTATTTTTCACGATTTTTCCAAATAGCTGTAAAAACTCGTGAAACGCAAAGAAAAATCGAAATCGACGTCGTTTCGAAAAATTCGATAAAAAAAATCGCAGTTAAATGCAGAAGGTCGTATCCGCCCAACTTACGACCTTTTGCACTTACATTTTTCAATCTCGTAATTTCAATTGATCTATACGTTTCGAACGTTGTCAGAGCGATTGGCGTGAAAAAAAAAAATTACACGACTTTATGCCATTATAAACAGCAAAACGTCGTATAATGGCGCTTACGTCCTTATGTCATTAGACACGCGATATAATCAATCATCAATAATTGTAAGACAGAAAGTGAAATGAATTTTTATTTTTACTCCAAAATTCCTCCATCCAGAAAAAAAAGATTCAAATATCTGTAAAAATTCTATAAAAATGTTACCATCGGCCAACTTCAGACGTTTCAGCGCTTCAAACTCCGAAAGAGCCTCCAGCGATGGCAGCAGCAGTCGAAAAATAAAGCTCGACGTTTATAGAACCGATTCAAATCTCACGATAGCTTTTATCAAACTGAAATGATAGAGAAAAAAATAAAAAAAACGAGGGAAATATATGAAATTTATGTAGAGTGATTTTTTTGGATTTGAGAAAAATTTTGAAAGATTTCGAGTGTCTTTTGATATTGAAAATTTCAAATTCCAGTCTCAGAAAAAAGTCGAAATTCTAAACCATATATGAATAATAATAATAATAATTCTATGTTCAAGATGTAAAATAATTCGCAATCAAAATCTCTAATTTTTTCATCTCAAGGTGAAAAAAAATGGCCATATCATCGTTTCCAATATTCAATAAACAGGAAATAAAAATGAAAATCTTTCTCTAATAGAAATTAAAAAATACTTTCATTATTTAATTGACAGCAAAAAATTACTGTCACTGTTTTTTATATTCAAGAAACAAAATGAGTCTAACAAAATAGCAACTAAAATCTTTCAGCCCCTTAAATTTCGAAAATGTAACATTAATTAAATTTTTGTCCCTACATCAATTATAAATATCGAATAATAAAAATGAAACGAAGGTTTCTAATTCGCTATATCGCGCCTCCAATTTGTCAATTAAGTACCACTGACGTCACGTCGAGCAAACGTTCGCCACGCCATCTCGCAGTGGCCGAATATAGAGAGTCTGGTCGCTCTGGATATCTGGAGCACTTCTGGATTAACAATAACTTCAACAAATCCAAGTGCATTCATCCGAGAAGAAGACAATTTTTTTTTTTAATTAACCGCTGAGTGACTCAAGTTTTTTTATACTATGAAAAAATAGTACTGTGATTTTTCTTTTGTCTACTATTTTTGTTTTTGACACTGTGTTCCATTTTTTATTATTTTTTTTTTAATCTTCTTTGTGGCAATTTACGTCTCTGCAATCAAAGCTGTGGTGCGTGCGCTTGATTCGTGATAATTACTGGATAAAAAAGAGAACGAAAAATAATAAGAACGAGAAGAAAATAGTGATTTTTCATTTTCTTTTTTCTTCTTCTTCTGGGTAAGTCCTGTCACGTTTTCTGGATTAATGGACACTGTCAACAATAATAATCGCTATTCCCCTACCCTAAGGGTAATTAGCACCCTGTTTTCACCCCCGGAAAATACTCTAGTCGTTAAATATGGGTATATAGACGTAAAAGTAGACGGAAGTGGACGAAATCGAAGATTCTAAAGAACAAATTGGTACCGAAATTAACAAGAAACTAAATTTGAGACGTTAATTCGAAAGGGAAAAGCCAATTTTTCGTTAAAAAAATTGAAGAATTTTGGTCAAAAATGGAAAAAAAAAAGATACTTTTTTTAAGTGTTATAGAATTGATCAGGATTGATCCTGAATTTTACAAAATTTTTTACATTTTTTGGAAACATTATAAAATTGAAGAATTTCAGTAAAAATCAAAAGATCATTGATCCTGAATGTTTTTTTTAATGTTGAATAATAATTGTCTAATTTTTTTTAAATTTTATAAAATCGAAGAATGAAAAATTTGAACCAAAATCAGGAGCTTATCGATCCTGAATTTTCGAAATAAAATAAAAACGTTTAATTTTATGTAATTAGTAACGAAAATTTCGAACACATGGAACTAGAAAAATTTCGAGAGAAGTCATCGATTTCAGAAAACCAAAATTCTAACAACAATTTTTTTTTTTATAATTTTATAATTTCATCAAATTTTCCTGTAATCCGAGTTCATAAAATTTATGTGTTTTCGCATTTTTTAATAAGAATTATAATCATCAAATTTTGTTAAATTGTTCATTACAAAAAAAAAAAAATAATAAAAAAAAATTACATTTTTTTTTTTAAATTTGATTTTATGAGATAAAATTCTGTCATTAAATTTGATAAAACTTTTATAAAATTTTATCCAATCTTCGTGATAAATTTTACAAAATTATATAATAAATCTGTTTTCTGAATTCGGATAAAATTTGATAAAATTTGATAGGATTTCTTATGAAATTTCATACGATGATAAAGACACAATTTTCGTCCAATGCGGTACCATAATCATATGAATTACGTTGGTCACCTTGAGTTTACTAGAAAATAGTCAATTATTAATTAACAACAGACTCACAGCTGGATAGTTGAAAACTGTCCAGTTACAGTTACAGCTGCGTATCGCAGAGCTCTTATTTAATTAACTGTAAGTACCTTTACGTACCGTCTACGACGGAGGTCACGTGAGTTTAAAAAATCATCCCATCCAGCTATAATCATTCAGTTTATACACCATGCGGAACAACAATTCGTTTTATATGGACGTAATTATGGCTGCGGAGTCATTTCTATTTTTTTTCTTCTTCTTCTTCTTCTTCTTTCATCGTATCCATTTTTTTTTTTTTTTTTTATTGTGCCTTGTGCTACGAACTTTTATAACCCTTAAGGTGAAACGAAAGTCACGTGACCTCGATATGATTCACACTTGGAATTTTCAAAGGCTATTTTCTCAGCCAAAACACATTCGGTTGATGTGAAATTGATATCAGTGACGTAGAAAAACTGAACGAAGGGCGTAAGACTCTTGGATTTGCGAAAATCGAGACGTAATTACAGTTATTTAACAATATTGTTCTGTAATCCAAGCAGTGCTGCCTCTCTCCGCGAGGGGCAGCACTTCCTTGGGTTACAACAATATTGTTACACAAAATTCTAATTCTGTCTTTCGATTTTCGCCAATTCAAGACTCTTAGGCCCTTCATTCAGTTTTTATACGTCACTGATGTAAATTTCACATCGATCGAACGTGTTTTGGCTGAGAAAATAGCGTTTGAAAATTCCAAGCGTAAATCAGCTTGCGTTACACCTTAACTCAACTCGTACCCTTGACAGTCAGGAAATCAAGGTCAAACTTGTCCTAGAATAAAAATCGATATCTTACAGTCTTGGAAGAAGCGGCGAGCTTTAAATGGCTCGTGCTTTACATTGACTTGATTTTTCCTTTTTTTCTTAATTACCCTGATTCTTCAAAAATTAATATAAGTTTTCATAGAATCGTAGAATTTTTTTCAATTTTTTTTTTATTCGGGAATTTATTTCAAGAAAATTTATAAGCTTGAAGCTTCGAAGCTTTTAATGATTGAGTGACGAAGTGGTCTTCGAACCGTGATCAATCCTGCGAGATTGAAAGAGAATCAAGATCAAGAGTGTCTGCAACAATTTTTTAGTATAATTTCGATTTTTTGAAGACATCCATTTTTTCAAAAATTGATTAATCTATTGTCCAGTACGAAAATCGTAGAGGAAATCAAAGAATTTTTCTTTCGTTACTATTGAGAGACTTCAATCTTCGAAAACGCATTTTTTGAAAAACTTTTTTAAGCTCGATTCCTTATTTACGAAATTGATAAATTGTTTGTCAAGAATTATTTCTGTTCAATCGATGACCTTTTTTTATCGTAGAGAAAAGCTTGAACAAAAAAAGGAATCTTCAAGGGGACGCTTCAATCTTTGATTTTTGATTTTTTGAAGCTCAACTGTGTCGTAGAGACACTTAAAAAATGGCTTTTCGAAGGAAAAACTTTCAATTTTCATAAAAACTGTTCATCTCAATTTTCTACGAAATTAAAGAACTTTGATACTCCTCAAAAACGATTTTTTTTTAATAATAATTTTCATAAATCTTCCCCCTCAAAAATAAAAATCTGTGACAAAGATTAATCTCTGATTTTTTATTGTCACTACGATAAAAAAAAAAAAAAAACCGCGCACGCACGAACATTGCATGTCTGGGTTGAACGACCCTCGCAGAGTCGAGCCTCCTACGGGCTACGCGACACCCTTGCGGTTGTAATCAGTGCTAAAATAAGCCACTTCAGTCACTTATCCAATGATAACTGAACCCAACACAGTCTAAAGATAAGAAAAAAAAAATAAATGAAAAAAATAAACCGTACGATTAAATTGGAGCCAATTTACTTCTTACAAGATTAAAATAAGACGATGAACGTAGAGAGAGGGAGAGAGAGAGAGAGAGAGAGACGAATACATGGAATGAAATGAAAATGATGATAGCAACGATCGTGAAGAAGATTGGTCCAAAGTACTTGTCTGGGTCGACGTTTCTTTTGGCCCCTAGACCATCAGTGCTAAATAACTTGAATATAATTCGCGTATGTCTAATGACATAAGGACGACATTGTACGACGTTTTGCTGTTTATGATGGCATAAAGTCGTATAATTTTTTTTTCACGCCAATCGCTCTGAAAACGTTCGAACCGTATTGATCAATTGAAATTACGAGATCGAAGAATGTAAGTGCAAAAGGTCGTAAGTTGGGCGGATACGACCTTCTGCATTTTTTATCGAAATTTTCGAAACGTCGTCGATTTCGATTTTTCTTTGCGTTTCACGAGTTTTCACAGCTATTTGAAAAAATCGTGAAAAAAAAAAATTGGCGGATACGACCTTCTGCATTTAACTGCGAATATTTTTTATCGAAATTTTCGAAACGACGTCGATTTCGATTTTTCTTTGCGTTTCACGAGTTTTCACAGCTATTTGAAAAAATCGTGAAAAAAAAAAATAAAAAATTGGCGGATACGACCTTCTGCAGTTACCTACGAATATTTTTCATCGAAATTTTCGAAACGACGTCGATTTCGATTTTTCTTTGCGTTTCACGAGTTTTCACAGCTATTTGAAAAAATCGTGAAAAAAAAATTTTTTTAATTGGCGGATACGACCTTCTGCATTTAACTGCGAATATTTTTTATCGCAATTTTCGAAACGACGTCGATTTAGATTTTCCTTTGCGTTTCACGAGTTTTCACAGCTATTTGGAAAAATCGTGAAAAAATTAAAAAAAAAAATTGGCGGATACGACCTTCTGCATTTAACTGCGAATATTTTTTATCGAAATTTTCGAAACGACGTCGATTTCGATTTTTCTTTGCGTTTCACGAGTTTTCACAGCTATTTGAAAAAATCGTGAAAAAAAAAATTGGCGGATACGACCTTCTGCATTTAACTACGAATATTTTTTATCGAAATTTTCGAAACGTCGTCGATTTCGATTTTTCTTTGCGTTTCACGAGTTTTCACAGCTATTTGTAAAAATCGTGGAAAAAAAATTAAAAAAAAATTGGCGCTTACGACCTTCTGTTTTTACTTTGTTTTTTAATCTTCCTTAAAAATTGTAATGAAAGAACGACGTATCCGCCCAACTTACGATCTTTTGCACTTACATTTTTCGAACTCGTAATTTCAATTGATCTATACGTTTTGACCGTTTTCGGAGCGAATGACGTGGAAAAAAAATAATTATACGACCTTTTGCCACAAAAATCGTGTTTTTGGCGCTTACGACCTTATGCCATTAGACACGCGAATTTATTTAGTCAATCAATTTGAATCACAATTAATTAATTCAAAAAACAAAAATTCAATTAGAATTGAAAAAATAATTATTGCGAATTCGTTTAATTTAAAAAAAAAATTCGCACGTGTCAATCCAAAATCAAATATTGGGCTTTCAAATAGGGAAATAACTATCTACGACCCTGCTAGAATCTAGGAGGGCCCTAGTGGGGCCCTGGATAGTTTTCCCCGATTAAAAATCAATTTTTACAAATAAGGGGTGACCCTTAAAAAAATTAAACATTTTGGTACAGTATATACCCATACCTATGTATGTATGTACCTATATATCCGTCTAATAGTCACTATATTTCCACGTTGGCTCGCTATACAGGTGGGCCAAAGGATTGATTTTTCACTTGCTGACGTCATCCAGGACGCAGCAGCCTGTGCGCGGTCGCGAAACGATCCACCTTATAGTTCCACCTATACCTATACCCCCCCCCCCTCCTAGATTTTCCAGGATCGTATACGTGCCGAAAATATAACCTATTATCGTCGCGTCATACCATTCATGGTAAAAAAAAAAAAAAATTGTTAATCACACAGATTTTTAGACTATGGGAAGCCCAAAGGCAAATTTCAAAGAATTTTATATCTTACGATATTTTCTTTTTGGTTTTTGTTTTTTTCTAAAAAATTGTTGATTTATAATCGGTGAAAAATTGTCTTCAATCATTAATTAATTAATTAATTAATTAATACAATAATTGCAGGAAATGATCGAAAGAAAAAAAAAAAGAACCTCATTTTTTGAACTATGATTTCTATATTCTCTTATAGTTTTTTTTTTTTGCTTTAGTTAAGATTAGAAAATTATTTATTTAAAATCGATGACAAAATTGTCTTCAATCATTTATCACTTTTATTTATTTAGGTATTTATATTAACTGATTGGTAAAAAATTTGAAAAAAAACAAAAGCTTATAAAATAAAATAAAATAAAATGGCCACTTTTTGTCTCTTCGCTTTTATTATTTATTTATTTTTTTTTTTTTAATTATTATACTTCGATCCACCCACGGTACGCGTGAAGCGCGGTAGGTACGACGATTAGTTAGGGATCACTGACCAATGATCGGGAGAACTGACCTTTCCATTATATAGGTACATACATACATACAATAGTATTGTTAGGGTCAGTTTTCCTTGGTGAATGAGTGAGTCGCAGTTCGTGTCGGAGGAACATAAAAAGAATTGATAAGCTGCTGATTGATTAGAAAAAAAAATAAAAATTCTCTCTCTACTTTCATTCTTCACTCATTTTTTTTTTTTTTTTTTTTTTGTAAATCAATTTTGTTTTCTTCTTGATAATGAAAAAAAAAAAAATGTAGAAAAATAAAATTTCTGATTTTATTAAATAGATTTGATCATTTTTTTTTATTTTCTAAATCTAGTTTTGTTTTTTTCTTGATAATGAAAAAAATTTACAAGAATGAAATTATTTTGAAAAATAATTAGAAAAAAAATACAGTCTCGATGGAATCAAGATAGAAAAATACTTTTCACCCGACTACGATAAAATGACCGTATTTCGACCCTGAAACGCGGGTCGAAAGTCGTCAATTTCGGACCAGAGGGAAGAAAAGTCGATTGTCGGGCAAAAAAGTAAATTGCCGTGCAAAAAAGTGGACTTTTTTGCCCGGTTAATCACTTCTCTTCCTTCTGGTCAGAAATTGACTACCTACTTTCCACCCGCGTTACAGCGACGGAATATGATCATTTTATCGAAGTCGGGTGAAAAATAGCATAGCCAGACGGGAGGAGCGCCAAATTTTCCTCCCTTGTAGCATAATATACTATTTTTTTCGAATTGCACCAGCTATAAATATTTAGGAACGAAAATTACGAAAAATCGCTTCCTCGACCCGTGAATGGAAAAAGTGTGAAAATTTGAGAAATTGTCTGTTTCTTCTTGTGGTGAAAGGAGGAAAAAATATCGACACCCAATTCTTCGAGGGTCAGGGTCTCGAACCTTGTTCACCCTCGTTTGGTCTACCCCCGCAGTAAAGTATATTGTCTGCGGTTTTGCGTAGTGTCTATGTTCTAAAGTCCAGGTGTGACACTGCACAGACAATATTATGCATGTACATAGGTAAATACGATGTAGCCTAGCACTAGCAAGAAAGGCGACGCAATCGCTAAAGGGCAAACGCTGCAGGGGCGTATGACATACATGATATTATATGTACGCAAAGGATTTGACATTATCGTTATACCCTCGACATTCTTGTGTCTCGTCTTTCAGGTGTCAGTTTTCGCATTAAATTGTATCCTATGAAAACGAGAGATGGAGAAAAAAAAATAGATATTCACGTGGCGCGCGCGGAAAGTAACTGTTTATTCGGCAAGGTTCTGTTTTTCGTACCAGCCGTTGGTTTTACCTGGCGAGCCGAAGGCGAGCCTTGTAAAGCAACGGCGAGTACTAAAAACATAACCTTGCTGAACAGTTACTTTCCGCGCGCGCCCCGTACAATATTTTTTACGGAAAAGGCATTAATAGTCACTTCGACGCCGGTTGAGTTCCGCACGAACTGCGCATAGGAGCTGCGGTAAAAAGTAGTAGAGAGGGGGTAACCTGCGGTATAAAGACTTTATTCCGCACCTTTGACATGCGCACTTCGAACTGCGCATCAAAGTTGCGAAATAAAGACTTTATACCGCAACTTTGAACTTAGCGGTATAAAGTAGCACTAGCCGGGACGAAAACAGGCGTTAAAAAGTGACTTTTTAATGCCTGTGCCGTAATAAAAATGTATGTGAAGCAATTAACGTATACTTTTTGTGTATTAAAATTCAAATTCTTCAATATTTCAATGTTCATATCGCACCCCTAGAACAATTGTGTAACAAGCCGAAATTTCCGAATTTTCGTTTTACTGCGGAATATCACTTGTCAAATGATGAAGCATTTGGAGAAAAAAAAGTGGAATTTTTTCAGTGCAATATAACTGTTAAAAGTAGGAAGTTATAGTATTGATGCGACGCAAAATTGAAGCCGCTGAGAGCAATACTGTAACAACTCAAAACTGGCATGAGATTTTGGTGCAATAGTGTAACATTTCGAAAATTATTATTTTTCCTGGTGCAATACTGTAACAACTAGAAAAAATTGAAATTTCTTGGTGCAATACTGTAACAACTCAAATTTTTTTTTTTTTAATTGGGCATCCACCAATTATCAGCCAATGTTTGGGCCCTTGAAAAATCGATTTGCCGCAGTTTCAGCCCAATAGGACGTAGTACTCTTCACGAGGAATGCGATATCCAATTTTAAGGATACCATTTTTATAAGTATTTTTTATCGTATCTTTAGCGTCACAACGGAAATTCGACAAAATACGTTTTCCATGTGAAAAACTCTCAGGTTTTCGAATCCACTTTTTATTTTTCATTAAGTCTACTAATTGTAAAACCATCTCAAATCTTGAGAATAAAAATTCAAAAGAATGCTCAAACATTGAGCAGAAGGAGAAATCGCTCTTTTTTGTGAAAAAATTGTCTGTCCGAGGTGGTTTCAGCAGAGTTGATGGAAAATAAAAAATGGAATCGAAAACCTGAGAGTTTTCCGCACGGAAAACGTATTTTTTCCCAATTTTCAATGTGATGCTGAAGATACGATAAAAATGCGCATAAAACGTTGTCCTAAAAATTGGATATCGCATTACTCGTGCAGATTATTACGTTCTATGTATTAGGCTGAAACTTGGTGGATTTACCAATTTTAGTTCATAGAATTCGAGTGAAAAAATTGAGGCAAATCGATTTTTAGGTGCCAAACCTTGGTTGATGATTGGTTGAATTACCCACATGAAAATCAGGATGCATTCACAGTGTAATGAATGAAAGACTATCATTCTTCAAATTCAACTCGTATATTAAAAAACTCAAGTCTACCGGACCGTAGTTAAGGGGACCCGTATACAGCTTGAACCTCGGCTTGAGCTCATGAATTCCACATACCTCACACGATGAGGATTCGTTTTCTGAAACAAATGAGACCTCATAAGGTCAAATCGAAGCAACCATGTGCCTAAAACCTCGTGACAAGGATTTGAGCAACATGATTTTTTTATGTGTAACGAACTTTGGTTGAGAAATAAATTATTTTTGGAGCATTTGGAATTCATTATTTCAAGCTGTACGGGTCCCCTTAACAAATGAATATCACTGGAAACTACCGGTGTAGACATTTCACGATTAAATGGACAATATTTATTTGAAACAGTGTAATATCTTGAAGTAATTAACCATTATCATTGCAATACTGTAATATCTAAGAAAAACTGAATTTTCGTGGTGCAATACTGTAATAAATAAAAAAATAATAATTTTCTTGGTGTAATAGTATAATATCTTTGAACGTCGGGAAATTTATTAATATTTTAGAGCAATAGAGCAATAAGTCACAATTTTTCGGTCTGACTTGGTGCAATAATGTAATATCTCAAAATCTTTGAAATCATTTTGTAGTATCTCAAAATCGACTAAGGCTATCCATTTCAATGCAATACTGTAATAACTCAGAAAAATTTCAATAAACCGATGCAATACAGTAACAAGTCGAAAAAAAAACAAAATTGTTAGAGCAATACTGTAACAACTCGAAAAAAAAATAATATCCCTGGTGTAATACTGTAACATCTCAAAATTACCGTCAAAAAATATTTTTTGACTTATTACAGTATTGCGCCACGGTTTAATATTTTTTTTTAGTTGTTACGGTATTGCACCGGGAGGATAATTAAAATTTGGTTTAATATCTCAAAAAAACGGCGTAATTTGATCGCAGCAGCCAGATAGCAATATAATATTACTTTTTTATCACCTGGTACATTTCAGCGGAATATTTCGTCTATTTAAAAAATTTGTCCCCCATGAAAATATGTGGTCACGTTGATTTATAACTGATTCTACTTCAAACGCGATTTTCTCGGATCGAGATTTTTTGAGATGTTACACTATTGTTCTAGGGGTGCGATATAACAGTTTTGAAAATTGAAAATCATTCGGAAATTTCATAGCCAAGATTATACTAAATTTTATATACAGAATTTTTTGAAAATTTCAATGTTCAATGGTCATATGATATGAAAATTCATGATAGTTTCGTCAAAAAATGGGTTTCCAATGCCACAATGATTGCCGCATCGGATCATAAAATATTCCAGAAGGAACCAAAAAAATGAAAATCTTACGCTCTTAATTGGATGGAATGTTGCTTTAATCGACTGAAATACCACTTTGTCACTGAAAATTAAAAAATAATCATGGTACGTCTAGAATATCCAAAACAGTTTCATAAATATGAAATTTCAAGATGTTTTACATCAATTTCATCAAAATCATCATTTGTAAATTTTATTCCGGTTTGTAGAAGGAATTTCAATTTTCCGGAACCAACAGAAGTCAAATAAAAAAAAAAAAAAAAAATACTGTACACATAATTCTATCGAACATATATCGCGTGTCTAATGGCATAAGGTCGTAAGCGCCAAAAACGCGATTTTGGTGGCAAAAGGTCGTACAATTTTTTTTTTCTTTCACGTCATTTGCTCCGAAAACGGTAAAAACGTATAGATCAATTGAAATTACGAGTTCGAAAAATGTAAGTGCAAAAGGTCGTAAGTTGGGCGGATACGTCGTTCTTTCATTACAATTTTTAAGGAAGATTAAAAAACAAAGTAAATACAGAAGGTCGTAAGCGCCAATTTTTTTTTTTAATTATTTTCCACGATTTTTCCAAATAGCTGTGAAAACTCGTGAAACGTAAAGAAAAATCGAAATTGACGACGTTTCGAAAATTTCGATAAAAAATATTCGCAGATAAATGCAGAAGGTCGTATCCGCCAATTTTTTTTAAATATTTTTCACGATTTTTTGAAATATCTGTGAAAACTCGTGAAACGCAAAGAAAAATCGAAATCGACGTCTTTTCGAAAATTTCGATAAAAAATGTTAGCAGTTAAATGCAGAAGGTCGTGTGCGCCCAACTTACGATCTTTTGCACTTACATTTTTCGATCTCGTAATTTCAATTGATCTATAATATACGCTTCGAACGTTTTCAGAGCGATTGGCGTGAAAAAAAAAATTATACGACTTTATGCCATTATAAACAGCAAAACGTCGTATAATGGCGCTTACGTCCTTATGTCATTAGACACGCGATATAGTCAAACGTGTCGATATAAAAAGATTCAAGACTTGGGAAAAAAAACTGAATTCAGGTACATACTAGATTACAAAGTTTTCTCATAATCCGTCTAGAAGTCTAGACACTATCCTATTTCTGGAAAACACTTTTTTTCACCCTCGCAACCGAAAATTAGTTCCATAGAATAATGTATACATTCTTATCTCGAGATGATATAATCCCACAACCACAGTTCCCATACGTACAAATAGTTGAATAGTTAAAGAAGAAAACGAAAAAGAATGAATCACCACTTTTTACCAAACTACCCCCAAAAAACATGTTCAAAATTTGTATCTTCTTTCTTTGGAATTGTAATCTTAGCAACCACAATCTTCAAAGGCGAAAAAGGATTGAAAAACGATTTTTCTCACCTTACAATTAGAACTGATTAGATTTTGGCTTTGATCTGTTCGGAACTTTTTCAATTATTCAATAAACAAAATTCTCAAAAATAGAATCAAAATTACGATATTTTGAGAACCGATCAACGAATTCGAATGAAACAATTGGTACTAGATGGTTTTTTTAAATCGCTGATCACGAATCTGGAGTCATTTTTGCAAGATTTTAATTTGTCAAATCCAATCTTCAAATCCAAATCCAAATCCAAACATTCAAAATCTAACAAAAATTGTTACTCTGAGCTTTATTTTTTTTTTTCGAACCGCTGATCAAGAATCTGAGGTCGAAATTTGCAGAATTCAAATAATGGCTAAAAAACAAAATAAATAACGGGAAGCTGAAAAGCTCGCTGGCATTGATACCCTGAGGGTATCGCATCATCCCCGATACAAACGCCCCAAGAATGACCAGAACCCTGATAAAAGCTCGGCGAGGCGCGGCGCGGCGAGGCGAGGCGAGGCGAGGCGAGGCGAGGCAAGGATGGTGAATATGGGGAAGGGTGTAGAGGCGCGGGGTCATCCGAGGGTTCATTCAGTGGTTGAGAAGGTACATTTCCCGAATCCCACCGAGCCGGTACGAGGCCTTCCGAACACGGGGGCTGAAGACGAGACCAGTCGGTGATAGGACGCGACTCCGTGTTCACCACGTAGGTAAAACCGCGACCACGGACAACCCTGATATTGAAATTGAAAAAAAGGGGGAAGAAGACCGGAAATACGGTCCCCCAGTTCGCGAAACCACTTCCTAAATTACCTCATCATCATTTTTTTCTTTTCTTATCATCGTCAATTCGTCACGTGAGAAATTTTTAAGCACAGTCGACACCCTCGGTGAGGCATTGATGATATTATTGGCTGCACGTTGCCAACCAGTCGTCTTCATCCCACAGAATATTTCTGAGGTATGTAAGCCTCCCTTGGATTTAATCACGGTATTCGCTAATCATCGATCATTATTAGACAGGATTACATCGCCTCGATAATGTGTGAAAAAAATTGATAACAAAAAAAAAACAACAAAAAAACTGTCCCTCTGTCATTTTTATAATCTTGTTGAGTTTATTGTTATTTTATTTTATTTTTTTTTTTTGCATTCTTGTATTCTTAATATATGTGCTCTGGAAACCTTGATAATGAACGAAATGTCTTCAAATAAGAAGAAAAAAAGACACTAATTATCATTAAAATTTTACTAAACTTTAGAGGAAAGTAGATTTTTTGTCAACTTTCGGTTGATTTATTCATTCAGTGAAGAAATTTTCTGCACAAAGTGTATTTAAAAAAGTCAATAGAATCTCGTCTAGCAAAGTTAATTAATTAGTTACAGATTAACGAATCCCAAATTGAAAAAAAAAGACACTAATTTGTATCAGAATTTCACTAATGAATGACTTGAAAAATTACAAACTTGATGCAGCAAAATTCCTGGGAAAAAAAATTGATAAAAATTGAAAACAAATTGATAATGATGATCAGATATGAGAAATCAAATTGATCAACGTACGTCGAACAGGTGTGTAACTACTGTGACAAATATCAACCAGTTGTTATATCTGATGATAGAATAATGTGACCCGCATTGCGGCTTGATTAATTGAAATTGGTTATTAGGTCGTGACAAAAAGCCGGTAATATAAAATGATTCGCTTCTTCTATAAGCAGCATGAAATAGAGTATCGAATGACGTAGCACAAAGTGATGATAAAAAATTGTACAATTTTTTGTTCCAATGTTCTTTTTCTTTTTTTATATCATCCAACATCCAAAGGCTTTGAATCCTGTTACCACGCGATGCGGTACAAAACTAATGTATTATATACTAATACTTAAACCCTGGCTTATCGAGTGATCGATAAAATACTTTTGTATATCGTACTAAACTTGGTGGTTGGACTTTCAGCCGACATGGAATATCGACTTTGCTGCAATAAAGTTCATGTTCAAGAGTCATGGAAACATACGCGGAAAATCGAGAATGCATGTAGGTCGTTATAGGTGTTTATATAGCGTGTCTGGATACGTTCGTGTTGAGCCAATCAGTGAGATAATAATCTTGAGTGTTCAAGAATGATACAAAAAAAATAATAATATCGATCGCACAGAATCGAGGTTATTATAGTGACGTGTGACAATAGGTTAATGAAATGAAATCAATTAAATCGAGTCAAATTGTCGTGGATTATTTATTTTTGATCGAAATTTTTCAAACATCAACTTGAATTGAAAACGAATTGATGCTGATTGAGTTGAATTGCAAAAAAACAAATAATTAGTCAAAAATGAATTGAGTTGAATGGAAACAATTCAGGTAATACAAAAGAAAAAGCGGGTTTGGGCTGACTATGAGCCAGCCTTCGAACTTCCCGTTATTTATTTTGTTCTCAGCTATTTTGAAATTTGTAAATCTCACCTCAGATTCTTGATCAGCGGTTCAAAAAACCTTCGAGTACATTCGCCATTTTTAATTTCGCTAATCTGACTTCAGATTTGTGATCAGTGACCCAAAAAACCTACGAGTACCAAGTTTCATCCAGATCGAAATGTTTTTAGTTTTTAACTTCCCGTTTCTCTGTTTTCAGAGAAAAAGGAAGTTATTGTGATCACCCCGAAAATGAAAAGTCGAGTTTTTACTAAATCTCCACATTTCGAGGTCCAAAGAATCACCTCCGACTATTTTCAGTTTGACGTCTGGGTGTGTGTGTGTGTGTATGTGTGTGTGTATGTGTGTGTATGTGTGTGTATGTGACCACATTTTTGTCCGCGCGATATCTCGAGAACGAGTTCGCGGATTTTGATCAGATGGGGCTCAATCGACGGGGCTTTTCTCAACTTAGAACTGATTAGATTTTGGCTTTGATCGGATTAGTACTTTTTGAAGTATTCAAATAACAAAATTCTAAAAAACGCAACAAAAATGACGATATCTTGAGAACGAATCAACGGATTTCAGTGAAATTTGGTACCATATGGTTTTTTTGATCGCTGATCACGAATCTGAAGTCAGTTTTGCAAAATTTTCATTTGGCGTATTCGATGTGCTGCAAAAAAACTAAAAACATTTGGATTTGGATGAAACTTGGTACTCGTAGGTTTTTTGGGTCACTGATCACGAATCTGAAGTCAGATTAGCGAAATTCAAAATGGCGAGTCCGATTTGCTGGGAAAAATACTAAAAACATTCGAAATCTTACGGAAATTTGTACTCGAAGGTTTTTTGAACCGCTGATCAAGAATCTGAGGTCAGATTTACAAATTTGAAAATAGCTGAGAATAAAATAAATAACGGGAAGTTCGAAGGCTGGCTCATAGTCAGCCCAAACCCGCTTGTTTTGCAGCATATGGAATACGCTAAATGAAAATTTTGCCAAACTGACTTCAGATTCGTGATCAGCGATCAAAAAAACCATATGGTACCAAATTTCATTGAAATCCGTTGATTCGTTCGCAAGATATCGTCATTTTTGTTGCGTTTTTTAGAATTTTGTTATTTGAATAGTTCAAAAAGCACTAATCCGATCGAAGCCAAAATCTAATCAGTTCTAAGTTAAGAAAAGCCCCGTTGATTGAGCCCAAGTTGATCGAAATCCGACCACGCGTTCTCCAGATATCGCGCGGACAAAAATGTGGTCACACACACACACACACACGGAGATGATTCTTTGGACCTCGAAACGTGAAGATTTAGTGAAAACTCAAATTTTCATTTTCGGGGTGATCACAATAACTTCCTTTTTTCTCTGAAAACGGAGAAACGGGAAGTTAATTATTGAAGCTTACAAATATCAAGTTTAACTGAACGAATAGTCGCAAATTGAGTTGAATTGAACAGAAATAATGATTCCAGAGCAGAATCAAGTTGACTTGAGAATAAAAAATAATTATTTTAAAACGAACAAAAATTGAGCTGACTGGAATCGTTTCTGGAAATACAGAAAGAAAATAATTGAAACTTTCACACATCAAATCGAATTCGACGAATTGATGCAAATCAAGTTGCATTAAAAGAAAAATGAAATCAATAAAAAATGAACTGAAATTGAGTTGAATTGAATCAATCCAAGAATACAGAAAAATGTATTGATACTTTCAAATATCAAGTTGATTCAGACGAATCATTGCAAATTGATAAGAATCGAATTGAATCGGACGAATTATATTGCAAATTAAGTTGAATCGAAAGCAAATAATAATAATTCATTGAAAATGAACGAGAATCAAGTTGAATTGGGAATAAAAAATAATAATTTTAAAAAGAACAAAAATTGATTGGAACTTTCACATACTCACTTGAATCGAAGAAAATTATGTGAGAGATTATTGAAAAAAAAAGAATAATTAAACCAAACAAAATTGATTTGAATGACTTGAACTCTGAAAATGATAGAGTGACCAAAATCTGTATCCACGTCTCTGAATATGGAGCCTGGGGGTCAAATCAATATTCACGTCGTGTATATCGAATAATATAACAATGAAATAATGCAAGTTTGTCAGAATCGAGCCTGAAAATGTTCTATTTTTATGTACACACAGAACGAATGTGGTGCAGGAATCATCGAACTATACTGACAGAATTAAATCTGTACCGTAAAAGGAGTACAGATTTGATGAAAAGGTGTACAGAAAATCGGTGATGGACAATGAACAGCCGCACCAGGAATTGGTCAAGTGCGTCGTCGTGGGGGACACGGCGGTTGGCAAAACTCGTCTAATATGTGCGAGAGCTTGCAACAAACAGGTATCATCGCTTTCGCAGCTTCTAACGACCCACGTACCAACGGTCTGGGCGATAGATCAGTACAGAATCTACAAGGATGTGAGTGTGAAAAAAAAAACAAAAAACTTTCATCATTCGTTCTATCTTCTCTCTTATTTGATCTTATTATACTCAATTTTTCTTTTTTTTTTTTAACTTTGTAGGAAACTTTTTTTCTCATTTTGTTCTGGTAGCACCATGAAACACCAATTTTACTGTGATATAAAAACTTGCGAGAGACTCTTGTTCGAAACTTGTTAAAAGTTTATTGACAATTTGTCTTTTCTTTCCTTTCATTTTTCTTTTCTTTTTTTTTCAAATCAGGTTTTAGAACGATCATGGGAAGTTGTCGACAACGTCAACGTCTCTCTGAGACTATGGGATACTTTCGGGGACCACGAAAAGGACCGAAGATTCGCTTACGGAAGGTGAGATGTTCTCTTATACAAAGTAAACCGAATATCATTCTCCAATTTACAAATCATTTCCGTTTTTTTTTCATTTTCTTCAAGAATTTGTGAGGATTTTGTAATCCCACGTTGATTTTGGTCTTCATTCGTTCATTCTGTCTGGATTTTAAGCTGATTTCAAGTTGACTTGATGTTGATTTTTGTGTCGACCTCAATTTGACTTGATGTGAATTTTGTGTTGATTTGATGTTGATTTTTGTGTCGATTTTGATTTGATATCGAGTCCATTTTTGTGTCGATCTCAAGTTGAATTGATGTAAATTTCTTGCTGATTTTTGTGTCGATTTTGATTTCATATCGTGTTGATTTTTGTGCCGTTATCACGTTGACTTTTGTGTTCATTTTTGTGCTGACTTCAAGTTGACTTGATGTTGATTTTTGTGTCGATTTTGATTTTATATCGAGTCCATTTTTGTGTCGATCTCAAGTTGAATTGATGTAAATTTCTTGCTGATTTTTGTGTCGATTTTGATTTCATATCGTGTTGATTTTTGTGCCGTTATCACGTTGACTTTTGTGTTCAATTTTGTGCTGACTTCAAGTTGACTTGATGTTGATTTTTGTGTCGACCTCAATTTGACTTGATGTGAATTTTGTGTTGATTTGATGTTGATTTTTGTGTCGATTTTGATTTGATATCGAGTCCATTTTTGTGTCGATCTCAAGTTGAATTGATGTAAATTTCTTGCTGATTTTTGTGTCGATTTTGATTTCATATCGTGTTGATTTTTGTGCCGTTATCACGTTGACTTTTGTGTTCATTTTTGTGCTGACTTCAAGTTGACTTGATGTTGATTTTTGTGTCGATCGAATTTTTGTTGAAAGAATTGATGTAAATTTCTTGCTGATTTTTGTGTCGATTTTGATTTCATATCGTGTTGATTTTTGTGCCGTTATCACGTTGACTTTTGTGTTCATTTTTGTGCTGACTTCAAGTTGACTTGATGTTGATTTTTGTGTCGACCTCAATTTGACTTGATGTGAATTTTGTGTTCATTTTTGTGCTGACTTCAAGTTGACTTGATGTTGATTTTTGTGTCGACCTCAATTTGACTTGATGTGAATTTTGTGTTGATTTGATGTTGATTTTTGTGTCGATTTTGATTTGATATCGAGTCCATTTTTGTTTCGATCTCAAGTTGGATTGATGTAAATTTCTTGCTGATTTTTGTGTCGATTTTGATTTCATATCGTGTTGATTTTTGAGCCGTCATCACGTTGACTTTTGTGTTCATTTTTGTGCTGACTTCAAGTTGACTTGATGTTGATTTTTGTGTCGACCTCAATTTGACTTGATGTGAATTTTGTGTTCATTTTTGTGCTGACTTCAAGTTGACTTGATGTTGATTTTTGTGTCGACCTCAATTTGACTTGATGTGAATTTTGTGTTGATTTGATGTTGATTTTTGTGTCGATTTTGATTTGATATCGAGTCCATTTTTGTTTCGATCTCAAGTTGAATTGATGTAAATTTCTTGCTGATTTTTGTGTCGATTTTGATTTCATATCGTGTTGATTTTTGTGCCGTTATCACGTTGACTTTTGTGTTCATTTTTGTGCTGACTTCAAGTTGACTTGATGTTGATTTTTGTGTCGACCTCAATTTGACTTGATGTGAATTTTGTGTTCATTTTTGTGCTGACTTCAAGTTGACTTTTGTGTTCCTTTTTGTGTCGAACTCAATTTGACTTGATGTGAATTTTGTGTTGATTTGATGTTGATTGAGTCTTGGCTTCCGGGTTGGAGCCGCGTTGATGAACGGTTTGTGGCCGACGTTTCGTAAACATTGCAGTTTACTTCATCAGGGCGAGAGGTAACCTGATACTGATGTTTGATGATGTTTACGAAACGTCGGCAACAAACCGTTCATCAACGCGGCTCCAACCCGGAAGCCAAGACTCATCCAGAATCTACCCGCGGAAGCCTCAAAGACCTTGATGTTGATTTTTTGTCGATTTTGATTTCATATCGTGTTGATTTTTGTGCCGTTATCGCGTTGACTATTGTGTTCATTTTTGTGCTGACTTCAAGTTGACTTGCTGTGAATTTTGTGTTCATTTTTGTGTCCATTTTTATCTGACATCAAGTTGATCTTTTGTTGACTTCAAGTTGATTTGATCCTGATTTTGTATTAGTTTGGATTTCATTTGTTGCTGATTTCGTATTAATTTGGTGTTTAACTTTGAGTTGATTTGATGATGATTTTGTGTTCAAATTTGTCTTAATTTTATGTTTATCTCGTATGGATCATAGATTCATTCATCTGCACTGATTCAAATTGTCTCTCCATTCGATTCATAGAGTGAATAAAAAAGCTTTCTTTCTTTTTTTTCAACAAAAAAAAAAGAAAGTTTCTGATCCAGTCATACGATTCGATTAATCAAATCTTTTTCCAGATCGGACGTTGTCCTGCTATGTTTTTCGATAACGAATCCAGTCTCTCTGAGGAACTGCAAGGCTATGTGGTACCCAGAGATCCGTCGTTTCTGTCCCCAGACACCGGTCCTATTGGTCGGCTGTAAAAACGACCTTCGTTACATGTACAGAGATGAGACTTACTTGAGTTTCTTCAGGGACAGGAGTCCCTTCGTCAGGTAAGTGCGACAAGCCGACCAAACAAAAAAAAAACATCATCAAAACTCGTTCAAAAAATTCTATCAATTTCTACATTCCTCAGAGCAACGAGGAAGAGCGATCTGGTCATGCCGGACCAGGCTAGATCCGTGGCTAGGGAACTCGGTGTATACTACTACGAGACCAGCGTCTACACTTACTACGGTGTTAACGAGGTCTTCGAGAATTCAATTCGAGCAGCACTGATAGCGAGGAGACAGCAGCGATTCTGGATGACGAATCTGAAGAGGGTCCAGCGTCCGCTCTTTCAGGTATCACTCGGAAACATGTCACACAAGGCCTTTGGGGGCTGACTGTATAATCACATCTCTGATCCCAACATGACGACATTCTGATACCGTTTCTTGTATATTAAAAAGGCCCCGTTTTGTCCTCCAAAACCGATACCACCGGAAGTATCACTGGCGCCAAGTACCTATGAGGAAAACTTCAAGGCTTTGTGGCTGAAGCCTGTCCACACAGACGTGACCCTGGTGGCCGGGAGTACTTCGTTTCCGGCACATCGTTGTCTGCTGGCTGCAGCATCGGACGTTTTTCATTGGCTATTCTCGATCGAATTGGTGCAGGAATTGACGCCGAGAAGCTCTAGCGAGTCTAGCATGGTGAGTAAAAGTGACATTTTCTACCACACATGCATTAAAAACGCGTCTTTTTAACGGAATGGAAGTCACAGTTTTTTTTTTTACCGGAGAAAAAAATTCTCATAACCATAGTAACGATGCCAAACCGGATATCAGGTATCGATTAAAGAATATAACAATATTTTCTGATAACAGGTGAGCACTTTTGGAGAAGCTACCGTCGGGGATTTCAACGACGATACCGAATGTCTGATACGTGTAGATCAGTGCAAACCAGCAAAGTGAGTGAATTTTGTGTTTATAAGAAAAAAGATGTATCCTTCTTTGATATTAATTCAAAATTTTCAATTTTCTGACTCTTTCCTGACTTTCTTGACTATTTTTCTAAAATTTCCTGACGCTTCTCCGATTTTTTCTCATTTCTTTTGTGGCCAGTGGCCACAAATTTTACACCGTTTCGTTTTTTTTTTTTTTTTGAATGTACAGCTAACAAAAAATTGTGTTCAATGTTCTAATTCCAGAGTCTGGGAACAATTGAAGAGACGTTCTAGTTTCCAAGTGCTTCCGACAATGGATAACCACAGAAAGCCAACGGGTGCGATGCGGGAATTGAATCATCCGGCTTTTCAAAATATTCGTATATCATTGGTAAGTTTTGAAAAAAAAAAACTGCTGTCTGAATAATGATCCATTTCTTTTTCTTCTTCCTCAATGTTGTAAAAATTAATTTTGTACTTTCTGATTAAATTCACAGACTGAAAACTCCGGCAACGTTCCACACCAAACTATAGTTGTCACGCTATCAAAACTCATCACACCACCAGCGATGCAACAATGTTTGCAATTCATATACGCCGGAAGTCTCGAACGGTATCACGATCTACAGGTAATTAATCACGACGATTGAATGTCTCAATACTTTTTTTTTCTGCCATTACTATATTAACTATATCGCGTGTCTAATGACATAAGGACGTAAGCGCCATTATACGAAGTTTTGCTGTTCATAATGGCATAAGGTCGTATAATTTTTTTTTTTCACGCCAATCGCTCTGAAAACGTTCGAAACGTATAGGTCAATTGAAATTACGAGGTCGAAAAATGTAAGTGCAAAAGGTCGTAAGTTGGGCGGATACGACCTTCTGCATTTAACTGCGAATATTTTTCATTGAATTTTTCGAAACGACGTCGATTTCGATTTTTCTTTGCGTTTCACGAGTTTTCACAGCGATTTGGAAAAATCGTGGAAAAAATTTTTAAAAAATCTGTGGATACGACCTTCTGCATTTACCTGCGAATATTTTTCATCGAAATTTTCTAAACGTCGTCGATTTCGATTTTTCTTTGCGTTTCACGAGTTTTCACAGCTATTTGAAAAAATCGTGAAAACATTAATTTTACAAAATTGGCGGATACGACCTTCTGCATTTAACTGCGAATATTTTTTATCGAATTTTTCGAAACGACGTCGATTTCGATTTTTCTTTGCGTTTCACGAGTTTTCACAGCGATTTGGAAAAATCGTGGAAAAAATTTTAAAAAAATCTGTGGATACGACCTTCTGCATTTACCTGCGAATATTTTTTATCGAAATTTTCTAAACGTCGTCGATTTCGATTTTTCTTTGCGTTTCACGAGTTTTCACAGCTATTTGGAAAAATCGTGGAAAATAATTTTAAAAAAAATTGGCGCTTACGACCGTCTGTTTTTACTTTGTTTTTCAATCTTCCTTAAAAATTGTAATGAAAGAACGACGTATCCGCCCAACTTACGACCTTTTGCACTTACATTTTTCGAACTCGTAATTTCAATTGATCTATACGTCTTTACCGTTTTCGGAGCAAATTAGGTGAAAAAAAAAAAAAAATTATACGACCTTTTGCCACCAAAATCGCGTTTTTGGCGCTTACGACCTTATGCCATTAGACACGCGATATACAGCATTACTATTTTAAGAGTTACTTTATACTAATCAAATCTGAAAAAAAAATAATAATTGTATATTGTGTTATAAGTGCGGAAACCTGTGTAGCGTGCGAAAAGTGCCTCATTTCCAACCAGTGCAGAAAGTGAAGCCCCAGTGCGGAAATGAGGCACTTTACGCACTCCACACAGGCTTGGAAAATTTAACTTTTCGTACATGTGTGACAAATGGAAGAAAACAAGAATGATATCGTAAGGAATCCTGGAATATTTACGGTAAATGAAAGAAAGAAAGAAAAAATTTCACGTAGGTATAGTTAATTGCGACGAGGCTCCTTAAAACCTGATACAAAAAAAAAACAAAAAAAAAAACAAAAAAAACTGTGTATTCTTTCAGACAGCTCCTATCGGTCTTCTACTGGTTAGTAGTACACAAAGCTACTATAGACGTTTATAAATTAGTTGATAACGCTGGTATGTATAACGTTATGTTATACGTAATACCTCCCCCCCACCCTCTTCCCTCGTCTGTCACTAGCGGTAGCTATCATTATACACACATTTACAATCGAAAAAAATGTCAAAGAAAGTGACACAAGATTACAATCAAATGTTTAAAAAAAAGTACTTTTTTACGGCATTGTAGGCATGAAATGGTAACTTTTTCGGAAAAACTGCCTTATAAAGTCTTTTTAAGGCAGTTGCTATATAAAGTGCGAGGGAGAAATGACTCAAGATTTGATCGACACATTATTAATTAATTAATTTCTATTTTTTCTGTTTCAATTCATTGATTCAGTCAATTTTCATCATCAAACGAGTCATTTTAGCCCTCGTCAATTGAAGTGACTTTTAATGCCTTCGCTTGCGTCGTTTCACAATTGATTGTGACTTTGTACAGCTGCTTTTTCGGGGTGTCTACTCAAGCAAGGATCTAAGATTCCCTGAGAATTCCAGGATATTCCAGGCTATTTTTTTTCTATTTTTCCAGGTGTGTCGAGATACGATCTTTGTCATTATTTCGCAAAATATACTAGATTTTTTTCTTGTCTTATTGCAATTTAATCCGGGTTTGATATTTGCGGAATTTTGTTTCCAATTGATCACTTTCCGAAGAATTCCCTGAGTGAATTCAATATTCCCTGAGAGTTCCAGGATATTCCAGGCTATTTTTTTTCTATTTTTCCAGATATGTCGAGATACGATCTTTGTTATTATTTCGCAAAATATACTAGATTTTTTTCTTGTCTTATTGCAATTTAATCCGGGTTTGATATTTGCGGAATTTTGTTTCCAATTGATCACTTTCCGAAGAATTCCCTGAGTGAACTCAATATTCCCTGAGAGTTCCAGGATATTCCAGGCTATTTTTTCTATTTTTCCAGATATGTCGAGATACGATCTTTGTTATTATTTCGCAAAATATACTAGATTTTTCTTGTCTTATTGCAATTTAATCCGGGTTTGATATTTGCGGAATTTTGTTTCCAATTGATCACTTTCCGAAGAATTCCCTGAGTGAACTCAATATTCCCTGAGAGTTCCAGGGTATTCCAGGCTATTTTTTTCTATTTTTCCAGATATGTCGAGATACGATCTTTGTTATTATTTCGCAAAATATACTAGATTTTTTTCTTGTCTTATTGCAATTTAATCCGGGTTTGATATTTGCGGAATTTTGTTTCCAATTGATCACTTTCCGAAGAATTCCCTGAGTGAATTCAATATTCCCTGAGAGTTCCAGGATATTCCAGGCTATTTTTTTTCTATTTTTCCAGATATGTCGAGATACGATCTTTGTTATTATTTCGCAAAATATACTAGATTTTTTTCTTGTCTTATTGCAATTTAATCCGGGTTTGATATTTGCGGAATTTTGTTTCCAATTGATCACTTTCCGAAGAATTCCCTGAGTGAACTCAATAATCCCTGAGAATTCCAGGATATTCCAGGAGAAAAAAAATTCCCTGAGATTTCCAGGATTTCCAGGTGTTTCAAGGATGTAGACACCCTGTTTTTATACTATGATGACAATACAGTCAGAAATTCACCAGTGCATTTTTTCTCTCTTCACAGCATTTCAAAGTGTCTTCGTTCGAGTTGATCATCACGCAGTAATCATCCACCATCGCCATAATTTCTCACTATACTATAAAGCATGCTCGTAGCTTATAGCTCATCGATATTCAAAAAGCACAAAAAAAAAAAAAACAATCTTGAAAATACGAGATCGTTTTGAAAAACTGTGTATTATAATTATTAGTCCATTAGTCTATGCTTACCTCATATATATATATATATTGATTACAAATTTTTATTTTTACACTCTGCTGACCAAAATTTGCGATAATTTTATTCAAATTATAAGAAGGAAGAATGAAAAAAAAAAATAATAATAAATAATCCGATCATTCATAAAAATCGTCAACGATTATTAATTAGAATCATGAATCAACTTTTTTTTCACAGGAAACGAGACAAGCCGCCGAATTTCTGAAGTTACCCCAACTTCTGATGGTTGTAAATAATTTGCAATCGAGGGAGCAATTTTACAACTGCAATTTAAACAATCAGTACAACGTGAGGGTGAGGCAACGATTGGAGGACATCTGCCTACGGGAAGGTAATTTTAAATGGAGGTAAATTTTTTCTTTTCTTTTTTTTTTTTCAAGTGTCATCAAAAAACGATTTCTATATTTTCAAAAATTAATCTCAGTCTAAAAATGAATCAATTTGATAAAATGGAAAAAAAATCAATTTTCTTCTTTTTAAAAAAAAAAAAAAAAAAAAAAAAAACAGGTATGTTCGCGGACGTAATGTTCGAACTCGACGACGGCAACATGCCCGCACATCGTGCTATACTAACGGCACGATGCGATATGATGAAGGCTATGTTTTCCGGCGATTTTCGCGAAAGTAGTGCCAAAGTGGTGAGTATATGAAAAAAAAATTAATTTCAATCTCTAGCAATTTTTTTGCGCCAATTATCAATTAACATAGAAAATTGGAACATTTCCAATGGAATTTGGACACTTTTTTTTTCCAATCTCATTGTTCAATTTTCAAGTTTTCGGTTACATTTTTTATTTTTTTTTAGTGACTTTGATTTTGCTAGCCAAATTTTTTTTTCTTTCAAATTTCATTATTTTCGGCTAAATTTTTTAAAGAATCAAGAAACTGTTTAAACCAAAGAACTGCTAATGATTAGGAAAAAAATAAACAAATCGATTTTCACTATTTTCAATAAAAGTTATGAATTTGGGAATTTTATTGAAAACAGACAAATTTTCTGGTACAACTATATCAATAAATTTTTTTTTTTTTTTGCTCGATTCGTTTTGACACAATTTTTTTCTTTTCTCGCAAGTTTTCGATATTTGTCATATCTAGCGAAATCGATACTCTGATCGCTAAATTTTTATCATAGAAACATTGAAATTTTATTTTCAAAAAATATTGAATTCTTAATTGTTGGCATAATTTTTTCAGTAAAATTCGTTCTTCTTTGTGTTTTTTGCTCAATTAAAATAGAGTGAAAAATTTTGTTCGTTCTAAAAAAAAGAAAAAAAAAAATGTGGTTAAAAATTTTGCCAATTGGCAAATTACGTCATAATTAACTGTCTGAATTTCTATAAAAATTGCAAATTACGTCATAATTAACTGTCCGAATTTCTATAAAAATTGCAAATTACGTCATAATTAACTGACCGAATTTCTATAAAAATTGCAAATTACGTCAGAATTAACTGTCCGAATTTCTATAAAAATTGCAAATTACGTCAGAATTAACTGTCTGAATTTCTATAAAAATTGCAAATTACGTCAGAATTAACTGTCCGAATTTCTATAAAAATTGCAAATTACGTCATAATTAACTGTCCGAATTTCTATAAAAATTGCAAATTACGTCAGAATTAACTGTCCGAATTTCTATAAAAATTGCAAATTACGTCAGAATTAACTGTCTGAATTTCCATAAAAATTGCAAATTACGTCATAATTAACTGTCCGAATTTCTATAAAAATTGCAAATTACGTCAGAATTAACTGTCAGAATTTCAATAAAAATTGCAAATTACCTTATCTTCATGTCTAATGTATCGCTATTATCATTATTTTTCTAATTTTTCACAGATAGTGTTCCCAGGTGTTAGAGAATACACGTTTCACAAACTTTTGTGTTACTTTTACACCGACGAAGTTCCGGCAATATCGTCAGCCAGGTGTTTGAACCTTTTGGAATTGGCGAACCGTCTGTGTCTACCTCGTCTCGTAAATCTGGTTGAAAATCGAGTGATAGAAGACCTGGATAGACTCTCACAAAACGACGGTAACGAAGCTGTAGAAAATTGTCTGAGACTGTTGGAACCCTGCAAGGTAAATTTTACCCCCAAATTTCTATTCTCATATTATCACCGAATTAAAATTTAAAAAAATTTCATTACGTATTACAGCTTCACAATGCCGACCAGCTCGCTGACTGGTGCATGAATCATTTGTGCGTGAATTACAACAAATTGTGCAAAATGTCACCGAGAAGCGTTCGACTCCTTCATCCAGAGAATCAGGAATATTTGAACGAACATCGGTGGCCCCCAGTCTGGTAAAAAAAAAAAAAAAATCATTTCAAACCAATTTGCAAATTTTTACACGTGGAATATGAAGCATTAAAGATGTTGCAATTTTTCGCGTTTTTTTTTCCTCATAGTTTTCACTAATTTTGCCATTTTATTGCAATTTCTTCAGTTTGTAGCCATTTTTTTGCAGATTTTTTGCCATTTTTTTCATTCTGCAGGTTGGCTATTTTTTATGATCTATTCTCATTGCATCCATCTTTTTGATATTTTTGCAAATTTACCCATTTTTTTTGCAGATTTTGTTTTTTTTTTGCAACTTCTTTATTTAGTAGCCATTTTTTTCATTCTGCAGTTTTGCTATTTTTACGATCTATTCTCATTGGATCCATCTTTTTGATATTTTTGCAAATTTACCCATTTTTTTTGCAGATTTTGTATTTTTTTTTGCCATTTTTTTTGCAACTTCTTTATTTAGTAGCCATTTTTTTCATTCTGCAGGTTTGCTATTTTTTATGATCTATTCTCATTGCATCCATCTTTTTGATATTTTTGCAAATTTGCCAATTTTGTTTGCCATTTTTTTTCGCAACTGTTTCAGTTCATAGTCATTGTGTTCATTCTGCAGATTCGCCATTTGTTTGCAGATTTTTTTAGTTCTTTGTTATTTTTTTTTTGCAACTTTTTTTTTGCAAATATCCTTTTTTTGTTCAACGATTTGACCAAGTTTATCAATTTTTCAATCCAGTTTAGTCAATTCTAGGGTCGACCTAAGGCCTGAGTAAGGTTGACAAAATTTTTTTCAAAAAAGCAAACGAAAAAAATTGATTTTTTTTCCCCATTTTTCCACTTTTTCTTTTTTCATTCCAGGTATCTAAAGGATTACGATTACTATCAAAAATGTCTTGCGGAACACGACAAGGAGAACAAACCGACTTTGAAACGTAACAGGAATCAATCCGGTTGCCTGTGTTTCACCGGGTCGACGAAAGCGACTAGACGCGATGCGATAACACCGGGAATTGAAACACCGGCTGACAGACCATTATTCGACGCCTCGACTGAATCTGGGGAACAACCGACCGTATGACAAGAGTCAAGCGGCTCAAGCCGCTCGGTCAGATTCATTCTGATTCTACCAGTGCTTATGGTATTCATTTGCACAATTTTTACCATTTTGATACTCCTACAAATTTATACTTAATCCAGAAAGAAGAAGAAGAAGAAAAAAAAAATGATAATTAATTATAAAGTAATAAATTAAATTTGGAAAAAAAAAAAAAAACCAATGAGAATTATTGATAAAACACACATTTAAACAACACAGGATGATTAAATAAAATTTACTTTGCCATTTTTTATTTCTCTAATTTTGACACCTTTTCTTTTTTTTTTTTTTTTGTCTTGCCATTTTGGAAAATCTTAATTGATAACATTGACGTTTTTTTTTTTTTCTAATCAATATAGTATAAGAGAAAATAGTGATGTGAATTTTTTTTTTCTTCTAGTTGCTCAATATTCTTTAATAAATTATATTTTATCAATGTTATTAATGCGAAAAAGTTATTATCATTATTATTATTTTTTTTTTCATGAATATTGATATAGAATTTTGAAAAGTGATAAATAAATGAATTTTCTTCAATAGTTCTTCTTGAATCATCCTGTATAGTAATAATAATAATAATAATAATAATAATAATCATAATGATAAGTATTGAAATAATATCTATCGCGAATATAATTTATAATAAATAATTCATTAATTAATTTCGTTGATGAAAAGAAAATGAAAAGATAAAAAAAAAGTACATTTTTGTATTCAAAAATTTTCTATCTGAAGAGATAGAGATGATGAGATAAGAATGAATTTTGGTAATTTTCAGCACAAAAATAAAAACAAAAGAAACAGAAAACTTGAACACAAAAAAAAAAAAATATATATATATATATATGAAAATTGAAAATTTGAAGACAGAAAAAAATTGCATACGTATAGATATGATATCTATAGGGTAAACTGTAATGATATTGTGTGTGAAAAGCGAGAAAGATTTATTTAATTATGTAACGTATTAAAATTGAGCAGAAAAAAAAACAACTAACACATATCGGAATAATTGATAAATTTAAATTTGGAAAAATGAATGAAAAAAAAAAAAAAAAATTCATATAATTACGTAGGACTCGTTACCGATGGACGTATTTTGTATTTGCTCACGTCGTATAATTTGAACGAATAAAAAATAAATTTTTTGAAATACCAAAAAATCAATAATAAATCGTCGTATACGTAATGAATAAAATAAATTGATAAGAAAAAACGCATATTTAAATTATATGTATATCGTATCATAATTCGATTATAATAGTGTAGGTTTGATATTTTTCACCTATGCATAATAAAATAATATTTGTCACACACATAAATAAATTTAGATTAAAAAAAAAAAAAAAAAATCATCAAGTCAAATTTCATTGAAGTCAAAATAAAAATAATAGTCGATCACGTATGTACGAAAATATTCAAAATTAATGAAGTTCATTAAATATTATATATATACAATCTACAATGAAAAATATCGCAATATCAATTATTATAAATTTCGCATTATTTGTATTAAAATTAATAATAATAAAAAACAAAAAAAAAAAAAAAAAAAAAAAAAAAAATCACCACCATCAATCAATCATTTATAATAATTGAAAATAGTTTATGGTAGAATAAAATAAACAACAAGTTTTTTCTATATTGAACGATATCGATCGAAGTATAGTACAAAAAAATCTCAGTAATAAAAAAAAAAAAAAAAAGATTTTTTTTTTTTCTAAATATATTTCTTATCGTTAGTTTATCAAAAATATGAACTGAAACTTAATTCCGAATTAATTAATTATTTGTCACATATTTATAGAATTTATATGATCCGAAATACTAATAATAATAATAATAATAATAAATTTAGAAAATTAAAACTAGATTTCAAAAATTTCTGCAATCACATATATTCAGGCTTGAAAAGAAAATCATAATAATTCTGGTTATAAATTATAAATGACTCAAAATTAAATTTCAAAGACTCGATCGACTTGGGATTTTTCGTAAATATGCGATTGACTGCATTAGACATAGGTAATTATTGAAAAGAAAAAAACTAATAATATATCAATTAATCGACTCAAATTCGCGTATTTTAAAATAAAACTGCGAAAAAATGAACTCAAAAAAAAAAAAAAAAAAAAATCAAAATCAATTGATTAAAAATAAATTCAATTAAAAAACAAATACAAACAAAAATTATTTCACTTTCCAAAACGATAAAATCGATCTTTAAAAAATAAAAAAATTTAAACAATACATATATATATATATATATATATATATATATATATATATATATATATATATGTTGTAATATCCATTAAATAATATGATTATTATGTATAAAAGCATCGATGCTTCAAATGTAGATATTTTTTATATAACGACGAGAAGCAATGATAATTAATGTACATTAATATAATAATAATAATAATAATGATAATAATAATAATAATAATAAAAATCTTATGAATTAATTTGTCAGACTAGCGAATTATTTATTAGATATAATAAGAATTTTTGTTAAGAGACCAAAAAAAAAAACCACAAATAAATCCCGAAATTTTTAACCCAACCGTATTTAATGATAATTAAAATTATGAACGTATTATTATCAAACGATATAGAAAAAAAAAAATAATAAATAATCAACTTGTCAAACGATTAATTCAAATTTCGACGATAATCTAAAATCCAATCATGTTGAAAAAAAAAAAAAATCAATAACGCCTAGAAAAATTGATGATTGAAGAAAAAAATGTTTGTATTTTTTCCTGATTTTACTATAGATTCAATCAGAACTTCAATCGAATTTTTTGTAAATCGTAAAAAAAAAAAAAAAAAAAATCGTGAAGAGAAAATCAAAAACCCAAAACTTAATATAATTATTCAAAAACTGGAAAAAAAAAAATTTGATAGAATTCTGTCTCTAAATACAAAATGAAAAAAAATAAAAAATGAAAACTGTAGGTATTATAAATTTTTCTGTTTAATTAAACTTCTTTTCTTTGGTTTTTTTTTTATTCTTCGTTTGGTTCGTCGCTATTCAGAATCGAGACAGAAAATTCTACGATATTGATAATTTTTTTCTAAGACCAAAAACAAAAAAATTAATAATAATAATGAAGAATATAATTAATAATTTGGAAAAAAAAAAAAAAAAAACGTATTTTCGATCGACGTTGATAGTCAATTCAAAGAAAAAATTGCTACTCGTCAATTTTTGACAAAACAAAAACAAACAAAACACTTGACAAAGAAACAGAAATCGAATTTTCATTCAAGACTCGATTCGGTCGTCTCTTCAGTCGTCAGAATAATCCGAATCATTTGTCGATGGATTTTTATCAGTCGTCGAGCTTCCGTCGAAAATCTCGTATAAAGAGACCGAGACTGAATCGTTCGGATGAAGAAAAGAAGAAAGACGAAATATACTTCATCTTCAGTTTTCATTTATTCTCAGTTTAGTTTTTTGTTTTTTTATTAATTAATCATTTCAACATATGTATAAGTGTAAATTATTGATTAATCAACCGATCAATTTTTCTCACAAGGTGCTAAGACATATATTGAAGATAATAATGTAAAAAAAAAAAAAAAAAAAGCGATAATCAAGCTCTCCTCTCTAATCTTCTCGTACATAATTATTATATTTAGGTAGGTATCTATAATTTTCAATTCAAATCGCATGTGTGTGTGTGTGTGTAAAAAAAAAATAAAAAATACTCTTCAAAGGTTGACACGGAACCGATTAAAATTACGTCGAATACCAATTAAAAATAATAACAATGTAGCGGAGAAAAAATAAAATAAATTGAAAATTTCATAATAAAAGAAAAGCAGCTGCTTATTTTTCTGTTATTTCTGTCATCAAATCCTCTCGCCTCTAATTTTACAAGGGAAGAGCGAGCTTGACCATGTCTTTCTTTATCTCGTCGTACAATTCTTTGTACTCGGGGTGTTCCTTGATCAGTACCATCAAGCTACCGCGTTTAACTCCCATGGCTACGCCTATGTCCTGTCTTGACGGAGTGTAACAGTAGGGAATGTCTTTGTCCTCGCACACCGCCGGCAAATGGCACATTATCTCAATCGGAGTAACGTCGCCGGCGAAAACGACCAATCTGTAGAATATATA
The DNA here is from genome assembly GCA_018257835.1 of Euura lappo. Lineage (NCBI taxonomy): Eukaryota > Metazoa > Arthropoda > Insecta > Hymenoptera > Tenthredinidae > Euura > Euura lappo. Next base: position 163,924 of record JAEUYN010000999.1, on the reverse strand, counting down.
ATGAAACGAGGTGTTAGGTAGCGTGATTAAATTGTTTGGAAGCTAATTCGATCCTTTTAGATCGTTTTTGGGTCAAATTTTTTAGCAAAATGATGATCAAAGAAATCAAAATTCATATTTTAGTCTCCAATTTTATTATTATTTTCATTGTTTTTTTGTTCGATATCGATAAAACAAAATACTGTATTCTTTCATTACCCAGTTTCTCCTTTCCTTATGTGTTTCTGTACGTCGTTTAGACCGTTTCGGAGATATGTTTTCTGTTTTGCGGCTTGAAGAAGCGGAGGAAAAGAAAATCGAGAGGTAGATCAGTTTATTTATTCATTCAAGGGTCTAAATCTATAGAATCTTAAATTAACCTTATTTTCGTTTTCTAAATTCGATTGTTTTTTTTTTTTAAGAATTTGAGTCTCCTTTGAAATTCTAGAATTTTTCTATATCCTTAAAAAAAGAATTTAGACGATATTTGAATATTCCGTTTGTAGGTTATGCGACTCCTAACCTCAAAACCGAAAGTGGAATAACGCTATTGAAAATGATTGTGATAACGGCTGAATAATAACAACAACAACAACAACAATAAAAACGAAGAAAGAATATTGTTTGATTACCTTTTTTGATAAGTTTGTAAATTTTCTTGGTTAGTTTTTTCGATGCCATCGGGTTAGCGATTATGCTAACGTTTGTCAATTTATCCTCGTAGCTGGATCCCTTGACTATCGAGGTGTCAATCTCGGTACCATCGTCTTCGGGCTCTGTTTTTATCGTCGTCTTCTCCTTCTTCGTCATTTTGTTTAACAATTTTCAAATTCACTGATACTTGACTAATGCGAGTTCGCTACTTCGACCTACTATAAGCGATGGGACATGGGATTATGGGTAATAAACACGTGCTGCGTTGGTTATGCGCGAGGACACGCAACGCGCATGCGCAGCGATCGCGCGACGGCATATCGATCCGAGCGAATCATCGAACGAGGGTGGGAATATTTGAAATGATTTACACTTGGCATTTTCAAACGCTATTTTCTCAGCCAAAACACGTTCGATTGATGTGAAATTGATATCAGTGACGTAGAAAAACTCAATGAAGGGCCTGCCAATCGTGGATTTTCGAAAATCGAGACGTAATAACAGTTTTTTGAACAATCTTGTTCTGTAATCCAAGGAAGTGCTGCCTCTCTCCACGAGGGGCAGCACCTCCGTGGGTTACAGAACAATATTGTTACACAAAATTCTGATTATGCCTTTCGATATTCGAAAATCCACGATTGGCAGGTCCTTCGTTAAGTTTTTCGACGTCACTGATATCAAATTCACATCAATCGAATGTGTTTTGGCTGCTCAAATAGGTTTTGAAAATTCCAAGTGTAAATCAGCTTGCGTTTGTTACGTCCGCCCCTCCTGGCGGACCTAACCGCCTGAATTGAAACCATACTTTAAAGAATATCTAACACTTATATCTAACACTAACCAATATATGTATAATCTCGTTCACAACGACCCCTTCCGGGAATTATGTGACTTTAAACTAACACTAGGCGATAGGTAACCCAATGGGTAACATAGAAATAACAGTACTCTACAAAACCGACCTCCGAGGAATACCATATCCGGGTAAAGGAATCGGTGAATAAGTAATATGTAGTTAAGTTGCGCCGTAACCATCCCATATAGGCAACCCCGACTACACGAACTTAAGAGCATGCTACATTCATTTTCTACTCTTCCTTACCGACCGTACCCGGTTTTCAGTTGTTTTCACTGATAGCAAAGCCTACGCGTCACGAGCGCGGAAAAGGAACCAACAGCGCAATTCTAGATGGAATTCCGAAGATATATATCGGAAAACTTCTTTGATTCATGCAACAATGAAGACGTATTCTTGAAAACTGCACAAAATGGTAATTGTCGATGTCAAGCGGTGGTCGCGGCCATGATGAACGGGCGAAACTCACAATCACCGCTTGACATCGACAATTACCATTTTGTGCAGTTTTCAAGAATCCGTCTTTATTGTTGCATAAAACAAAGAAGTTTTCCGATATGTATCTTCGGAATTCCATCTAGAATTGCGCTGTTGGTTCCTTTTCCGCGCTCGTGACGCGTAGACTTTGCTACCAGTGAAAACAAGTCAAAACCGGGTACGGTCGGTAAAGAAGAGTAAAGAATGACACGCACAGCTATCCCAGACTGACGAAACAGACGTAGATGGGTCAGGAACAATTACGACCCACGCGAGATAATTAAGACGCGTGCATCACGTACAGGTGAAGGGTTTGAGCTGTCAAATTATTCACCTGCGGGAACAGACAGACATGAGGCACGTACGACCAACCAGGAGTCAAACAACGGACAAGACAACCCATCGAATCTATTATCCACAAAACCGAATATACCCGAATATAGATCCTCTCACTCCCCCATATGGGATTACGTATCACTAGAATAAACGGAAGCAGCTTCGGAAACGGACTGCACCATACCCGAATGCAATGTATCCATCTTTGAAAAATGGAACCTGGAAATGAGACATGGTAACCGTCCCTTGGATCGAGTATATAAACCCAGAATTATTAATCTCGATCGCTCAGTGTTAAATCAAACTTCGACCCAGTAACCCAGAACCTCGTCAGCAATTTTCTTCACATGGCTTAAGAGGAATATGTTTGCACGAAATCGCATATTTTGGACGCACGCCCCGACAGCAAAATCATGTAACAGTAACGTATCAGATATGTAACTTTGTTCTTTAGGAAGTCTCCGCAGCATCACAGGGAGCGTCCATTTTATAGATCATGGATTTCAAAATGTCCGCCACATGCCGACATTGCAGTTATGTCACAGGTACAGATTTGAGTTACATGACTGTTATGTTCCAGTGGATTACTTGTTACATAAATACCACTACGTATATGTCATGTCACAAATGTTACATGTTATCTATCAATGAAATTATATTAATACATAGGATATAAACAAATATCCGATATGAATTGTTATTATTATTATTATTATTATTATTATTATTATTATTATTATTATTAGTATTATTTTTTGTCATTCAACAGTTTCACTGAAATTGAAATAAAGGAAAATTATTGTAAGTATAAGTTATAACCCACGATGTGATATAGCGATCAACTTCGCTCATAATAAGCTTACCGACAGTCACCTATCTATTATACACTGGGCACATTTTACTTTCGAGAATGCTACGCAGCTATGTGGCGGTGCTCCGAACTACGAAAACTTGGTGTTATGTAACTGATTTGCTGCATTTACATCACTATGATATTAACCATCGATTTCTCTGATACATCTTTATGTTTATGTAACTGTTATGCAACACTGCTGTGTCGCTGCTTCTTTGATGTACCAGGGATGTGGCTGATCTGTAACTGTGCAATGTCGCAAGGAGAGGACGATGTTACGTAAGAATTGTAAAATCCTACCTATAGTTTCAGGTGAATAAAATTTTACTTCATTAAATCTAAATTTAGGAAAATCAGCATATCAAATAAAATTCAGTAACAAAAATCAACATCTGTAAGAAATTCAATTTAATAGATGATCTTCTATTCAATGAAGAAATTATTTACTTCGGTCAGAATTGTATTCATTGAATTTGTAAAAAATTTGTGATATTTTCGTATAAATCAAATAAAAAATTTCCGTTTCTTTTATACAAATATGTTTGAACAAATTGTTCGCGAAAATATCAATCATTCATTGACAATTGTTCTTAAAAATATTAATCATTCGAACAAACACATCATTAAAAAATTTCGTCTCTGAGGCGTTTTTACTGCGATTTTCTCCAAGTTTCTATTTTTTCAAGTTTTCCTCTAACTGGACGATTTTCTAATAAATAAATATCTTTAAGTTCGAACTAATTAATAACTTTACTTTGATTGAAACACTGCTTGGTTTTCGTAGATATACGTAGGACAGAGACGGTATAATAATAATCGAAGATGGTCGTCGAAGATTCCATCGCGTCGTTCATCTCAATCGATAGCATTTTTAGGTTAGAATTCTTCCGCGATGACTCGCACGCTTGTCGTTCTCGTGCAAGTCGTTATCGTAGATATTCAATTATTCAATTTAAATTGATACAGGTATTATGCTGGCATTTTCGGAAGACAATGATTATGTTTCGCCCGCCGCCCTCCGCCCTCCGCCACCATGATTGACGCTCTCTTTACGAATTTGACTCCAAGATTATATAAAGTTTTTCACATTTCTAGTTCAGAATAAATTATTGACTTGTTCAAAAGATAACCACTTGTTACACTAAATGTATAATATTATATAATTTTGTCATTGACGTTACGATACAGTTACATGCACGTTGTATACATCAGAGATATAGTAAGGATGTAACGTAGAAGTCATATACCAATTGTGCCTTGACCGATGCCGGAATACCATGGGCTGGACCACGAAGACCCGGAAGAATTTCTACAAAAAGTCGAAGGGGACTTCAACGCTACAGCAACCACAGGAGACGTTCTCAAAGCCAACACTGCAGAGCCAGGTCCAAAGGGTGAAGCAGACAAATGGTGGAGCTGTTACCGCAACCTTGTATCAGACTGGCCCACGTTCAAGAAGCTCCTCCTGAACAGATACGACAACCCGGCAATACAAACACGCCTGAACACGCAGCTATACTCGCAACGATAAGGTGAGAAGGAGGCTGTTGGACCATTCCTCCAACTAAAATATCGGCTATACCAACGCGTACGCAGAGGGGATACAGAAGCCCAGAAGGTAGCGACCCTTATCGAGTTACTACGACCATCCCTAAGGATGGCAGTACGGCCACACAAACCGACCGACCTCGCTACCCTGCTCGAAAAAGCAATCGAAGCCGAAACCGACGAGAGACCTCCGGAAGCCGCGGTCAAGACCAAGAAGGAGGAAACTGGACCCAAGAAGACGACCACGGACCCAAAGCAGGCAAAAACAGAATCCCAGCTGCCTAAATGCTGGCACTGTCCAGAAAGACACTGGAACCGTTACTGCCCAGTCTACCAGTCCGGACAGACAAAGACCCAGGGAAACTGGATAACGGCGACGGATACGGCGAATCCCGCTGCCAACCCCGACACAAGCCGACACCAAACACTGCGACAACGAGGCACACCCATCTACCGCGTATCAGAGTATGTATCAACGGAGGCAAAACAGAAGCAGTCATCGACACGGCGACAACAGACAACTTCGTACACCCGAGGTATGTATATTCCTACCGATCACCAACTACAACCTGGACCACGAAAGGCGAACCTAGCAACGAACCACGCCGTTAGCACGTTACTAGGTGAGGCTAACTTCACACTAGAGGTAGACGGGCACCTCACAACTCTCTCCGTATCAGTCACCCCAGGACTAAGGGAGTCGCTGATATTAGGTCTACCCTGGCTAAAACTACAAAAGGCAATCATTGACCTAAATCGATGTTGTCTACACCTGGGACGAGAGGAACGACACACGGTACGACTACCGGATGGACTGGCAAAACACCAGCCTACCGAACTTCCGCGATGGACCATTAGTTTCCGGCTCCCTATGCCGGGATATACATACAAAATGTTTTTTTTTTTATCAACGCGGAGATGGAAGCACATTTTGCTGGAAGACCCTTATGTTTGGTCCACGTTGGCGAAAGATACGCGTGGTGACGTAGGATGAATGGAGAGATTCAGGTGATTAAACATCAAGATTGCTCGATTTCTCGGTCCAGAATCTTGTCTTGTCTCGACTCGTTCAACTATTTCGAGACGAGAAAAGCTAATGTTCAAGACAAGAAATTTCTCGTCTCGACGGCATCACTACCAGAAAGTGAACCTTTCCACTCGCAGAAAACCGAATTCTCCATTCAAACTTTCTGAAAATTGCTTGTCTCTTCTCGATCACTCGTCGTTAGTTTCGCGGCACTATTAACATCAGTTATATGAAATTTCGTTGATTTCAGGATTTCTTGCCAGTGACGGAACCCAAGCGTCCCAAGCCAACCTGGAAAATCTCTTTACTGACCCGGCAACAAAGAATGGAACACGATCGTCGACTTGGCACAACACCATGCGTCAATATTGCGCGATTGACAACGCTGTCATTATTTGAGTGCTTTTCGGATTCACGACCGCGCCATGCAACCTCAACAATCTTCTCCAATGTATTTCGAGATCATGTGCTGCAGCCGCAATGATTGCAAATAAAACAGCTGGTCGCTCTCTTATAACATGTAGGGTTTATTTATTCATTCTTGCGGCATCAGTGTTCTGTGATGAGTCGAGTATTTTCAAACAGCAACATTCTTTTCCTCAAGTATCAATGTTTTCACAGTAAGTTTTGTAAAGAGTCGATGGCAAGTGATAGAATCATGATGAATGGGTTAGATTCACCGCCCAAACTGTTTTGGTGTGAAATTCCAGCGTCTGCAGATCCCTACTGCAAGTTTCGGATATACGGATTCGGTGTGGTCTGATCGGAAGATTTCCAAGCTTCAGAGGAAGTTATGTCCGCTGCAATGCGAGATTATTCGAAATAGGCGCACAATACTTTCCAACCTGTGAGTTTAATCCGACTGTGTACGACACCGATCCAAAACAGACTGCGATTCTTCTCAATCCTCGGTATCGCTGCTTCCAACATTTTGGCGAGTTAATTACACGCCAGCTATGATGCAACAACCGGCTTGAATTCTGAATTCGATACAGGCAGCATATTCTACGGACGTGAACTATCTCAGAGGTGGTGACTGCAGATATTACTGAGCATCTCTTTCGCGGCTACAAAATGGTCAGGCGATAGGTACGGGGCTCGTTTTGTCAAAACCGTCACTCTCGGGTTTGAAGACCTGGTCCAGTTAAAAAGCTGCGTTTCTTCAAGTCATTTCAGCATATTTCATTCCAACCCGGTTCTGTTTGTGAGGAGTGTGATGTGTCTGTATGTCGTTGGGTGGCAGCACAGGCTACGGCCATGTACGTACGGGCTACAGAGTGGGGAGAGAGAGGCGGGCAGTGTGCCGCCGAGTATGCTCGGGCATAGACGTAGGCAAACGAGCGTGGAGATGGCTGCACGCCAGTGCAGCCATCTTACTTTAAAAATGTTGTTTAATTAATAAATATTGAGTGTATTCCTCCTAAATCGTGTGTTAATATCCAAACAGTCCTGACAACCCCCTTTTCCTTACATCAGAAGTGGGATCTAAAACACAAAACGGAGGGAACGTGTCGCGTAAACGAGAAGCCGGAGCGTGGCAGAGAAAGCTAGAAGCAGCTAGAGGTACGGAGATTCGGGCGGTATCAAGAAGCTGAAATCGTGCGAATCATTCGTGGAGGTGTGATCGAGTCTAAAGACAAATTCTTGCATTGGCAAAGAAGCGGTGTCGCAGAAGAGCGAGTGAAATTTAGTGGTGTTATAGACGTATAATGGCGGACCCTAACAGTTTCACCGTGACGACGCTTCGGGATAAGCTCCGAGCGATGCACTTACCGTCTGGTGGAAATAAGGCCGAACTCATATTAAGGCTGACAAAGGCCGACCCCTCGCTACAATGGGCTAAAAATTTCGAAGCTCACGAGGTCGAAATCGAAGACGGGGACGAAGATAGCCAAACTGTAGGTGCGGTTGGTGGTGACGTGAGTGAACGGGAACGCTTAGATCGGGAACGCGAAATGTTGAAACGTGAGTCGGAAATGATGCGCAAAGAACGGGAGTTGATACAGCGGGAACTGCAACTTGTGCAACGTGAAAACGAACTGTTAAGTCAGATTGCTCGAGCGCCGGCTCCCGCCCCAGAGGTTCAGACAGTTCGCGCACCGGAACCACCCCGGAGTGTAAACCTCACGTTGATCAGAGACATGATAAGTGAATTCAACGGGTCTAAGGGCTCGTACCGCAAGTGGGAGGAACAGCTAAGGCTCCTGAAAGGAATGTACGGGCTGGATGACAACTCAGTGATGCGTACGACTGGTTCCACTCGGTATCAGAACATTTTACGATGAACCTGGACGATCTCCTGTCCCGGATGAAGGGAATGTCTGACCAGCGTGACAAGCGGTTGCAGCTGCGGAGGGATTTCGAAGGACGAACATGGGATCCGACTGAGACGTTCAATGAGTACTTTCACAAAAAACTCATACTGACAAACAAAGTGCCAATTGACGATGACGAAATTGTGGACTACATCATCGACGGCATCCCTGATACCTCCGTCAGACATCAAGCAACGATGCAGCAGTTTGCTTCGAAGGAAGCAATGCTGAAAACTCATGTAAAACATCACACAATAAATTAGATGAAAACTTACTATTCCAAACATCAGGCATGAGTTTCATGATATCTTCACTGACTTGAGAGATAGAATTTGTGGTCGTAGATTTTTTTTAATTCTAGGCTGTCATAGGAGGGTCTAATTCGATCGCAAAGGAAGCTTAGAAAAATTATGAACCCTGCAGTAGGACTGGTATTTCCCGTTGCTAGAAAGTGCACCAAACCTTTCCCTCATAATGATGTCCTATAAGCGTCATATAAATAACTGCAGAATGTGAAGGCGAGAGTTTTGATTTCGGATATTGATTGATTGTAATTAGGGGCATTGACTCTTCTCCGTATGTATTCTAATGTGTTCTTATTCCATCGGCCAGATATATCCCATTCTTTCGCTCCCATCCGATCGTCGCGTCATCGCGTGGAATAGACTCGGCGACGTGGTGCTGGCTTCTTACACTGCGGCTGTAAGATTTCTAGAGTCCAGCATGCTCTTAATAACAAAAATTGTTCACTTTTCGAGAATCAAAGAATAATAATGTTGTCATTGTGATAGTAATAGTAAATAGTTGTGATAGTGAATTGAATGATAACTGTTTCGCTGTTTTTGCTCGAATATCTGTCGACCAAAAAACATGGGAGAACTTTTTTAAAAGTCATGAAATACTAATTATATCCAAACGGTCTGATCGATCAATCATAATATGTATAAATATGTATCAAGTGTATACAGAAATCTGGCGTCGTCGTGAAATTTGAACCGATTCTAGTAAATGTTGTCTTAATGGCAATGTTAACGACAATTTTTTATCGTTTTTAAATAAATATTTACTGGAATCAAGTAAATATTATTTGATCTATTCAAGTGTCAAATTAGTGAAGAATCTGTTCAACTGACATTATTTGCGCAGCTGTGGAACAGATTACTCAATTCGCTAGTGAAAGCTTCCACATATGTAACATGTCACATTTTTATCTATTCACATTCATTGATGTTTAGAATTGGACACCTGTGAACTCATTTCTACCAATTACGCAGCATTGAATTTCGCTTATAATGATACGTATTAACTTATCAATACCGCAGCAACGCGATTTTTTTTCATCTGTGGACGATGACGATATAGGTTATAGGTAACAATGCTTTCAGACAAAGGATTCATTTTCCAGATTCACGCAGATCCAAATTCTGGTCCCGTACCGAAAAGTTTAACGTACCATGAACCAATTAGATGTACTCAGATGTGACTGAATCGAATATTAAAAAAATGTCAAAATGAAACTGTAAGAAGGATCACCAAAAACACAGGAAACTACAGTTTTTCGTTTTAACGTAAGGTAACAACAATTTCGACAGAGTTTCACCTTTTTTTTTGAGTAAATTTATTCTTTGGACTTTGGTTCCTTTCAAAATTTTCAACCCCAAAGTTTGCCACCCCTCAAGATTCGGTCCGGTCCCAAACATGATTGCCTAGTTGACACTGGGTAAGTTTACGGATGTCTCGTTTGATCCGGATACTCGAAGTTTCCTGGTGGAAACCAAGCGAAGTTGGATCCAGACGTTCACTTCATATTCATCGTACGGTTCCAGGTCAAGGATGGTCAAGGGAAAACTCCGCAGAGCAAGACTCGTTATCAGCGACCCTTCCACGGTGTCGTAAACTTTGACCGAGTAAAGTTGGTCTGTGGGATGTTCGCAGTCCTGAAATAACATTTTGGTCTGTAGCGAATTTGTTTCCCCGATTGGGAACATATGGATGAGACCTACCTCTGGGAGTGACAGCATATAAATTGTGAGATTCCCGTCACCCGGTAATACCTCGAACTGGGGTAGATCTGTTAAAGAGAAACAGAACGGAAGTCATCAACATCCACAAATTGAAGTACCGACAGTCGCTGTGACTCACCTGAGCACTTAGTCTTGAAAAGTACTGGTGAGCTGGCCACCGTCAGAGGACCTTCGGGTTCTAATATCGTCACGAGTGTATGAATATAGTAAAGAGTATTCGGTTTCAGGTTCTTCAAGTCCAATTCGTGCTCCACGGTCGTTGTATTCGTCGGGAGAAGAGCTGAGCTACGGTTCGACCATACGCCCTGAAAATTATCGATATCGGTGACTGGAGTCAATGAATCTTTGTACTTCTTACCCTCAGTATAAAAAATACGAAACTCTCGGCATCAGGTCCAATGTACTTGACGTTTTGGATTATTTTCGCGGTTCTATCGGTGACATTGACGACGGTCGGATCTTCGAGATCTGTATAAAGAAATGATCGAGGTAATCATACGATAGTATTTTTGTTGATGGAAGCACAAAGACTTGAAAACTTTTTACCGGCAAGATCCGTCCGCCATATCAGTTCCTGATAAACGTCAGGGTTTTCGGGCTCATCGTAGCCTCTTACGACGTGCACTCGTACCTTGTACGACGTGAAAGGCTCCAGAGAAAGACCGGATAGATTGAAAGAAGAATAACTCGTCCGGTATTCCGTGATCAATGCCGAGTCACTGATTCTCGTGATAAAAAATCGCGTCACTTCCGTTGGGCCTGTAATCGTGGTGCAGTCTGCAGGTTTGTCCCACTCAATACGGCCCCCATCTTCGCTTATCCTCACGTTGCTGACCTTTGAAGTGGGAATCACTGCACAGAATCGATCGCGATATAGTTGTCAGAAGAACAATGAATTTTCAGACTATGTACAGCAGCTAATCGGCACTCACAAGTGAAATTCGTTTCGAATCCCAAGGTCGCTGGAGGTCCGGGTTTCGAAGTCTGTGAAATCACACTTGCCACGTATTTCGCATAAGGATGTAAGCCGCTGAAGACCGCCGTAGTCTCCGTGGTGATTCGTAATATCTCTTCGTGGTGGGGTGTAGTTTCATCGAGGTCCTTGCAGCCTCTAAGTTCGGTCAACTGAACAGTGAAGACATTATAAGTAGTTTGACTAATGGTAGAGAAGCATTCTGATTAGTAGGACCGAGCTCACCTTTAACGAAACACTATAGTTCCTGATGATTCCGTTCTTCTCCAAAGGAGGGTTCCACTGAAGAGTGACTTCGGTATCGGATATCGAGCTCACATTCAAGTCACGGATTTCTGAGGGTCCTGCGGTTGACAAAGAAATGTGAAGAAGCTTAGGCTGCTCGCCTTATCTCACTGTCGGTACGAAGCAACTTTCATCTTGCCCTTCAGGGACTGTTTATCTCACCTGATTCCAAAGTGCGAATTTCCGTATCTAGCAATGTACGCTGTGTTATCGTATCGATAATTTTCACCTGGTACTGCGTGAAGGGTGTCAGATCAGTTATGTTCAATGGAAACAACGAAGCTGAGGCACTGAACGTCACGTTGTTCGTCAACGTATCTGTCACAAGTATCGAATAACGGTGATCGGGATCACTGCAGTCGATTTCTCTTTCCTGAAAAAATTGTGTATCATAAGATATAAACATTATCGGTGTTATCCTAACGTTGACTATCATTGGACGTATTTCGTGTCGTCATATGGTCAAGAAGCATCCGCAAGTAAAAGTCTTTGGTCAAGTATAAGTCTGATAATAGTCGACTTTTCGGTATTCTCTATCGTTTCACTGGTCAGAAGACGTCAGTGAACTTTTCTCCAGCGTATAGTCAACTGTTGGCTTGACATTAGACAGTCTACATTAAGTTCGTAAAGATACGAAAGTGTGCCACCTGGGAATGTATTGTTTTTTCTGTAAGTTACCTTATTCCTCGCTTGTATGGTCAAACTTCTTTCATCTGGTACCGCTACCAATGTCGACTCCTCTGGAAATAACAGATATTCAGCAAAAAAGCTCATCTCCAACTACAGTGAAGGTTAAATAGTTCGTTGATAATAAGACTCACCCGCTGGAGTCGTTGAAAAATTATACTTTGGTCCGAATGTCAGTGTCATCTTATCTGATGTTTTCACAGAGACGACGGTGCGTACAGTATAGACTATGTTCGGTTTCATACCGGTCAAATACGCGACATAATTGGTTTTTAGCCGGATATGGTGAGAGTCTCTCACTTTCACTGGGAAGTTGACCCATGATTCGTCTTCAGCCTTCGGGAAGTTTCAAACGGTATGATCAGTACAGTATTTCTTCACTAATTTACGATCGTTTTTCGAAAATGATTCGATGGGTCCAAATGAAAAAGGACCTGCACAGCGAATTGGCTCTTTTTCATTAGGATCCGTCGATCTCGACGGTTGGTTGATTCGGACATTTCCCTCAACGCACCTCTTGGATTTGGACCGTGACGTCTACGACCTCGTCTTCGTCAATCCAGATACTCTGGAGTAAAGTAGCAGTCGTATCCGTGACGTCGTTGATAGTCGTTGCACCTATTGCTGCGGAAATAAAAGTAATTGTCTCGCAATACGTCAACGCCGATTGTCTTTTGTGAGAATTGACATCAAGTAAGGAAAATTTGGAGAGTAGAATCACTTGTCATCTGATGAACGAGGGTGGGTGTGATCTTTATTAATTTTTTAACGTAATTTTGTGAAATCTCGTTGACATCCTCATATGATAATTGATATCAATTTCATTTGACCATTTTCAATCGAAGAGAAGAAGTGAGTACGTATTGGTTGGAGGTACCTGTCTTGCAGAAGGGTGCTATTCTATCGCCCAGACACCCTGCTTCACAGAATCCAGTTGATTTGACGCAGTTTTCGGAATACTGACAGAATCCACACTTCTTTTTGCAATTAAAACCGTAAAACCCATTACCGCATTCTGTAAATGCAACATGGTTAACCTCTTGCCCGATTTTTTTAGTTTTACTGCTCATGCGTGCTCACCATGAGCACAATCCCTCCCTTGGTACCCTCGGTCGCAAATGCATCCACCTCGGTTGCAGATGAACCCATTTTTACCCACAATTTTTCCGTTTCGTTGATCAAGAAGCTGCTGCAATTCTGAAACTGGAAATAATCCAAGTCGATATGAAGACAAAAATAGGATTTTAATTCGATATTTCATTGATAGTATATATATTCAATCAAAAAATATTTATACATGTTCGATCGTCGGGATACTTACGGACGTTAGCAATATCGGTGTTTCTTGGTGAAACGTATCTGACGGTAGTATTATCAGCATAAGATAATTTCTGACAAGCGACAGGATCTGCATTTCCTGCATCCAACATTATTTTTGATTCTCTCAACTTCCCTGATGAAAGAATAACAGGCTGGTCGTCGATTATTTCGAAACAATATATCGGTGAAATTTGTGAATGATATTCTCATCTCTATATTCACCTGATCCGCACATACGGATGCCGTCGATCGCCCACTGACCCTTGCCTTCTTCTTCACCCATTACGGTCATGATTTTGATCTTCAATAAATCACGACCTTCGCTGTTCAATTCTTTGATCAATCTGACAGATTGCCAAATCGGTAGACCGTTATACTGGTCTTGTTCGTAGCCAGAAATGTTCCACCTCATGATATCACTTCCGTCTCCATCCACCAGACTAACGTTCAGTTTGCATGTGGGGCAAAGACCGAGCAGCAGCTCGGCACAGAAAATTTTGTTCGAGTGTTCGATCGACCCCGTCGATATCGCTGCGTCGGTTTTTTCAGTCATCATGTAATCAACTTGAAAAAAAAAAAAACAGAAAAATTCGCAATAATATCGAGGTTCTTGAGATCCGTATGTTTGTGCGGTACTTACGAAAGTGGAATCGAATACGCGACGTGGGATCGCTTCTGACTGATACATGGGGGACTTCATGCCATGGAGAAATTATTCCTTTCATGAATGGCTCGCGGACGTCGACTTTATAAATCGCGATGGTACCTTGATCGCCGTTCAATTCCACTCTGAACGTTCGCCATTCGTACATGTCGATGACATCTGTAAGTCCGTGCTGTGAATAAATTAAATTTGTGTTCAGTTTTCAGGAATTTCGTGTGTCACCACCATCAGACATCGATTCGCTACATGTTGGATCCCATTGTTCAATCCGATAGACAGCATTGACAATCGTACCTCGAATACAGCAACAGTTTCGCAATTCTGTGACATCGTCTGCTGATATGGCGGAGCTGCTCCATTGACGCAGGACACCACTTTGGACATTTTACCCCCCCAAGCCGCAAGAATGATCCAAATGCACGGACCTTGAGCCGGCTGCTTTTCCTTGCACATAAAAATGTAGACGTCGGTTGATCCTCGGACAGAGAAGATCACGGTGCCGGATGACCCATCGACGTCTTTTACGTACTGATAATCCTGACGTTCCACGGGTTTCGGGAATCTGTACTCCTTGAAACCTGACACAATTGAATATCATACCGTGGTTTTCGTTAATAACATCAGAATGTCGCATCTGAGGGGATGAGCCATCGACTAGATTTTCGAAAAAGTCAATTTCAGTTCGTTAATTGACTCAACGAAGTCTAGCCAAAAATTCCGTCCACTAATTATTCAACTATGGTAGCATATGACCACTAGTGTCTTCTGACGCTGTCTTAATTGAAGAACCACTAGAGAAGATCGTGTGGAATCAATCATTCCCTTCCAACATTAATTTGATATTAATGATCTACTTCACCTTCCCATCGATGATCGAAAATTGGGCCTGTTGGTTTGATGGCAGAGTTCACGACTTTCCAATCGCAATCGCTTGTTTCGTTCCATTTCGCAAGACACGCCGACTTCCCACGTATCGCACAGTCCCCGACGTTCCCTATCGCCGGTCTGTTCGGCTTAAAATCTGAAACATGCAGATATCGTTTTATCGTTTATCGTTAAAGTTTGACCGTAACTTGACAGTTATGACAATATAATATCGGTTACACTTCACCTTCGATGCTGATCGGTTGACGATTATGACTGTGAGTCCAGATCAACGCTGCACCATCGTCTTCGGATACACAAGATAGACCTTTGGTCTGAGAATCGGCACGGGGATGGTGCAGCATCACCAGATTTCCAAAACTCTGCACCACTGTCAAAGCCAAGCAATATAGAATCGCGGTATACATCTTCAATGGTGAATCCATCCTATCGGATCGAATGAGTTTTTTCTTTTTCTAATTATCCGTTTCTATCCCTGCATAGTTTGGAACCGATACCGAGGCCGAGAAACGACTGAAATGAGACCAGTGAGTGCAGACGAGCAGTTTTATATCTGAACTTCGTGGATATGCGCATCCTGTGATGATAGCGTTGCCATAATTGCGTATATTCCGCGATTGTTCGGTCAAAAGATTAAAAATTTAGACTTGACAAAGAAACTTTTTGTCTCAGTTGGTCAAATCTACCCGGAAAAGGTCACCTGCTGAATCACATGATGGTATGAACAAGATCGTTCTGTAATTCTTCATACTATTTAACTTGTAACTTGAGGAAAAAATGACACTATGAATCGTTGAGCATCATACACAAAGGACGACTGAAAAAATGGTATCATATCGAATTTACTTTTGCACAAATTTTCTTCAAGCATCTCATCATAAAATGAAGAAAGAGAAACTCATTTGAGGTTATCTTGAAGTTCTAAGTTTAAGAACCTTGGTTTCCTAAAATACGTACGTAACTGATTCCGTTACAGTACAGCAAAACATTGCGATAGTGGTTCTCAGTATATACAAATTGGACGCTGATTAGACTGACTTTAAGCGATATCGCTTTATCTTCATCCTGAGGCTGCGTCAACGAATGCAGCCTTCCGGAAGTATCGATAGACATTATTATTTATAGGCTTCCAGGAAGCTACGGGATAGGGATAAGGATTTTGAGGGGGTCAGGGGAAAATTCAATGAATAACACTTTCGAAACAGTATTTTCAGCTGAAATGAAACAAATCAACAAAATGCAGGACCGAACAGTGACCGTTGAAATGTGGAATTTGTATTCTTACATTTTAAGAATGTTGAATCCAATAATTCGTGAAGGCAATTGGCAATTTTATAATTAGCCACAGAACACATTTTCTTTCCATTTCGTCATAGTTACGATGTAGTTCAAGATTCAGCTCGTGCTTCACGATTGTAGCATCACTTATGACCCACTTGTTCTCCTACTTATGGGGAGTAAATCGTGTTTAAAATCATGTATGTTGCGCACGTGATCGTTGTCGAATGGAAAAATCTCTGGCCATCGCATCGCGGGTGAATATTGACGACGGTTAAATAATATTCACTCGATCCGAGTGAATACTTATGGAAAAAAAACAAAACATTACCACGGAATCTTATTACTGATTTTTGAGGTGATTGCGTGAGAATTTTGATCATGCGTTGTACAAGTGTTCAGGGGCTACTTACTACTTCAAAAAAGCCGAATACCAAGAGCAAAAGCTATGACTTCAAAATAAATCTACAGACCTTGTGTGCAACGCAAGCCTCTGGAGGCGTTGAAGACATCACCTGTTTTCTCATTCTTAGTGCATTTAGTTTTGATATATTTGAATTACGCTGGAAATAAAATTTTTGTAAATTCTAAGTCTGACAGATTGATGATCGGTAACAATCTGACACATCGACCATCCATAATCTTTTTCCATCTTTCGTCTTTAGCCATCTTTTGTCTTCGTCAAACTTTTTTCATCCACATTGTCGTTACTTCCGTTTTGCACGCATTTCCGTCGCATTTAGTTGCGTTTCAACATTTGACCCCCTACACCTCACTATTACCCCGAGAATGGAAGCATTTTCAATGCTAATATATATATTTTTTGAATTAGTATGATCCAGTGTTGCGCCGTGTTGGACACGAACTACGCGTCTGACTGTTTCAACCAAGGACCTCATAAAATATTCGAACAGAACCGGGTTGGAATAAATATGCTGGAATGACTTGAAGAAACGCAGCTTTTTAACTGGACCAGGTCTTCAAACCCGAGAGTGACGGTTTTGACGAAACGAGCCCCGTACCTATCGCCTGACCCTTTACGGAAAAAAACCCTCATAATATCACCCTCAACTGACCCCTCAACTTTCGGGGTGATTTCGTACCCCTAACTTGACGGTCGACCCTTAATTGAGGGATACCTTCAACTTGAGGACCAGCTCTCAAATGGGGGTCCCTCAACTTCAGGGTTAACCCTGAAATAGGGTATTGAATGAGGGAAACCCTCGACTTAGGAACTAATTCTCATCGTCACTTTTTGAGTTTCGGGGTTGACTCTTCAACCATTAAGGGTCGACCCCTGAATTCCGGAGTCAACCTTTTGACTCTTGGAAATCTTCCTTCAGGGTTCAAGGTTTGGATACCATTAACGCTTCACGGTTAACCGTAAAGATTTCAGGATAACTTAGCCATCTCAATTGTGAGGGATACGGAACACCAACCTTCCAAAGCGACCCTCAACTTTACAGGGCTGAGTCTCAACTATTCAGGGTCATCCCTGAATTTTAAGGGCCATCCCTCAACTCTTAGTCTTCCCTCGATTTTCAAGGTTGACCCTGAACGCCTTTAAGGTTATCGCTAAATTTTCGGAGGTTGTCCCTCAATGTTTGAGGGCTGTTCCTCAATTTTTGGATGTTTTCCCTCAATTTTCAGAGTTGAACCACCAATTTTTCAGGATTGACTTGATGGATCAACCCTAAAAATCAAAGGTTTAATCCCGAAGACTGGAGGTTTGACCCCGAAATTTCAGGCTTTCCCCCCGAAATTGATGTTTTCACCCTCAAACTTGAAGGGTTTTTTTCGTAAGGGACCATTTTGTAGCCGTGAAAGAGATGCTCAGTAATATCTGTCACCACCTCTGAGATAGTTCACGTCCGTAGAATATGCTGCCTGGATCGAATTCAGAATTCAAGCCGGTTGTTGCATCATAGCTGGCGTGTAATTAACGCGCCAAAATGTTGCAAGCAGCGATACTGAGGATTGAGAAGAATGGCAGTTTGTTTTGGATCGGTGTCGCACACAGTCGGATTGAACTCACAGGTTGGAAAGTATTGTGAGCCTATTTCGAATAATCTCGCATTGCAGCGGACATAACTTCCTCCAAAGCTTGGAAATCTTCCGATCAGACCACACGCTGAGATCTCACAATAAGACTTTCCAATTTTTGCACAATATCGGTAAATTAAAAAATCTCAATGGCTCAGATATGTTGCAGTGTTGTAAGGATCTGCAGCTTTTCCTTACGGATGGAAACAGCACAGACATCGATGCCCTGGACCTGTGGGATGAGTTAAAGAATCTGTGAACTCTTTTGTCCCCCGAACTTACGCCTGTGGAAACCCTGAATTATTTAAAAAGAAATGATATCGCAATGATTTTTCCAAATTTGGCAATTGCCTTGAGAATTCTTTTGACCCTACCAGTCTCTGTAGCATCCGGGGAACGCAGTTTCAGTAAACTTAAAATTATAAAAAAATATTTGCGTTCAACCATGTCTCAAGAACGCTTAGTTGGTTTGGCAACTATTTCAATTGAATCGGAAATATGTGAGTCATTGAATTACGATGACCTCATATCCGAATTCGCCAAAATTAAGGCAAGACGAGTCCAGCTTCAATAGTTCTGAGGGTCCAGTTTTACACTCAAAATTCAGATTCAGCGTGAAGGGGGGGAGTAGGATCGCCGCTCGCTCCAGGCGCCGTTCGATTCAGAAACGGCGCGAACCCATTCATCACGATTCTATCACTTATAGCCATCGACTCTTTACAAAACTTACTGTGAAAACATTCATACTTGAGGAAAAGAATGTTGCTGTTTGAAAATACTCGAGTCATCACAAAAGACTGATGCCGCAAGAATGAATAAATAAACCCTACATGTAAGAGAGTGACCAGCTGTTTTATTTGCAATCATTGCGGCTGCAGCACATGATCTCGAAATACATTGGAGAAGATTGTTGAGGTTGCATGGCGCGGTCGTGAATCCGAAAAGAAGTCAAATGACGACAGCGTGGTCAATCGCGCAATGTTGGCGCATGGTGTTGTAGCAAGTCGACGATCCTGTTCCTTTTTTCGTTGCCGGGTCAGTACAGAGATTTTCCAGGTTGGCTTGGGACGCTTGGGTTCCGTCACTGGCAAGAAATCCTGAAATCAACGAAATTTCATGTAACTGATGTTAATAGTGCCGCGAAACTAACGACGGGTGATCGAGAAGAGACAAGCAATTTTCGGAAAGTTTGAATGGAGAATTCAGTTTTCTGCGAGTGGAAAGGTTCACTTTCCGGTAGCGATGCCGTCGAGACGAGAAATTTCTTGTCTCGAACATTAGCTTTTCTCGTCTCGAAATAGTTGAACGAGTCGAGAGAAGACAAGATTCTTGACCGAGAAATCGAGAAATCTTGATGTTTAATCACCTGAATCTCTCCATTCATCCTACGTCACCACGCGTATCTTTCGCCTACGTGGACCACACATAAGGGTCTTCCAGAAAAATGTGCTGCCATCTCCGCGTTGATAAAAAAAAAACATTTTGTAAGTACAATTGAAAATAGGAATATGTGAAATAATAATGCGAAGGCCGAATATGATATGTCATAGATACGTGTTCAATAAACAAATGTGTGGTGTTATGAAAGAGCGGTATTTCGAAATTGAAAATGAGCTTTTATCCAAAGTTATTTGGTCAATTTTCATATAGTAAAATCATAGAGTAATGCAAAATGAGCAGGTCATATTTTTGCTCTTTCACTCTCACAAATTATCAATTTGAAAAAATTAAATTCAAGTGCTTTTCTCATAGTTTTTGGTTATACATATAGGGGGGTCCGAGAAAAAGTGAACGATCCGGGTGAAAATGGGCAATTTCAATTTTATTTTGAATCTTTCTTCATCGACTTTTTTCCGGAAATAGTCAGATGTATACTTGATTAAATTATGACGAAATAATGCAGAATTGATTCAAACTAATGATATACTTTGCATGTGATTTGAAGATAACCTCATTTCGAGAATGAAGAGATCTTGCGCAGCGTATAGGACTTTTCATAATAATGAAACTCAATTTTTTAATTCACTGAATTCTATTTGATGTACCATTCAACCTAACTCTTCTGAAGTAGCCGTCATTACCCCTATTTTACGATACATACCTGTTATCGTATTAATGACTTGCACACAGTTTTGTTTCGATAAAACTCAAGAATCTGTTCTGAAGGAAAAATAATTGAATATCGTTGCGCGCCATTGCGCATGCGCGCGAATCTCGAATCTGAACTCACACTCGGGTTGTGCTCATTCATTGTAAATTTTCATTGTAATCTCCTGGTATTTTGAAAACTATGCCAAGTCACATGCCATACGACCAGACTCAATTCACAATTAAAAAAACTCACATATGGTTTGGACACGTGAACGAGGGGGAAATAACTCCTTGAATTGACGTGTCAATAGTCCGTGAATTAATTCGTAATTCACTGAATTAACGATAATCACTTGAATCAATGAGAATTACCTGAATTAACAGTGAATTACATTGAATTACGTTGAATTACATTGATTTACTCTGAATCATTCTGAATTGAATGAATTATTCTGAATTATTTCAACCCAAGAATTGATGTGTCACTCAAATCTCGAGTTATTTCCCCCTCGTATGTGAGTCCAAAATTTTTCGAGACGAGACCAGACGAGAAATGGTCAGTTCTCGTCTCGTCTTGTCTCGACGGCAACACTACTTTCCGGCGATCTAACATGGGCAATAATCGTTTCGTGGTACTTACCATTTGCGTGTAGGATTCCTAATGGCCAGGCGGTTAGCATCCAGTGCCGCCAGTTTTGTTTTTATCGCAGTGGCCGGGGCCGCCAGGGCTTTGTCCCTCGTCGGTAGCGTCGGCCGCAGTTGCAACAACGTAGAGCTGGACGACGAGCAGAGCGGCGAAGATCAAGCAGGCGACTGGTTTCATGGTGATCGAAGTTGATAGTACCTTGTGAGAATACTTCTGTGGCTAACACGTTCCCGGGAATCCTATTTATACCGAAATCCTTATCAGATTACCGCTTTCACGCGTGTACACAGCTGCAAACGGGACTCAATTTTGATGACGCAAATGAAAGTACGCTGAAGCGTAATGTGGACAGATCTGCCATCACGTGTGAATCGACGTAACATTCCGTTCGTATTAAAAATGCATAGTCGAAATAAATGACACGTGTCCCAAAAATACGAACTGCTTCAAAGCACCATTGGTCAAGGCGTGCCAGACGAGTGAAACACTAACGAAATTAGACGAGGTCCTCTTTCGATGTACGTTAAGTAATCGATGATGTGGAAGAATATTTGATGCCAAAATCTTTGATTGCAAGCGTTGAGAATGACCCACAGTTAGATGCAATTCACGCAATATTTTTGTCCCAGCTATGGGAAGAATATTAAATCGTTGACCTTGAAATCCTGGAATATGTAGTTCCAGTCTTGTGAAGTTGCCTCCCATACAAATCGAATATTGTCCTACTTCATTTGATCATGTGACGAATACGGAAAAAATGACCTCATTGGAAGTTAAAAAATGATCCGTTTATTGTTTCTGATTTGATTGTTTCGAAAATTGGAATGCCACGTACTTTTCGTACCATTTGCACTTATTGCGCGTAGTGGATATGGCTATACGTGAGCTACATGCTACAGCTCATGGAGCGACAGAAGAGATGAACGGTGCTGAGGTATATTTCAGGATCTAAGGGTCAATGATTTGATGTTCTTTCCACAGTTGGGCCGAAAATGTTGCCTGCCTCGCATCTAAGGGTGGGTGATTTTCAACGCTTGCAATCAAAGATTTTGGCATCAAATCGACGGCCACGTGGAAAAACCGGCTATCTCAGATGTTATCAGGCCCGAGATAACCGCTTCTTCAAGCGATTCCCGATATAGCTGGTTTTTCAAACAAATCCCGAGAGAGCCGGTTCTTCCACGTGGCCGTCGAAATATTCTTCCACATGATCGATTACTTAACGTACATCGAAAGAGGAAATCGCCTAATTTTGTCAGTGTTCGACTCGTCTGTCACGCCTTCATCAATGGTTCTTTGAAGCAGTTCGTATTTTTGGGACACGTGTCATTTATTCGAACTATGTATGTAAAGAAAGCATCATTTCTCTAGTTTAAAGATGCCGCGCTATGCGCGCCGTTTAGTTCACTCATCGTCGGATAGAGCGACGATGAGTAGAAGATCGGAGAAGAAGGGAGTTAGAACCACTGATCTCTATATAACCGCAAGTTAGCCATTGCACGTGTAGATATTGTAAACAACAGCGGCAACCCAGATAGAAGCGTTAATAGTAAACGTTAATGGTCGTTTCTTTGTTTACAGGTGAGAGTGTAAATAATTGTAAATAACAGTCATGAAAAAAAATTTAAGTTTTAATAAAATTCTCCACTTTGTTTACAGAGAAACACACGCTCGTTTATTACCCACCTTATATGTATTTTTAATACGAACGCATTGTTACGTCGATTCACACATGATTGGAGATCTATCCACATTGCGCTTCAGCGTACTTTCATCTGCGTCATCAAAATTGAGCGCGGTTTGCACCTGTGTACACGCGTGAAAGCGGTAATCTGATAAGGATTTCGGTATAAATAGGATTCCCGGGAACGTGTTAGCCACAGAAGTATTCTCACAAGGTACTATCAACTTCGATCACCATGAAACCAGTCGCCTGCTTGATCTTCGCCGCTCTGCTCGTCGTCCAGCTCTACGTTGTTGCAACTGCGGCCGACGCTACCGACGAGGGACAAAGCCCTGGCGGCCCCGGCCACTGCGATAAAAACAAAACTGGCGGCACTGGATGCTAAACGCCTGGCCATTCGAAATCCTAGACGCAAATGGTAAGTACCACGAAACGATTCTGGCCCATGTTTGATCGTTGGAAAGTGAACCTTTCCACTCGCAGAAGACCGAATTGTCGATTCAAACTTTCCGAAAATTGCTAGTCTCTTCTCGAGCACCTGTCGTTAGTTTCGCGGAACTATTCACGTCGGTTATATGAGATTTCGTTGATTTCAGGATTTCTTGCCAGTGACGGAACCCAAGCGTCCCAAGCCAACTTGGAAAATCTCTTTACTGACCCGGCAACGAAGAATGGAACACGATCGTCGACTTGCTACAACACCATTCGTCAACATTGCGCGATTGACAACGCTGTCATCATTTGACTTCTTTTCGGATTCACGACCTCGCCATGCAACCTCAACAATCTTCTCCGATGTATTTCGAGATCATGTGCTGCAGCCGCAATGATTGCAAATAAAACAGCTGGTCACTCTCTTACATGTAGGGTTCACTTATTCATTCTTGCGGCATCAGTCTTCTGTGATGACCCGAGTATTTTCAAACAGCAACATTCTTTTCCTGAAGTATGAATGTTTTCACAGTGAGTTTTGTAAAGAGTCTGTGGCAAGTGATGGAATCACGATGAATGGGTTTGAATCACCGCCCAAACTGTTTTGGTGTATGATTCCAGCGTCTGCAGATCCCTACTGCAAGTTTCGGATACGGATTCGGTCTGGTCTGATCGGAAATTTTCCAAGCTTTAGAGGAAGTTATGTCCGCTGCAATACGAGATTATTCGATACAGGCTCACAATACTTTCCAATCTGTGAGTTTAATCCGACTGTATGCGACACGAACCCAATTAAACAAACTGCAATTATTCTCAACTCTCGGTATCGCTGCTTCGCAACATTTTGGCGAGTTAATGACACGCCAGCTATGATGCAGCAACCGGCTTGAATTCTGAATTCGATACAGGCAGCATATTCTACGGACGTGAACTGTCTCAGAGGTGGTGACAGATATTACTGAGCATCTCTTTCACGGCTACAAAATGGCCAGGCGATAGGTACGGGGCTCGTTTTGTGAAAACTGTCACTCTCGGGTTTGAACACCTGCAGTCCAATTGAAAGGCTGCGTTTCTTCAAGTCATTTCAGCATATTTCATTCCAACCCGGTTCTGTTCGACTATTTTCTTGTTCACAAGGTTCACAAGGTTATCGCTCTTCGAAAGGGATTCGTGGTTAAATGGTGGTTAAATGACCAGTAAAATGGTCGCACTCGATTGTTTTTTCTTCTGTACCCAACACGCGCTTTTTATGCGGAAAAAACAACTCTCAACACATACAGTAGGACTGATGTCAGTGAGAGTCGGGACGACTTGTAAAGGTAAGTCGAAGATGAGGTCAAAATTTTCAGCGGAGTTGCCCTTTCATTTGAGAATATTAGTCACGTACACACTCAGAATTCCATTTCAGGAGAACCTCTCTTCGACATATTACCAGGTGAAAAGATGCTGACCATTACGGAGCGATCACGAGATGAGGTGCTTTCTATTCATCGAAATACTTCGTAGTCTTTGGAAGGGAATCAGTTTCTTTCAGTTGCAAATTTTATTTCAGGCTTGCGAAGATTCTGCGAACCAAACTTATGCTATATGTGTGTCAGAAGTAAAATCTGGGATAGAAAATCGGCCACTTTTGAAGGACGCTTTTCCCTTAAAAATGTCGGACTTGAAATCTTACACCGATTGTAGAGTGAATGTATTAGAGAAGTGGGATGATGGCCCATTGGTTTTCTCCACAATAGTTTCCACAGTTGAATCAGGTGAGATACAAAATTGATCTTGGGGATGCTAAAAAGAGAAACAGACTGGAAGTGAAGTGTATTTTTTCAACAACACCCGATGGGCTCGTCAAGATAACGTGGCGGCATCCTGTTCAGAGGATATCTGATGTGCGGTAAGATTGACGTGGACACCGGTTCACCAGCCGGATATGTGACACTTGTCGAGTACACGGCAAGTCGATCGATAGTCATTTGTTTCCTGGCAGAGAACTTTTTCCTGAGCTTATGTCCCATTACAGGAAATAGATAAGCACGAAGGTATTTTGAGAATCGGTGCCGACCAGGAAATCGCGAGGAACTGTTCTTTGTCTATTGGACTGAACTACAATATCACAGCAGTCCTCATGACTCGGACACAACGAAAGACATGTTTTTGGGATCCATCACTTTGACTGGCGAAAGTTTCCTTTATCATCTGGTCTGGTTGATTGGATGACCGATTCTAGCAACCTGCCTATTTTTATTGACACCGTGGTACCGGTAAGACAATACTGCAGAATGCAAAACGGAGGTTTCTTTTCAATTCGGTCAGTAGCTTCATTCAATGTCCAGTATTCATCCAATGTTCGTGAGGAAAATATCACTTCAATTACTACAGTTACTTACTACAATTTTGTATTCCACTAGTTTTGTCGTAAGTGACGTACTTTCCGAGATATTCGCATGACAACGAAATTTTGTATCTACATTGCAGTATAGCAAATGTCACAGTGATCGTAAGAATGCGTGGAGGACTACCTACGTTCAAATGTCGTTCTGAAATAAATGATTATGACTTGTTTCATCTGTGTATCGCACACTCATTATCATTCTCAATCTGATTATTCAAAGCTCACGTTGTATCACTTTCCCAAGATATTCACGGAAATTTGAGACCGCAGCTCGCGTCCGTGCTTACGTACAGCGGATGCGGTCGCGATAACCGATGCGGGCGAAGTAGCTAGAGGTTCTTACCGCTGCTGTTGTTTTAGTTTTCACATTTGAAAGAAAATAACGAGAACAAAATCATAATCCTCCGTTATCACAATAGGATTTCCGTTCAGGTGATGGAGCATCTAATTAAGCTTTCAAGTGCGCTACACACGTCAACGAAAAATTGCCATAAGGAATATGAATTAAAAAAATCATGTTTCCACGAATTACGCACAAAATTGACAATGTTCTTGCATTTTAAACCATGCGGGATGAGCTGATACTCGATGGTGAGAGATTATCCATGCGATGTCAGCATCGTGGAATCTGATGAGGTATGATGCAGATTAGAAAATATGTTATTCATTATTTAAAATAACGAATCGATAAGTACATGGAATTATATGAATCCTCAATTCTTTCATTACTAATTGAAATATGTTAAAAAAGTGCTGCTGAATACGGGAAAACTTGTGATGTGGTTTTCAGTCACTTCATACTGTTTCAAAATTAGATTTCTTAAGGATGTGGCAGCGGTTATCTGGAGGTTTCGAGACGGAAACGGCAGGCACAAACTCCAATTTTTCACATGATTCCTTCTGGTCCGTTACTTGCTAGGCGTCAGTCGATTATCGGCCTCGTTGCTGCGATGGTGTGAAATTTTACCACGCGACAACGAAGGACTTGGTACTCAGGATTCAAGAACAAGTGTGTGCTGAAGGGTGCAGGACGAGTCGACGATTCCAAGTATCGTAGAGTAGAAACCGAAATTGTGTCAAAGAGTACAGCAGATGAAGCATAATACATATTATGATCTTCGAAATGCAGGAATAAATTCAAGACTTTGATGAAGTTAAGAAAAAAAGTCTGCAAAAATGGGTATTGCGTCAAAATTGTCCATCACCATCGTGTATTGCTTCGCGTCAATAGTGTCACTGACTTTTGGAGAACTTCTTGTGCTGAAGAATTTGCAGCACCATAAAACAGTAGATCTGACTTGCATCTCCAAAGACGAAAATGCAGCGTTGGTCTGGAATTATGATCCCATCGACTCTGATCTGAAAAGTGAGTGAAGAAATTGGGAACTTTTGCTGTAGCTGTCGAATTATCGCAATATGTCATTGACACAGAGTCTGAAATGGATCTTCTATCCCCTGTACGAGCTTAGGAATCAGGAATCGATGAGTATAATAAAAGTCCAACTGATTTTTTTCAACGGAAATTTCAGATTTTCCACCTGTGGTAAAGTCGTCAAATGATGTCGAATCTTGTGCCGTGCGGGGCGGCCAATCGCTCTGTGAAGCAGAATGGAAAGACAAAGTTTCATGGAAGGTGGTAAGCTCGACCATGAGACCAATGGGTCCTGTCTACGATTATCGATGGGAAGGTGAGCAAATATCATGCGGTTTAAGCCGGAATTACGTAAGCCACAAGTGACGTAGGCTCTGTGTCTCGTCTCCTCAAGTCCATTGGGGATAAACTGTTTTTGAGATTATTTGGGCGATTGCAGGTTTTAAAGAGTACGTCTTGAACACCACCGAATATCAGTACGTCGGAATGATCCCTGAGTCAGCTGGCTCAGTAGTGTTTTCTGCACGAGGGTCAAATGACGTCCAGGTTTCCCTATGTGGAAGTAAAAAACCTCAAGATTCCTCGTGCGTGTGGATTTCACTTCTGGCTTCGAAGGGCAAAAACCCTACGATTAAATCTTGTGGTAAAAAAAAACTTGAGCGGGATAAGCCCAAAGACTGCGAGCCCATAGGTGAATTCAAGGTATGGTGAAGACAACTCATGCTCTGAATTACTTACTGCATACATTTTCGAGATTCTGAGAACATGGTGATTGAATCTTTCACTTGCTCACAGAATGGAATTAAGGCTGTAATGGATCTTTATGAATGGCGAACGTATATCGTGAAGTGGGCGGAAAAGACCATAAAAATTTACAAGGCCGATGAAATCGAGCCCTTCTTGATCGGAAAGATGCCTCAAACGCTCGACCAAGTCCACGTGTCAGTCAAGGGTCATAAAGACTCGCGTATTCGATTCCATTTCTGTAAGCACAACGTGATAATTCATTCGCGTGGATTCTTTTTATTAAAATTTGGACTTTTTTTAGACGATTATTTCAAGACTGAGAAGGATAACGCGGTCATATATACGGATGAATTTGGGCATACCTCTAAACGCTTCTGCGTTGAGCTGCTGCTCGGTCTGTGCTCGAGCTGCAAGCTCAATGTTAGCTTGATGGGTCTGCAAGAGCACCTTGAGACGTGGACCATTCCGAGCAGCAGAAAACCTACTTACAACGAACTGCTCACTTGGCGATCATTCAGACTGAAGAAGGAACTAAATACAACCAGATACAGGACTGTGCAGCTCACCGTCAAAACTGTACTAGACGATGACGAAGACAGGGGTCAGTGGGCGATCGGTATCTTCCGTACGTGCACTCGACTCGGTGAGTTGAATCTTCATTCGGAACACAAATTTTGAGCAGATTCCGTAGCATTATGTCAGCAGATCGAGAAGCCACAGCCAAGTCATTTCTTTGCAGATAAAATTAGGAAATCGACCGTGACGATCAAAAGGGATAAGCAGCCTATGATCAAGTGTCAAAAGTTATCTTACAACAAACCTGAATTGGTAAATACAAATCACAAAGCGGTAAACCGAGACAGTAACGGTGAGCATAGAATTTTTTGCAACACTTGCATGGGAAGTTCGATTTCGCGCACCGCGTAAAGTGCGCGAAGCGGTCGATTACTGCGCTGGGCGGAGAGCGTGAAATAATATAGCAGACGACAGTTTTAGCGTGAAATAATATGTTTTAGCGTGAAATAATGAATATTATTTCACGCTAGTCTCAGCGAGACTCTGTTAGCTAGCGCCATCAGACGGGACACTTGGTAACTACGATCGCGTGTGCTGCTCTACGCCACGCTCAGGTTAGAGTGCCGAGTGCCGCGGCGGCGAAATCGAACTACCCATTGCAAGGGGTTACAAAAAGCATAGTATGCAACGCGTGCGGGTTGTCGATCCCCGAATCGTGCGAGCATGTCGACACTCGTCTACGGCTCGTGACACTCGCCTGCGGCTCGTGACAACTCGCCTGCGACTCGTGCGCCATACTCTCACTCATCGAGAATCGCCAACTTCCCGCACGAGTTGCACAATATACTATTATGTCCAGTCGGTAGTAACGACACATTTTCGCTTTATGGTAGAATTCGAAGAAAACCTGATCGACTTTTATCCCACAGAATTGGATGTATATATGCATGAGAATAAAGAGGAATTGAAAAAGGACAAGCTTTTTGGTAAACATTATTCCGTTTGCGATGACAACGGGTGCCTCTGTGATCGAGGATTCTCTGGGGGCGATTGTGACACAGGTGAGTACATCGATTCATTTGCAAACCCCGGACACCGATGTAACGACCTCATATTTACAGAGTGCTCCGATGGACTTTACGGATACAACTGTGCTGATAACTGTACAAATTGCAACACTACGAACAACGGGAAACGCTGCAACGAGAAAACTGGATATTGCAACGGCAGATGCACAACAACCAAGCGCATTCCTCCTGACTGCAAAAAAGGTAGAATTGAACTCGAATCATTAATCGCAAGCCAGTTAAATGTGAATTTTTTCCGAATTTTTTCTATTATTATTATTTTATCTCTTGGCTTGATGCACATTTTTTGGTACCTCGTGACAGAGATCAGCGATCCGATCGTCACCGAAATAACTGATACCACGGTGAAAGTAGATCAGATCGTGAAGTTTGAAGACGTTCTAAACGTATTCTTCATATTGGAGGTAGGAAGTGAATTTTTATTGATAAAAAAACATTGGCAAACAAATTTTCTCTAAAATGCAAACAAAGATCAGGATAATCACTTTCCAAATTATACGATTATGGAACATTCGCAGGAGGTAAAGTTCAACAGCTCATATTCACTCCAACCGAATAAAACAGCGAATGGCTACGAATTAGAATTTCGGGATCTGAAATCGAACACATATTACAAAGTGCACACTGAAGTCGAAGTAGACGTAATGAGAAAATCCCCTCGATGGGTGATAATCAGCTCAACAACATTGTTCGCCACCACTTGTGACGGTAAGTCAAATCTGAAACAAGGGTCACTTTGTTTGGTTTGGAGAACAATCGTCAGCTCTACTCGCTCTGTACTCCTTTTCAGGTACGGTTCTCTTTGAAGTGTTACCAGGAGAAAATAATCTGACGATTAATAAGCTGACAGGCGATAAGGTGATTCTCATTCATCAAAATACTTTTCAGTTTCGAAGGCAGCGATTGTTCTTTCCAATCTCTACCTGATTTCAGATTTGTGAAGATCCTGTTGATGATCGCGGACAATATTATGCGATTATTCTGAAAGGAATACCGGAAGTTTCAATCGGGGAGGCAACCTTTCCTTTTGAATTTCGGAATCTGAGTTCTTACAGTGAATATAGAGTAGATATCTACCGAGGGCGTACTACCGACCCACTTATTTTCTCCACGAGAATTCGCACCATCGAGTCAGGTGAGAGAGTCTAGCTTGGGCAACCTAGAATTCAATAATAGGGCGATAGACAAAATTCATCAAAATAGGGGAACCAGTCACTAATCACACGGAATAAAAGCAGGTGTTTTGATCCACAGTACGCAGCGAGCCACTAAATTTGATGACAGCTCCTAAAAGACGTGGGTTCGTCGAATTAACGTGGCAGCCTCCGATCAAACTTCAAGCAGCCATACAAAAATTCGTTATCATCGTTAACATTGTTAACACAACACTACTGGTTCCTCCAAAGGAAAAAACGTGGGTGTTTAACTACACGGTTTCTGGAAAACTACGGAAGTACAGCCACATGCTGAGTCTCCCACCGTCATCAGATTACATGATCTTCGTTTTTGCGATAACTGAAAATAACATAACGAGCAAAAATGCCACGACGTCTTTGACGGTCCCACCAAGCGTGGGTTTCGATGGGAAACAAGAACACAAGCTGACACAGAGCGGTACTGTAATCGAAACTGAATTTCCTACGATTGTGAACGCAACACGTGACACCACGGTCAGTATCCTCGTCGTAGGGTATTCGATGTGCGATGAAACGGATTTGGAAACAGGTTCACCAGCCGGATACATGGCAAATTGGACATTCGTCAAGTACAAGGTAAGTCGATCTCAAGTAATTTGCTTCCTGACAGAGAACTTTTTCTTTAGCTTGTGTCACATTTCAGGGAATAGATAAGCCCGAAGGTATCTTGAGAATAGGTGCCAACCAGAAGACCTCGAGAAACTGTTCTCTGTACGTTGGAATTGAGTACAAAATCACAGCCATCGTCGAGGACTTCGGTGCAATGGAAAATATCACCTTGGGCACAATCACTCTGACTAACGTCAATCTTTGGCATTTTGGCTGGTTGATTCTCGTGCCATTATCGGCCATCTGTCTGATTTTATTAAAACTGTGAATACAACCATTGACATATTATCTATCGCTTTTCACGGTGAATACCTGATGTAATTTTCTGAAAATGAAATTATTTCTCTTCCAGAAAACGTAAAAAAGTAGCGAAAACCCCGAGGGAGCCGAGTTATCTGGAAATTCTTCCACCGCAATCCTCGGACTACTCGACTGTTCCTTGTGCCCAGGACGATTCAAGACCTCAGCCACATGCGGCAGACCATGTATACTCGATGCCCAACGATCCCAACTCTCGTTCCGTAAGCTCAGAGTATTTTGAAGAGTACGCCAAGAAAGCAGCTGATACCGGTGTGCTGATGATGCAGTTTATGGTAGGCAATCCTAGTTTCGTTGAAAATTTAGGAATCTCGACCAGAATTATCAATTTTACTGCTTCTTTCAGTCGTTGCCCAGAGGCCTAACGAGACCCTGCGTTTACGGAAGTCTGCCGGAAAACGAGTTGAAAAACAGATACCAAAATCTGATAGCATGTACGTATAATTGACAATGGTAACAATGGTATAACGCACTCGATGACAGTCCAGAAACTGCATGAGAGATGCAATTCGCTGTAATCTGCACATATTACAAGATCATTCCTACCTTCGCGAATGATCGTTCGTAGTTTAAAAATTATTCGTTGTTCTTTCCATTATCAAAATGTATGCACAGATGATGATACCAGAGTCCTCCTCGAGAAAATACCAGGCGACTGTCACTCCGACTACATCAATGCCAGCTTCATCGAGGTAAGGATACTGATGTTCAAGTCTTACACTTCAAACAATGGAAAGTCGCATTTGACACTTAGAATCTCCGAACATTCGTTCCAGGGGTATCTAAATAAGAGAGCTTACATAGCGACCCAGGGACCAAAACCGAACACGGTGAACGACTTCTGGCGGATGATCTGGCAGCAGGATGTCCGTGTGGTTTGCATGCTGACGAACGTCGTCGAGGGCTCGACGGTACTGGTCGTCAATGAATCGATGCTCTACCATTGCATCAAAACACTATATGCACTGACGTGAGTCACCGAATTTCAGACTTTGAGTGAGAGGTACTGGCCGGAGCCTGGGACCAGGTCGAAGTACGGTGACATCGAGATCGCGAACGCGGACCACCAGGCCTTCGCTGACTACACCTTCAGGACCTTCAAGCTGAGTTTTCAACACGACACCCGAAAAGTACGGCACAAAAGTTACTCAAATGAGCAGAAAAATCAGCTCGATGATTTCCTCGTGTCTCGCTACTGTCGCAGGTCACTCACCTTCACTACACAGGATGGCCGACTATCGGAGTCCCGATATCGCCCCAATCCCTCGTCGCGTACCTCAAGAAGCTCAAAGAAACACCGACAGGAAACGGACCAGTTGTCGTCCACTGCCACACCGGGGATGAGCGGACTGGAACAATCATACTGAGCGACATCTGCTTGCGCCAAGCTGCCGCAGAAGGGGTGAGTAGTCTAGTGATCCGCGCGTAACCACGAATCATTGGGATCATACATCCGGACTCGCACAGGTAATCGACGTACCAGCCGTGACCAGACGCATGAGGAGTGGACGAGCAAATATGGTCGGAACTCCGCAGCATTACTTGCTCGCTCACATACTGATAACGGAGAGTCTGATGTCCCATCCTACGCAAATACCCTGCGAAATTCTCCCCCAAAGGATTAAAAAAATGAGACTGCGATTGCCCGCCGACATTCAAAGGTGAGCTCCACGAGGCCGATGGGCTAAAGCAAGACGCCGACGATGAAGCTATATTGTAGATTTTGGTTATTTCTTCATGGTGAACTTTTCTAAAACTCACGTTACTGCCTCAAAACACAATGAAAAAGACTCTGCGAGAGTTTCATCGCAGCTCATCTAGCAAGAAAATATGAACTATTGTGGTCAGCACAACATGAAACATGGAACACATAATATGCATGCAGTAGTGTAAGTTTGAGCAAAGTTGATCATGGAGAAAAAACTAGGTATCGGGACTGAACGAAAAATCGACATACATAACATTGTTGCATCATTGACTTGTCGTCTTCTGCAGACTCAATGACACCATGTGGCAGCAGCAAGCCCTGGAATCGTTTGCCACACCGGATTCTACAGCAGCGGAAGAACCAGGTTAGGATATCAAAGAAGCCTGCTTTTTCTTGTATTCACGGTTCATGCCCAATGCTCACCCTGAATATCTGAACGGTTACAGTAAAACTTTTCCCAACGTTCGAGTGTCAGAGTAATTCAGTGAACGCCGTGAGCGTCGACGGGGTCCGGATGCAGAAGCGGTACCTGGCTTCTCGGCTTCCGTCGCCATTCAAGCTCTCCCATTTCTGGGACTTCATCATCGACGAGAACATAAAGCTCATCATAATATTGCAGTGCTCCGACCCGAAAGATCCTGTGAGTATTCGACGAAACGATCAGCGAGCAGTGACCCTATTTTTGCAAATCAACATTTCGCACTCCCTTTTGTAGACGTGCTGTGACATTATGCCCGATGAATCAATCTTCGATCCCGTTCCCCGCATTAGAGTGGAATCCGAATCGGATTTCGACGGCGAAGAACATTTCAAAACTGAAAAGCTCCTGTTGACCGAAACGTCAGAGGTAGGTATTTAGCACATCCTGATCTCATTCCGACCATTGGAGGACCTTATTCACTTCATTTTTGTGCGTCAGGGTAATGCAAGATCAAAATCCCTCACCGTGCTCACCTGCAAGGGTTGGGAACCGGGGAAAAATGGAAAACCTCCGAAGGCTGGGACGTTGGTCTCGCTCTGGAGAGCTTCGGAAAAGATTCCTCGCAAGGAAGGGCAGACTTTGGTGCTCTGTCGGTGAGTCATCGCACAGACTACCCCGATGTTCAGTCTGAAGATGTAGTCTCTGAAATCCTCACATTGATACAATTCCGTCTGGTTTTCAGAGACGGCATAACAGGCTGTGGCCTTTACTTGGCTCTGAGTTACCTGCTGGAGAGAATGGCCGTGGAAAGAGAGTGCGACGTTTTTGCCGCAGTCCGAGCAGTCCGTCGATCCAGACCAGATTTTGTCAAGGCATCGGTAAGCCTCTCGTCGAAGACACTGATAAATTTTACAAAATGGTTTACAGTGATGTCTCGTCTGGATTCTATCGCCGTCTTTCATTTCCAGGAGCAATTCTACTACTTGTACGACGCGGCAGTAGCCTACTCCGACTACTTTCAATGTTACGCAAACTTTGATTGATCCGTTAGACGACGTCTTTCTCACAGTGCTGACTGGAATGCGGTTTTCGATTACGATCAACGTCATCAATCTGACTTGAAGATACTCTCGAATACAGTTTTTCAATGCTTCATTAGTTGGAGATCCATTTATTCGAAGATTAAAGTGTTTTTCACCTCTTGTAATCTGTGTGAACACCGTTCTCTTTATATACATGGGAGCTTTAGAATGCAATTTTCGTGGAAACGGTTGCTCCTACGTGAAAATGTCTTTCATCCTTTCTGGTGCACAATTTTATTCTCTTTAATTTTGTATTCGCTTAGTTTTGTCGTAACTGACGTACTTTCCGAGATATTTGCATGACAACGAAATTTTGTCTCTACATTGCAGTATAGCAAAGGTCACAGTGTTAGTCACATAATTGCTTCAATTTGAATGACTTATAGTTAGTCAGAGTTGGATTGTAGTGGGCTGGGTTCATCAGAAATCTAATTCAGATAACTAATCATTGCTCTTTATTATTATAACTATTATTATTATTTGTTTCATTATATATTTATAGCTGATTATATATCAAGGTACAGTACATCTACATAGTTTCATTATTATTATCATTATTATTATTCTTTCATTATGTACGATATATAATTATTCTCAATTAACGTACGTATTATAATTCTAACAATTATTAACCGATTCAATAATCATATTCGGTATACATAACAATTATATCTTGCAGTCGCGTGCTTAAAAATATTATAAATCTTACAGAAGGTTTTTTTTTCTTTTTATCAGTTTTAAGATTCAATAGAAAAAACGTGATAAATAATTCTTTGACCTTTCCTAAGACCCGTGAATCTGCATGTTTGTATACCTTATTATACAAAAACGACGATTCGCATAACTTTCAGTTTATATAATTTTTTATTTTTTTTTATTTTTATTTATTTTTTATTATAAATAAAGCTTATATAATCAATCTTTCTCAATTCATTTTTACCCTACATTTGATAATCATCACTATTATTATTGGTCAATTATCGAAACTGGATTCTATTCTCGACTATGTGCTGAGATAGCCTTTTTTGTGAAATAATCAATGTTTCAAAAGTACACGTATCAGTTTGAAAAAGGCATCGAGAATAGACACCCCTGTTTCACCGTGGGTGCAGTGTATGATAAATAAATATACAGTCTATCTTTTACATACATATATATATACAGCTGAGAGTACAGAGATGCTTTCTATCGTTATTAATTAATTTATCGAAAGATGCTTTTATTTATTTTTTTTGATTTCTGGTCACAATATATGCATATACATCCTATCAACCTATATAATTAAATATATTATATATTATATATGAACAGAACAGATAATATATGTACGGCATCCAAGAATATTTACATGTTTAATTATTATCTTCAGCTAAATAATTATATTTAAGTACTAATTCGCGATTTAGTCACGCACTTCAGCTGCAGATGAAAGAGGTCGGTGAAACTAATTTCATTAAGAAATGCAATTTAAAATTTGTCGCAATTCAATTTCAAGCGGAATTAAATCTGATTAGACAAAGTAGAAGTTTTTTAATTATTCATTTATAAACTTTGTTTGTTCATTGAATTAAAAAAGTTTCCCGCAGGTCAGCTTGAATGAAAAGAGTTAAATCGTAAACGTAACATTGTTCGAAATTATATTCTAAAGTTTTGTGCGAATAATTTTTTTTTTCTATTCCTTATTTAACATAAAATTGAACTTTGAAATTGTGACGATAAAAGCTTGTTCCCATTATGAGCTTTACCATACCAATGTCATCCTACAGTACTGCAGTGCTGACCTTAGCGTGTGCCTAAGTAATAAAGCTATAATCCCGGTCATTGATCGGGAGCTAATAAAAAGCCCCCATTTTTTTTTCTTTTTTTTTCTCTTTAAATCATCGAATTTTCGAACGCGACAGACATCAAGCACCGGATTGATAAAAAATTCATCGTACAGGCGACAGGTGGGCGGGAAATGGACGTTTTATTTTTATTTTATTCATTATTTAATTCAGATTTTAAAAAAACGACCGCATTCAATCTCCACGTTTTGAGGTTATAATGTGTCACATCAATTTTTTGCCCGAAGATATTTCGCGAAGGAGGAAACGGATTCTGACGAATTTGGCCTCAATCGCGTGCGGCTTTTTGAATTCAGAACTGACCAAATTTTCGATTCGGTCCCGCTACTAGTTTCGGAATTATGTGGAGAAGAAAATTCATCAAAATGGGGTAAACGAGAACGGAGAAACAGATTTCGACAAAATTTTGTACCCAAAGGTTTTTTGGGCCGCTGATAACGAATCCAGGGTCAGATTTGCATTATTCAAAATGGTGAATCCGAAAAATCGTTATATTTCCATGAAAAACAGCCCCAGACGATTTTCTGAGTCACTAATCGTCGAAAATATGAAAAAATTACTTTTCTAAAAATTGTTACGACTCATTTTCACCAGGCTTTCAAAAACTAAAATTAAAAAATCATGTATTCAGGGTTCGAAACGAGTGTGAACGAATCAAGCTGATAATGTAGTCATAAAATCGCAGCGAGAGGATCTGTTGAATGGTCTGTGGCCAAAGTATACCTCGAAGCACCTCGGATTGTTGAAATAAATTGATCACGTGACTGATTGTAATTAATATGTAAAACGGGTCACCCGTCCATACAATGGAATAAATTTCGTTCTGAATACTCGGTTGATTTTCGATAATTAATACCCGCGAAACGCAAACTGCCTTGTGATAGCCCAACTTTATTTGGCAAACAAATTCATGATAATATATATCAATTGTACACGTATAAAATAATTGTGAAAAAATTATCCCTTCATTCTATAATTAACCATTTCACAAAAGTAAAAAAAAAATAAAAAACGGTATATCGATGGATCAATAATTAATCAATACTTTTTATGATGAAAGGCTGTTATTTTGTCAGGATGTTAACTTTGAGAATATTGTCAGACTGAAATGAAGAAAAATTTTGTTTGTTTGTGAAATTTAATAAATAATAATGACAGTAATAAATAGACGATTACTTAGAACTCTATCGATATTATTCTATACAGTTGAGTGAATTAGGTACTTAAAGGCTTTGATAATATATTGTTTGACCCGCAAATTCCAAAATTAAATAATTACAATAGATAATAATATTTCTTCAATTTCTTTTCGATTACATATATATTTACATAAATAATTATACTTATAATTGTATTACGTTACGTTAGATACATAAACGTTACAATTTTTTTTCATTTATTTAACTTTTTTCATTATTTATTTATTTGTTCAGTTTGTTAAATTGTTTTTTTTTATTAAAGCTTTGTCGCAAGATCTCGTCGTAGTCATGTATAGCACAATTCAGGTATACATATTTATATACAAATATCAACGTTCACATACATCCGTCAATACTAATGATAATCTACGTATAGTATGATTTTGGATCATATCGCCAGACCAGCTGGTTTATTTAAGCAAAAAATAAGAACCCCTTTGTTTTTTTGTTTTTTTCAATTTTGTCAATTATATAATATAAGAATTATATTCGTTACTATATTATCTTTGTTTTTAAATATTAATTGTTCAAATTTTAATTTTAATTAGATATAATATATATATTATTTATGATAACTTCACAGGTAGCCGTTCATTGATATTTCGCATAATAATTTTTTTTTCATAACAACTATATATAATCTTTATTATTCTTCTAATTAATTACTGACGGACGATTTTTATAGCTTGAAATAATTTCTGCGTTTGATATAGAAATATAATAGTACAATCTACATCTCTCAATTATACTTGAAGATGATCTTAAACGCTTTTTATATAATTATTATTAATATTATTATTATTTTTCAAACAAAATCATTGTGCATGTGCTATTATTACAACGATAATTAAGTATTCCTTTGAATTTTTTTATTTTTTTATTTTTTCGAGTATGCGGATCTCAGTCTGTCAAAGTAACTATATAGTAAGCATTATCTTTAAATTATTTATTGACGAATCAATATTATTTATTAATCCATTAATGTAATTACTTATTCCTCTGTTGTGGTCAGTGCATTTTTTTCCTTTTCAGTTTGATCCTGATCCTCCGTCTCCTTCTGGAGCCTGATTTCAGCGTCTTGAAAATACAAGGACAGTGAAATAGATTTTTTTTTCTAATTGAGAAAAGAAAGAAAGAAGAAAAAAATCTAGAACGAAATCCTCACCTTTCGCTGCCTGTTCTTTCCATATTTTTTTATTATCACCGAGACAATGAGCCCATGGTTTTTTTATCCTGAACCTATTCTCTCCGGTCCCTGTGTTTGAAAGCGTCAATTATTCACATATTAATTCAAAGTTAATACGGGTACAAGGGAATTAAGTCATCCCTGGAAATTTTTTTTTCTTTTTTTTTTCAATTCCGCTAATTAAAACTCTTTCATGTTTAATCTGGATGATTGGATGTAAAATTGATGAAGTTTTTTTTGGTCTTCTTAACATTTTCAGGAGGGATGACAAATGAATTGAATTTAAATTTTTTTATTCTTTTAATTCACGAAACGCTGATTGGCGATGAGGAATACCCACCGGTTTCAGTCTCTTGGGGGACTTCCGTCTTCTGATTCAACGGGGCGAGCACCGACTCCAACATGTCACTACACACTTGCATACTAGGTTCTACTATGAACTCGATAAATCCGATCTGTGATTGGGCTACCAGAGTATTGTTCCTGTCGCATAATGGTGAAAACGGAAGTCCCAAAGCTCTCTCCTTGTCTCCTTGTCTGAAAAACTCTTCGAGGAGCTGCATGGTCCACCTGAAAAGCGAAGAAGCTCGTCAAGTCGATTATTTCAAGCAATTTCAACCGATTTCATTTGACTAGGACGTGATTTCGATCGATTAAGCGATTCCAAGTTGATCTTAGTGATAAGGCGAGGGTCATATCTATGTCAAATTACTTGTGATGCAGGTCCCATCTTTTGGCAGGATGCGAAATATCGCAACAGTGAAGAACGAGACTGACAGCTTTGCTCTTATCGACGCTTGGCTCTGCGAGTGTGAGGAGATTCTTCATGTTCTTCAATTGTTGAAAGTGAAAGCTCATGTCGGTCGCGAGGACCATGTCGATCACTAGTGATCTGAACTCGCGAAACTCTTCGCGAGATAGATTCTGTAGAATGTTGCATTCCTCTTCGCGAAGTATACTGAAAAAATGAAGACATGATAAGTAGGGTCTCATACTCTCGACTTACTGCTGATTGCATAAGTAGTAGAAACAAATTTATCTCACCGAAAGCTTGCGGAAATGTGATGATTTTCCAGAACCGCTCTGTCATTGTATAAAAGCGCAGTATCACTGCCTGACATCACGTGAAAATTATTTGTCGTCCCCGTGTGCTCAAAATCATGAATAATAGCGGCAACAAGGGTGGCGAATATCTCGAGATCAGTCAACCAGTTCTGAAAGTACAAAATCTTAGAATGTTCCCAAGCATCTCGTGATGAAATATGAACAACCACAACTACAACAACTTTTCATCCCTTCTGGAATCGAATTTCGAAAAATGTATGAATTACTTTTTAGATATTTGAATGAGCAACTGTTTGAAGCAAAGACCAAGTCGATATCTCATCGGACTGAAGAGATATCGATGAATCCGTAAAAACACGTTTTAACACCCCTTCAAACCCCTTTGGGGTGGCGATAGAAGATAGAAGATATGAGACAAAAGACAGAAGACAGAAAAAAGAAGACAGAAGACAAAAGACGGAAGAAAGAAGACAAGAGACAGAAGGCAAAGACAGAAGATAGAAGACAGAAGAAAAAGAAAGAAGACTGAAGACTGAAGAAAGAAGACAGAAGGCCGAAGACAAAAGACAGAAGTAAGAACACAGAAGACAGAAGACAGAAGACAGGAGGCATAAGAAGACAGAAGGCAGAAGGCAGAGGGCAAAAGACAAAAGACAGAAGAATGAACACAGAAGACAGAAAACAGAATACAGAAGACAGAAGACAGAAGACAAAAGACTGAAGACTGAAGAAAGAAGACAGAAGGCAGAAGCCAAAAGACAGAAGAAAGAACACAGAAGACAGAAGACAGGCGGCATAAGAAGACAGAAGGCAGACGGCATAGGAAAAAAGACAGAAGACAAGAAGACAGAAGACAGAAGGTATAAGACAGAAGACAAGAAGGGAGAAGACAGAAGACGAAAGAAAGAAGAAAGAACACAGAAGACAGAAAACAGAAAACAGAAGACAGAAGACAGAAGACAGAAGACAAAAGACTGAAGACTGAAGAAAGAAGACAGAAGGCAGAAGACAAAAGACAGAAGAAAGAACACAGAAGACAAAAGACAGAAGACAGAAGACAAAAGACAGAAGACAGAAGGCATAAGGCAGAAGGCAGAAGGCAGAAGGCAGAAGAAGATTTATACAAGGTAGACTACTCACCATCAGCCCGGTCTGACAGAGCACGTAGTGCATGGTTTGGGCCACATCCGCAGCATGGAGATTGTTGTGGTAGGGATTTCTGTGCCTGCAGTATCCCTCCTCAACCCTCACCAAGAAGCTTTCAAGCACCGACGGGGGCACCTTGAACTTGTGGATCATACCGTACCGGTTTAAGAGGTCGTAGCCTAGGTATCTGATCGGTGATCCAGACGCTGCTTCGCTCAGTGAGAAGACGTTGAAGGACCAATCGTCGAGAGTCTTCATGATGGAACAAGTTTTATCATTAGAACGCATGGACACGTAGCAGTGACAAAGAAACGTTTACTGGATTTCAAGCAAATGTCAATTTTTTATTGAGGCAAAACTACCTTTAGGACTCTGACCACCTCTTCCGGGAATTGCATGAGGGTGGTATTTGTGACCCTCCTGTAAATCCGGTCGACAAAGATTCCAGCTCGGATAGCGTGTGCCACAGATCGAAATTTAGGCTTTTCATCAGCTTTGCGTCGAGTGGTTGCCAGCTGCCTGGTGAAGGTAGATGCCAACCATTCACGAACTTCCGGGGGCACCGCGTCCGGCTGAACCTCTGACAACTCATCGTCTTCGTCTGGTAATCGTCTGTCAAAAAAAGAATTCAACATTTTTATCATTTTTTCAATTTCGTCATTGTAAAACAGTCGTCGATATCATCTCAGCTGTTCATTTATTGCTTCAATTTTCATTCATATTAGTTATTACAATAATAAACCGAAAATAATTTTATACCTACCTAATTAAAAATTTGATCATCAATTATTTTAATGCAATAATAACTATATTATATTTTCACTATAGACGCAAGCATTAATTTGTCTTATATTTACATGTTAAAAGTACTAAACCATAGACTGTTACTTTTTATGATGACTTCTATATATTTTCCGCACTTTCTCACCCATCATTTATCCTGATTGAAGATAACATTTTAATTCTAATTCTACCTCTACAAATCAAAGTAATATTTAATTATCATCAAACAATGAGAAAGCGATGACCCAAGTGTTTTTTTTTTCATCAGCTACGAATTGATTTTCAAAGTACCGATATTATACCACCAGATTCAGGATTTTGTAAAGGCACGAATAGTTAACAGCAAGAAAACGCAATCAACTGATCAGTTTCTGTTCCATTAGTTCAAGATGAGAAAATCTACTTTTTTGTCCCCCCATAATGTGATAAGAGAAAAAAAATTAATTAAAAAACAACAGTATCCGTCTGACTACCCCGGTTCGTTCGTTCTTCATATAATTTTCATGTAGATCTGACCAAGGCAGCACACAACTACCCGTTGCTGGGCGAAATTTCAAATTGATAAATGGCCACACGACCAGAGTGCCTGAATAATTGAGCTAATGCTTTTCTCGTGCGAACAAGAGTATTTGATTTCATCCTGTTTCCTGTTTTATAATTTGTCCACAAGTTGATAGGATATCAAAGGTAAAACTAGAAAATTAAAGCACACAGCTTGAGCTTTATTTTGGATAAAATACCTCCAAGACCGATGAGAGTATAAAGCAAGCTGATAAAACTAGATTTTTTTCGTTACTCTATATTATGGTGATGATATGAACGTATGAATATGATAATGTGATGAAATTGGTGTTGAAATAAAATGAAAATTAGAGATTGGCATCTCGTGTTTTACAGATAGCAGTGGGATAATAATAATAATAATTATAATAAAACATTTAGCAGGTGTAGTCATGCAGAGCATACTCTACAATGATTGAACGTATCTAAAGTACGAAACGGTGTTACAGTATCGCACGAAACACTCAAGAACCGAGCAAGCTTTGGCTTTTGTAGTGATAATATATATTATTCTGGCTTTTGGTAATTGGAGATACTGGAAAATGGGAACAAACCTACAAGTCGAGGCGCCAGGTTGGCGTCGCGACGGTGTCTTCTCAAGGCGCTCAGGATCACCCCTTCAATTAAAACACCAACCGTTATCACAAATATCAAAACATATATCCATACATCCTGACAGGAGCAAATCAGACATTGTACAAATATATAACGAGCATGTTTACCGTAATAAATATATCTCATAAATTTGACACTTTTCAAAATCGCTTCAAATATTCACTCGGACGATAAAAAAAATTGACATTTTCATTACGAATTGTACATAAAAATTCAGTCATTTTCATCAACTTTCTAAAGTGACGGGGATAAAGTACTTTCTATTTCAAATTCACAATATTGCACAGTAATCTCTAGTACTTCCACAATTGAAGACAGTCCTTTCCATAGATTTAGACAGTTTGTGATTGAAAGTACTTTTCTGTAAATTCGCATAATTCAACGTGCTTCGCGATACTTGTACACTTGTTGTTGATTACCACTGTTGAAGAAGTACTTTTTTACTCATTCAATTCATTGTCAACCATTAACAAGCACTTTTCCTGTATACTCACAATGTCAGAAAGTACTTTTTCACGTATGATAGAAATTTGCAAAGCTCTTGTTTCAACATTTTCCATATTGTACTTTCCGAAGAACTTGTTTCGAAATGTAAAATATGTATAATACTATGTTGAAAAAGTACTTATTCCCACTGCGAAAATATCGGAGAATAATTTCTTTCATTACGAATGATGCCAAATATTATTACTTTTTGTTTCCCAACATCCGTGCGATATCGAAAAGTACTCTTTTATACATGTGATGTTGATAAGTACTTTGACCACCTGACATTGTGTTTCGAAAAAACACTTCGATCTGAATTGATACTTCGATATAGTAAGTCTCTTAGTAATTTTTACTTTAACACTCACCAGAAGTACTTTTTCTCTTTCTACATTCAGACAATTGAAAAAGTACTTTTTTACCTCGGTAATATTGTTGACCCGGTAATGCTAATAACTTTATTTACTGCCCGTTACTGTTGTTGAAAAGTACTTTCATGTGAATGGTACTTGACGGTCGCATTAGTACTTTTTTCTTTTTACATTTGAACAATTGAAAAGTACTTTTCTACTTCGGTAATGCTGCAAGTTCTTTTACTGCCCGTTAATGTTGTTGAAAAGTACTTTCATGCGAATGATACTTGACGGTCGCATTAGTACTTTTCGAAAGTACTTCTCTTCTTTCTACATTTGAACAATTGAAAAGTACTTTTCTACTTCGGTAATGCTGACAACTTCATTTACTGCCCGTTACTGTTGTTGAAAGGTACTTTCATGTGAATGGTACTTGACGTTCGCATTAGTACTTTTTTAAAGTACTTCTTTTCTTTCTACATTTGGACAATTGAAAAGTACTTTTTTACTTCGGTAATGCTGACAACTTCATTTACTGCCCGTTACTGTTGTTGAAAGGTACTTT
The DNA here is from genome assembly GCA_018257835.1 of Euura lappo. Lineage (NCBI taxonomy): Eukaryota > Metazoa > Arthropoda > Insecta > Hymenoptera > Tenthredinidae > Euura > Euura lappo. The sequence continues at coordinate 119,618 of JAEUYN010000999.1, read as the reverse complement.
CATGTGAATGGTACTTGACGCTCGCATTAGTACTTCTTTTCTTTCTACATTTGAACAATCGAAAAGTACTTTTCTGCGACGTCACCGTCATGGATATAGTCGAATGAAAAATGAAACAACGTCTTTAATGAATTTTTGTTTTATATTCCGTTTTCTACGAAAATGTAACAGGAAAAAATCGTCCGAGCTGAGCGATTTGAAAACGATTTTTGCACAATCATAATATTATACAAATGGAAACGATGCAATGACGAGCAGGCACATCCAACGTTATCCAAGACAGGCTACAAGAAGTCAAGAGAACCTATAAGGAAATTCTATAGGGTGATAAAGAGAAATATAAAGAGAGAGAGAGAAAGAAAAATCGATTCATCGAACGAAATTTCAGACGGAAAACGAATCGACCTATTACATATACAAACTCACTGCAATCGAAAATAAATAATACATGCGATTCGTACCATATATGTAAAGGAAAATTTATATCCAGGGTAACAGACGGTATTAACGGTCGTTGAACGGACGCTGTAGAGACGATTATTGTTATTCAACGATGCAGAATAACGTGATCGTTTATTCAGTAACTATAGACTAATCCTAATCTTAAGTAGGTACCTAACTACTATAGTAGCATTATAACGGAGTGGTACGGCAGATAAACTCAAAACACTATCAGGCTATATACACTGTATGGCATTATAAATCATTGCCAATGACCATGGACAGGTATAAACGTCGTTATCATTGATTCTGTGCATCTGTAACGTGTGTTTTCAGATTTAAAAAAAAAAAAGAAAGATAACGTCAAAAAATTGTAGAAATTCTTCATCTCCGATGAATTTGGGCGTATTTACCAAGTATTATTGTATATATCTGTGTGACGATAAATGAGGTCAAAACGACCATATAGGAGATCAGATCATCAGATTTCATATAATCAGATATGATTCCGTAAAATCGATCACCAATATGCATATCTCCAACTTGTCACGATAAGATTATATAGAATTATATAAGATCATGTGACAAATAGATGTTATGTAACCTCATCAAGACAAATTCAACGAGTCGTACAAAATGATTGTTGATACTAAATGATACTAAATGATTGCGCAAGGTCATCATGACAAGGAAAATGACGGTCAGAGAATGAAACGATACATGGTTGACCAACACAGAGTAGAATAATCATAACGAAGAAAGATAAAAAAAAAGTACGACCTTTTGGCACTAAAATTACATCTTGGACTCTTATTTACGACCTTTCGTCTACCATGCGGAATACTGGATTTTTGGGTAAAACCACGTGGTGTGTTTCTAAAAAAACGTAAATGTGTCAATTCTGATACATAGTTAAACAGTACTTTTATAACAATTCATAGCATAGTCAACTGGTATCAATTGCGTATCAGGTTGAAACGGGGGGTGAACTTTTCGAACACATAGCGTAGATATAACAGTGTAGTGTTGTGTATAAAAATAAATAGTCGTATTCCCCCTGCACAATATATGCATGAGTATCATTTTTTGTGTCAAATGTTAATTTTTCGCAACCTTGCCCATATGGGGGTGCGAAGCTTCCGTTTCTGCGTGACCACGTGACCACCGGATCCGTCCGCATCCGTTCCACCAGAATTTGCCGGTTGGCCCTCCCTACGCGGTGATCTTGTTGACTCGGTCGCTGCCCTGTGGTAGTGGTTGTTAGTCATAGAATAAAGAAGCACATATTGAACTCGTTAGTATTTAATCGTGTTCGTTACATTAACGACTTTTCGTTTTCCAATAAAGTGTCGTTTCTTTCTTTAATCGTCATTATTTTTCATTATTTTGTCATTTTTTTTTTTTTTACGAAACCAGCATCATCATCGCTTCCTGCACAAAATCTCTGCAAATAAAATATTTCGCCATTTTCGCCATTTCGTTTTTTTTTTTTGTTATTCACATCGTTTCAAGCCAATTTAATAATATTTCGTCTTATATTCTATCACCGATAGAGAGAGAGAGAAACTTAAGGGGTGATTATATAGCATGTAGATGAGTGTTAAAAGAAGAAAATAAATCATATATACAGAGTTCCGAATCACACATTTACAACATTCAATTTATTATGAACATTACAACAAATTCTAGGCGATAAAAACAGCAAATTTTTCAATACACCCTCCATCATATATTCAGTAAAGGGAATCTGACTCTGATTCATACCGAAAATTACTTTCTGATAAGTCACGTGAAAAAAACCTATATAAATTATTATATATAATATATGGCCTAATATATGACCGATAAAAGATCGTAAAAGTTTATGAAATTTATATATTATGTTTATACTCGATAATAAAATCTGATCACATTTTACGATTCGAGTACTCGTCTTGGTTTTATGGCTCATACATATTATATAAGATCGTATATAAATTATTTTTACCCGGAAAAACATACGATAGATAATTCATGATGTGATTTATCTTAAAAATAGTTATTCATCGCATAATTTTTTTACATTAATCATCAGAAAGATAATTAACTTCCCGTTTCTCTGTTTTCAGAGAAAAAAGGAAGTTATTGTGATCACCCCGAAAATGAAAATTTGAGTTTTCACTGAATCTTCATGTTTCGAGGTCCAAAGAATCACCTCCGACTATTTTCAGTTTGACGTCTGTGTGTGTGTGTGTGTATGTGCGTGACCACATTTTTGTCCGCGCGATATCTCGAGAACGCGTGGTCGGATTTCGATCAACTTGGGCTCAATCGACGGAGCTTTTCTTAACTTAGATCTGATTAGATTTTGGCTTCGATCGGATTAGTACTTTTTGAACTATTCAAATAACAAAATTCTAAAAAATGCAACAAAAATGACGATAACTTGAGAACGAATCAACGGATTTCAATTCAATTTGGTACCATATGGTTTTTTCGATCGCTGATCACGAATCTGAAGTGAGCTTTGCAAAATTTTCATTTGGCGTATTCGATATGCTGCAAAAAAACTAAACACATTTGGATTTGGATGAAACTTGGTACTCGTAGGTTTTTTGGGTCACTGATCACGAATCTGAAGTCAGATTAGCGAAATTCAAAATGGCGAGTCCGACTTGCTGGGAAAAATACTAAAAACATTCGAAATCTTACGGAAATTTGTACTCGAAGGTTTTTTGAACCGCTGATCAAGAATCTGAGGTCAGATTTACAAATTTCAAAATAGCTGAGAACAAAATAAATAACGGGAAGTTCGAAGGCTGGCTCATAGTCAGCCCAAACCCGCTTGTTTTTGTTCGGTTTCAGAGGCAACTTCTTTTTTCTACCATGAGTCTGAAGATTCTGTTCCCCTCTTTCATGCACTGCAATATAACCTTGGCTCCAAATCGACGAAACCGGCTTTTTGAAACCCAGAACTGTAGCCAACGACCACCCGCGGTATACATAGAATGGAAAATGACGATTGCTCTGCCCTCAATTGATGGAGTACTTGATCCGTGGATACGAGATGGGGGCTGCTTGGAGCTACGAGCTTTTAGCAAAGTTTAGGACCTCAGAACTTGGGGATTAGTTCACTTGGGGTTTGAAAGCGCTGATATTTTCTTGTTAACGAGCTTTCACATCTACATTCTGCAACTTTGCACAAGACAGTGGATTTTATTTTTCCTCCAGGGGATGAAATAATGCGTACTTCACATTCGAAATACTGTAACTTTGAGAAGAATCATGGGAAGCAAAATGGACGACGAAGATTCTGATGAATTGTGGTCACAATAACATCAATGGCGAGGATGTCTCGATTAGAAATTGATAACTCGGTCAAAAAATTTTCTTTTTCAATTTCCCTCATTCACTCGACGAAGAATTGCTCTCCGAAGAAAATGAGACGTCGAGAGACATGATCGGATCAACCGTGTGCCTGAAACCTTACGACAAGTGATCTTTCAAAACTCAACTGATCACAATTTCCTCTATTCAACAGGAAGTCATTGTATTTTGGAATCTAAGGTACACATTTTTTCGTTTTCCCTTCGGCCACCTCCTCATCCCTCTTCCGTTATTCTAGAAGAGACTCGCCGGGGTTGTTTTCCGCCCTTGTGGATTACAACATCGCTTGACAACGGACGATTCTCAAGCTGAAGGTTCCCTCGTCGTTAATCATAATCCCCGTTTACTTCACAGAACGTAACAACCCACTCCCGTGCTTAAATTGAAGTTGATCGTTCGGGGGGTGGAGGATCATTGTTAATAAATTTCCATCCCCGGTCGTGATTGTATCCTAACGAGACTAGGAGTCATTCGAGGAAACTTGATACTCGGATTAATCCCGTGATTTACGAACCGTTTCGAATTACGCCCGCCCTTTGTCTATCCGGCTCGTCAGGAGCTGATTCTCTATCGCAAAACATACGTTTAAAAAAAAAAAAATCAGGTACCTTGTCTCGTCGATGAAAACTGCCTCCAATACTCTGGCAGCGTACTGAAGATTCTGCTGAAGAAGTTCCGCCGATATTTCACCGTGTTGAAGCTGCTTCAGGAGGCACCGTAAGCTGGATATTGAAATTCGAAGCTGTAGTGTGACGCCATCCGCGGTTAATTGGAATTATAATTACAGAAAACGTACCTCAAAGCCGCCTTATCGCAGGCGTCGGGGGTGTCGACAGCAGGCAAAGGATCTCCGGTCAGATCTAGATCGGTGGAATTGAACTGACCCTTACCACCCTGGTCGGGGGACCCGGAATCAAGATTTCCGCTTCCTGGTGTACGGGGTGTCTTATCCTTATCAGACCAGCGACGTGCTATTGTCAGGTGTCCATAGTCTGGAACAATCGAAAGACGATGCAAGTTATTAATTCAGTTGAAAACAAGAGAACCGAGAACCTGATTTGTCCAACTCAAGGATGTAGATCTTTGAGTTTTTTCAAAATTGCCTTTTTTCATATGATTTATCACATGAAATAATCTTGACATGATCAAATAAGAAAAAATCTTAGGGGCAATTTTGAGCTAAAAGGCCCTGGCCTGGCTTCTCTGATTGGGCCTTATCAGGCCCCAGTCTGGGTTCCAAATCTTTGAAATAATTCAAACTCACATTGTGGATAGAAAACTGGTATCTAAGGTCGCATTTTCTTTTCTTTCATTAACTACTCTTTAATTAAACTAAATTACTCGCATATCATTCTCTTCCTCATTCCTGCAGGAAGAGACGCGCGTACTACTAATGAGGCTCATCTCTGTAGCTTCAGGAACGACTTTACCGACGATAAGAACGTGGGGTGAATATTAGAGGGTAAAAAAAATTGTTCGCCAAGTACCTAGGGTTTGGATAATTGTTTTTTTCACTTTCTTTGCCCGCCAAGTATCTAGGGTTTGGATAATTGTTTTTTTCACTTTCTTTGCCCGCCAAGTACCTAGGGTTTGGATAATTGTTTTTTTCACTTTCTTTGCCCGCCAAGTACCTAGGGTTTGGATAATTGTTTTTTCACTTTCTTTGCCCGCCAAGTACCTAGGGTTTGGATAATTGTTTTTTTCACTTTCTTTGCCCGCCAAGTACCTAGGGTTTGGATAATTGTTTTTTTCACTTTCTTTGCCCGCCAAGTACCTAGGGTTTGGATAATTGTTTTTTTCACTTTCTTTGCCCGCCAAGTACCTAGGGTTTGGATAATTGTTTTTTTCACTTTCTTTGCCCGCCAAGTACCTATGGTTTGGATAATTGTTTTTTTCACTTTCTTTGCCCGCCAAGTACCTAGGGTTTGGATAATTGTTTTTTTCACTTTCTTTGCCCGATCGAATTTTGGATATATTGAGATGATTAGCATTTGTCTTATCATTTTCACTCAAGTGGTATTGAAATTTGTTTTTCTTTTATTTCGACGCTCTTTTTTTTCTTCAATCTGATATCCAATAGATTCGTTATCAGTGACGTAAGAAACCCTGAGGTAGAATTTCCATTGAAATCGGTAATCAATTCTCGAGTTATCGTATCCACTGGAATTAATTTTGGAAATTTTTTACTTTGAATGACTCAAAAATTGTCCGATAATCGGTAGAACGAAAAATCTGATCGGTATTTAGTTTTCCAAAATTGATTAGATTCGCACTAATGTTATCAAAATCTGATCATTGATGGAAAAATAGCTCATCTGAATTTTAATCATCAAGGTGACTACAATAAATCTAGTGTCTCTCTCTCTCTCTCCATTTGTTAAAAATTTATTAAAAATCGTTACCTTGTGGAAACAAGAGTTTATTGATTATCGAATGTCTGTTCAGAGGCGACCATTTCCACTAGAAAAAACAAAAACTCCCTTAAATTAAGGGATGATTCGTTAAATTTGCTACCCGTTTCTCCGGAACCGCGGATATTCCCTCTGACCACTCGAATACCAATGTCGTATCGATACAGACCAGAATAGTTGAGTTGAGTAATATAAAAATTGATTCCTATCGAGTGATCTCGTCATCTCGTACCGGGTATTGTACGTCTGTTAGCAGCAGTATATCCATCAGAGGAATATATTCGCGGTGTATACACCGAGCAGAATAATAAGGGGTATATTTTCAGTGTATAGTGTGATCTACGTGGTATGTGCTAGTACGGTGATTGACTGCATCGGGTGGATTGGAACGGTCTTGTTCGAGCTCCGATGTTATAACCACGATCATATTCTATTTCTCTGACATCATTATTGACGGATGCGTTTGGGGGTGAGAAAAATGAGGAAACAGTAAACGAGGTACATAACACTGAAACACGTTCACACTCTTCTCGCAGTAATTGGCTCTGCCCACGTGGAAAAGAAGTATAGAGAAACCGGTAGTTGCTAGTTAATTTCGTCAGGAACCATTAGATCTCCTTTCAATAGTGAATGTATGTAGAAGAAACAAATGCTGTGATAACTACAAGCTGTTTGGAACTACATAAGATGGTTGCTACTATGATATCTCCGACTTCTGTAGCATCGATCCGATCTTCGGAACCATGGAAGACTTCGACAGTTTGGCGGCCACCGCAAAGTCACTCGGACTCAAATTGATCATGGATCACGTCCCCAATCATACATCCGACGAACATGAATGGTTCACTACAAGTTTGGCGAGCGAGGACCCATACACGGACTACTACGTTTGGCACAATGGTAGGGTTGATTCGACCACTGGAATTGTCAGTCCACCCAACAACTGGGTAGGTGCAGCTGACCCGTTCCACTGATCCTTTCAATAGTGAATCTATGTAGTGAAAAAAAAAATGCTGTGATAGCTATAAGCTGTTTGGAGCTACTTAAGATGGTTGCTACTAGATCCAGTGATACCTGCAGTAGGCTACGTACGCAGGAGAAACTATCACAGCAGTGACTATCGACCTCGTGTAGTTACTACAGATGTAGTTTGCATCATTTGCATCGACTGCTGCGAAAACTACTTGATCCAGGAATAATAGTGTCGAATAGTTCCGGAAAACTACACAGTGCTGATAGTTATTCGGTAGTCACTGCTGACACGACTGTTCCAGAGTATCTCGAACTACTCGCATTTGCTGTGACCACTGAGCATCCGATAGTTTCATCTTCAAACGGAGCAAAACTTGATTTCATCAAAAGTTTCCCGAGTAGTTATGCTACAAGTAGATAGGTACGTGAGACATGTTTTTGCATATAGATTCTGTATGTAATGATTTCAGAATAGTTTTTTTCTTCGTCAGCAACATGTCACGAAAATATAAATACATGTTACACATGCTGGCGATGAATAGTCTCGTGAGGAGTTCCAAATAGTTTTTCTTCTTCCATATACGGATGGGCTAACAAGGAGTGTAACTATGACTTTATTTTTAATTTTTTTCCGTCACTTGTGATTCTTTTCTTCATCTTTTCTCGAGCAAGGGTCTTTGGACCGACGCGTTTTTCTCCATAAACGAGAAGATGAGGAGAATGAAGAAGCAATTATCAAAGTACAGAATGGCTCTCGACGAGCTACAATGGACCTGAGGCCAATCTTCTCAAACTCACAACTCACGCTTCTATTGTTTAGCTTCTTGAGATTTCTTGTTGTTCTCTTTTGTGTACCTTATACATAGTCTCTTTCTCTTCGTTCATTTCGTTTTTTGAATCCCTGCTCCAACCCTTGTCCACCTTAAGACCTCCAACATTCTCTTTAAGATAAATAAAGGAAAGCTCACCGTTTAGGGAAGGAGTCTGGGAACCCGATTTACCAGTCGTGTCACTCGAGGCATTAGAATTTGCCTGTGCCAACGTCGCAGATTCCGACGAAGCCTCCGCCAGGCCAACATCGTCTTTGGTACCGCTGCGATCCGGCGGCGATGCAACTGGAATTACAAAAACGGTGGAATAATTTAGAAAAATTTGCAATTTCGGAAAGTGTACGGTACCTGTTCTAGAAAATAGTGGAGAAGACTGGATAACAGGAAAAACAGTAGCAATTATCTCTTATCGTGGGATTTAGATTGAAAAAAAATAACAGAAGATTAGATAATGGTTCGTTGGTATTGAACGAAGACCAGAGATAAGCGTACAAGTGCTAGAATTACTTTGTTCATTCTTCCTGCTGCAATTTTTCTTTTTTCAATATCCAGGATATCATTCCCACTGTTACAGCAGAGGATTGTAAATGAACAAAATTTGTAACATTCGATAAGTGTGAAGTTAGAACTCATTGATTTACACAAATCTTCATTCTAATTCGATTATTTTTTTTTTACATTTTGTGTCACTGTTCTTCGATCTCTTCATTATGTCATCAAATTCGATTTCAGGAAACCAAAAAAAGCTCATTCTTCGAATTATGGCTTGACTCGTCCTTTTAGTTTCTTTCCGAATCCGATCCTCGGTGTGATAAAAATTCTTCCACTCCCACAGCTCGCGAATATAGTCAAATAGTGCTGAGTTACTGGCGAGAAACAGCGATATGAATAAATTGAATAACATGAATAGCATGAATAATTTTTTTTTTCCTCGCGAAGCAGGGATTCAGCTGCATCCGATTTCGTTCCTCAAGCCGAGTCAAGACTTTATACGATAATAAAAAGCGATTATCAGCGACTGAAATTTAAAAAAGATCACCAGGATTACAATTTCTAATCAGCAGTTTGATCTCCTGGGTCCCTCTGAACCGACTAGGTATTTACTAGGTATATTTGATCAGTATATAGTCTATATATGGAACCACCTTTGATCTGGCTTGCAGCACCCGCACTGCTGGCTTATCATTTCGTTATCAAATTGACCCACAAGCCCAAAAGCCTCGGTGTGGGGTACCACACGTGTCTTAGTTTTGCGCTTCGAGCTTTTCAGCCTAAGCCAACGGCTCGGAGGATCAAACCTCTGAAATTTGACACTAAATCTTTCACCATACGTTTGAAAAACGATGCTCGAATCCGAATTGATTCAGTGCGGGGGTGTAGCGTCATAGACTTTGATAGGAATTTTTTTTCATAAAACTATTCCAAGAATTTTCTCGTAAATTCCGCAGTTCTTGCAGATTCAGTAAAACGAGAAAATTCTCCTGGCAGAGAGCGAAAGGTGAGAAATTCCCATTTCGCTTGGAACGCTGTACATAACGCCCTTGAATATTATATGTGGGGACGAAAAAAAGTCAACGGTGAAAAGCTGCGAGAAAATAGCAGATTTGAAATTACAGGAGATTGAGAATGTCTCGACGATATGATTACGTTCGTCGAGATTGGGTCGAAAAGCTGCCAGAATTCTTTGCAAGCTCATGCTTTGTTTCGTAATTTCGTAATCTGGACGCCTATACCAAACCAGTGGTTCGCTATTATCCCGAAAACGAAAGCATTTTCAATGCTAAAGACGATTCATGTTATAGTATATGGATAAGAAATGACGGGGGGTACACCAGAACTCAAATGATTTCAATATATTCTGTCTTGCTTGTAGTGTCTGTAGGGTATGTGTCAATTAGTGGCTCTCCTATAATATCATCTAGCCCGTATTGCAATTTGTATCGTGTAGTGACCATGTGTGTCTACCTAGATCGATCTGTACCCCGAAATCGCGAAGCGTGTCTATCCCTAACACGCCTATACTGTCTAGTGTTTCGTTTACTTCTACCAGTATAGTTTGGCTCGCGTTTCCTATCTGTATTTCTACCGACGCATGTGTGTGTTGATTAGTGTGGATGTGTGTTAATGGTATGTTTAGTTCGCGCAATTTGTCCGCGGTGACTTTTCCAATGTACGAACTGGGTGACCCTGTGTCCAATAGTACTGTGTTTTCGTGTCCATGGATTTTTACTTGGAAGTAAAGAGTAAAGCCTATTGTCTTGTTCTGAGTTGCAGTGTGCCAAAGGTGTGTCGAGTGTGGGTAACAACGTGTTTAACGTCGGCGTTCTTTCTGGTGTAGGGTGTGTGTCTGGGCTTATCGCTACGGTTTGGTATTGCTCGTCTCGTGTGTTGTGTGTAGGTGAAGGATGATGATAGTCGTCTTTGACTTTGACCATGTTTTGATCCTCTCCTACATGTGCAACCCTAAATTCCCACTCTCTTCCTGCTCTTTCGAGCTCTTGGAAGGTTGCGAGGTCGCCGAGTTTAATGTTTTCTTTGTACCCTGGTCGAAGGTTTTTGTGCGCTAATTGCAACTGAATTTCTAGGGGGTACGATGGGGTTCGTCCGGCTATAGTATATCTTATCCAAACTTGAGTACGCATCGAAAAATGGACTTTTTTAAAAATCAGTTGTCGTAAGGTTGATTCTTTGAAAATAAAAATGACGAGGAGTTCGTCGAATCTTCGAGAAGGAAACATTAAACAGAGAGCTTTGAAGCCTGTGTACCTGATCAGAAAATTTCTGCACGCACTCGATCCAGAGCAAGTTTAACACGGGGTTCCAACACGCGTGCTGCATGTCGAATGACTTGGCTAATCATCTCGGAGCTTTGAGGCGGATTTTGAAACCTGAATAAATTCGCTTCTAGCAGAATTGATCGTGCGGTAATTCCTGACGGAGTATTCGAACACACAAATGTAATACGAAAAGCAAATTTTTCCATTTTTCAATTATTAGATCGATACTGTGGGTAAAAAAACAAGGTACATATTATCAGCCAAACAAATTCCTGACATAATCTAAAAAGCTCTGTTAGAGCCACTGTGGTTAAGTGGGATATAATCATGACACAACTGCTGGTGCTACGAGCACGCTCACATTCGTCGATAACTCATAAAATTCTTATCTGATATCGGTTCGGAAAAAATAAACACAACGTTAGTTAATCTCACACAGCGATAGGCAGTGTGCACAATAATGAAAAGGATCTGACACAAACAAACGGACAATACTCTACTTTTGTCAAGTCTTCAAATTTGTTCTACCAAACAGTACTTTCATTGTTTGTCAATAAAGTACTTTCATTGTTCGTCAATAAAGTACTTTCATTGTTCGTCAATAAAATACTTTCATTGTTTGTCCAAAAGTATTTTCATTGTTTTTCAATAAAGTGCTTTCATTGTTTGTCAATAAAGTACTTTCATTGTTTGTCAATGATGTAATTTCATTGTTTGTCAATAATATACTTCCATTGTTTGTCAATAAAGTACTTTATCATTATTTGTCAATAAAGTACTTTCATTGTTCGTCTATAAAGTACTGTCATTGTTCGTCAATAAAGTACTTTCATTGTTCGTCAATAAAGTACTTTCATTGTTTGTCCAAAAGTACTTTCATTGTTTTTCAATAAAGTACTTTCATTGTTTTTCAATAAAGTACTTTATCATTATTTGTCAATAAAGTACTTTCATTGTTCGTCAATAAAAGTACTTTCATTGTTCTTCAAAAAGTACTTTCATTGTTTGTCAATAAAGTGCTTTCATTGATTGTCAATAAAGTACTTTTTCATTGACAACAATAATCATAAAAGGTACTTTTCTGCGGACAATATGAAAAAAAGTACTTCCCCCACGCATCTGACTGATTGAGATGCGAATAGAAGTTTTTTCTCTCAAGATAATCTACAGTCAGTTTCAGTTTTAATTAGGAAAATTCACAGAGTGGAAAATTTACCAACTATTTCAACATCTTCTTTGTTTCCTAGAAATATTCCCTTCAACTTTGACAGATTCCATTAATGTTCAAATGCCTCCAAAGTCAGATACGATACATACTTAGGTTTTCAGATCTCCAAATTAGGGATGGGGGGTCCATAATTTGCGAAAACCCTTGAAATGAATAGAAAAAATTCATTCAAACTAAGAGAGTACTTTTTTCATTCTTATAAATCGTATACTTTTCCGACAGCTGTTCAGATCCACATCAAAATAATTTCCGAATGCCAGTTGCGGTGAAACGAAAAGTACTTTTCACATAATTATACCAATTACCCACATTGGGCATCTAACAATTCATAAAGCAAATAAGCCTGGTTTGAAATAAGCTGTGTAATCAGTAGAGTAAACTTTGTTCCTGAGGCTAGAACTCCCGGTGTTCGAGAACAGAATTGCGCCAAGTTACAAAAGCTTCTGCTCGATAATTCACAAGAAGTACTTTTACCGGGAAATTTCATCTTCCAACGAACTCCAAGCCTTGAGTTACAAACTATTTCACTGGGTCGTATAGGTAGAGCGAAATCGCCCAAGGGTAGCTACTAAATTTCAGCCTAAAAGGGAGAAAACGCCCTCTCATCTTTGGCTAATGTGGATAGTACTCCCAAAGGGCCGTAGAATCGGATGGAAACGTTCTTACCCTGGCTTTCTTCGCCCCCCGCCCTTAGGTTTCTTTTTTTATGTCTTCCACCTTTATTTCATCATCCACCCCTTATCTTTCACAGGATTCTTTTTCTATTTTTATCAAGTCTCAATTCCCACCGTCGGTGTGAGCCAATCGCCAATCGAGTAACTCTGGGGGTTTGCGGTAGCGGAAAAATTGAACCCAACCGCGGGCTATCTTCTCCTCGTACCCTTAGAATGTTCCAACTGAACCTGCAGCAGAGTGAAATGGTACTTTTTTTTAATACCTACTGTAAAACGCGTTACTTTTTGTCGTTGAAAAAATGAGCTTGACTCGATGAATAATTTCGCGACAAAGTAAAACCCTCTCGCCTCGACTCTTTTTTTAAACGGGTCTTTAAGGGGTGAACTTAATGGCTCCAAACGACGGGATGCCAGATACGACGTAATCGCATTGATCTTTTCAAAGAGCTATGCAAAATTGCCCTGAGTGTTTGACGAATTTCTTTTTTTGTTTACCTTCGTTCGCTTTACACAAAATTTTCCTGAGGAGTAAAATCCGCGATGAATAGAAAATTGGATGGTCATGGTTCTTATCACATGAATCATTTTAGTGACGAAATAAAAAGAAAAGGAGATGAATTTCGTTCAGGAGATGGAAAATGAAATGAATTTTTTTTTTCAAAGTCGTCGTGGTCCGGGGCAGGTGTTGAGGTCGTTGGAAGGTCGTGGGGAGTGGTCGTTACTCCAGGTGTTATCGTGGACCCCGATTCCCTGTATTGTCAGTAGTAATCCTGACACTCGGCATGGTACTAAAAGAGGAAAGTACGGCGGACACGTGCTTTCAGACATTCGGCCGTGTAGAGTGAAGTAAAGGCGAATGTCAGAACAGGTAATAAAACGATTCAAGCCTCTACGTGGATGGATTCGAGTTATTGCAGAACCTGCAGTAACGTATCTGTACGACGTCATTTTTCATTATATGCGATTGGGTTTGATTTGAAAGTGGTACTTTTCCACACTCCTCAATTTTCATGCTCAGATGGTGGAATTTGTTATTTTGACATTTACGTTGAACGAGCATTCAACATTTTGTCGCTTTTTTACGTTCAATTTTCCGCTTGAAGACCCGGGCTCTAATTATAACGCTACCTGAGAAAGTAAAATGTATACCTCGAACAGACCGCATGGGAATGAGACATTCTTGTGTATACCAGCGAATATTTCATTTCAATTTCACATTGGAGTGACACCCGAGGGTTATATTTCATCCCCCTTCATTTTTTTTCTTTTTTTTTTCTTTTATTACTTCTGCACTTGAGACGTTTCCTAATTTGACTGAAATAAAAGCAACATATACGCTGATAAATTATGATATTCGAATAAAACTACGTTTAATACTTTTGGGTCAGTAATAATTACTTTCTAGTAAAGAGTTGGAAAGTAGATTTTTGTTCCTATGTTCGATTAGTGAGAAAATGTACTCTAAGACTGACATTTTATGCACGTACCTCCATCAAGTGTAACGGATAATATTTCGACTGGAAGTGCTTTTCAGTCAAGCGCAACAAAAAGCACTTATTAGATGTATCAGCATTTGATTATGGAACTGGAATAGACGGAGACTTGAGCTGAAAATACACTCTTTGGTCAAGTGCAACAAAGAGTACTTCCGCTTCACAACTGTACCCGCGATTTTAAAGTATAACTAAATTCGTACTTCTTGGTGAAAAAGTATTTATTTCACACTTAAGTCCTCTGAACAAAATAAAAAGTGCTCTTACATCAGCGATTACTTTGCTAAATAAAACAAGTACTTTCACTCGCGCGTATATAAAAACAGAAAAATTATGAATCAACATCATATCGAAGTACTTGTTTCGAATGAAGTAACGTTATAACTGTAATATGATAAAGAAGACTATCATTCGATACGGAAAAAAATTATTAAAAGTACTATTTGAGTTGAGTGCAAAAAGTACCTCACCTATGAGGTACTCTTTTTTAACAATGAAAAAAGTACCGATAGCTTAAAGTTTATTTTTGTTTTTCTTCCATTTTTATTGTGTTTTCATATGACGTACTTATTAGGTAAACGGTACACAATCATAGTTTTTGGCTCGGAAGGTACCTCATGAGTCGAAAAGTACTTTCCACGTCAAAAAGTACTTTCGGAGTTGGGAAAAGTTCTATTTCAGTCGGAGAGTACTTTTCGCGTCACAAAGTACTTTCGCGTCAAGAGTACACAAAGTACTTTCGGAGTTGGAAAAAGTTCTATTTCAGTCGAAAAGTACTTCTCGCGTCACAAAGTACTTTCGGAGTTGGGAAAAGTACTTTGCGCGTCACAAAGTACTTTCGTAGTTGGAAAAAGTTCTATTTCAGTCGGAGAGTACTTTTCGCGTCACAAGGTACTTTCGGAGTTGGGAAAAGTTCTATTTCAGTCGAAAAGTACTTCTCGCGTCACAAGGTACTTTCGGAGTTGGGAAAAGTACTTTGCACGTCACAAAGTACTTTCGGTACATGTCCATTCCTTTCTTGTTTTTTCTATTGTCATTACAGTTTTTTTTTCTGTCTTACATCGAATAATTCCATAAAGCAAGTGAAGAAGACTTCGATTTTTGGATTTCAACACCCTTCAGACGGCTTCGAGTCATAGTAAATTGAATTTCGGTCCCACCCTGCACCCTCGGGAGTCCTTAGATTGTCGATTTGACGCACAGTTAGCGGTCAACAAGGTGATCTTTGGATGAAATTGACCTTTCCACAACGACTGGGCAATTCGATGGGTAAGTACCCGGAAAATTGCGTACTATAGTGTCGGAGCCCCTCTTCTGCAGGACTCAAAAACCTATAAGCCCAGTAGATTGGATGAAGATGAAGATAAAGATATATAAAAGTGCGCAGTGATGTTCATTGGAATCTTAAGTTTAAAATCTTGGCAATTGATCAAGAATAAATTGTATTCGTTAAAAATTATTTCAGACAAGCAGACTTTGCTGGCTTATATATGTATATCGACACATTCGAGATTCTGCACCAGACTCGAATCCCTACATTCAATTCTGGCTACGAGCCAGACTGATTTTTCGAACCAGAAGTAAATTTCTCATCCGGAAGATGTTTCTCCTCGATAAAAATCTGATTCCTCTTCCGGAAGCCTGACCTGAAAATTCTTACTACAATAAATAAGAAGAAAAAAAAGAAACGAACATTTTTTTTCTTCGTTTCGTCCTGTACAGATACATAGCAACAAAAGTGTAATGATTGAGCAATATTTCTCTATACAATGACGAGAATGAAAGCCACTAAATTATCATTCGATAGCCGGTCATAATTGTAGCGGTAAAATTTTCGCCTACTTTTTTAACCGTAGTCACAGAGCCATATCCGGTTCTGTTCTGAGGTAATTTTTTCTACTCGATATATATATCTTGTAAAACGATCGGTTCGAATTACGGACCGCGCCTCATCGCGCCCAGGGCGAGTCGCCTCTATAATTAACAGGGTCAATACTCCAGGCCCACCGTGTTATAAACATTTGAATCTAATATGCAAAGTGCGTATGTCCGACGCGGTTGAAACCGGGGTCGATTACTATCGGGCACAGCTAAATTCTCTGATGCATACTTCTCTCGGATATTACGGGGACCAGTACAGGGTGATTCGACAAATTCTCTCATTTTCTTGGGAGAGCAATCCTTAATCGTGTGAACGAGGGAAATTGAAAAAAAAAATTTTTGGACCAAGTTATCAGCAAAAGAGTGACTAGATTGTCGCTAAATTGTCGATAACTGACCATAACTTGTCACAGGATTTTTTTTCCCAGTTTCCCTCATCCATATGATGAAGAATTGCTCTCTGAAGAAAATGAGACGTCGAGTGCCTGAAACCTTACGACAAGTGATTTTAAAAAAGTCGATTTTTCTATGTGTAATGAACTTTGGATAAGATAATGACTTTCGGAGTATGTAGAGTTTGTTGAATCACGCTGTACCGGTACCCACGTTAAACCAATGCAGATATGAGTAACGCTTGCTCGTAGATTCCGTCCTGCATGACAATTAGACACACGGCTATTATCTTGCAATCGCTGCGGCTAACGTACGTGACAGGAAGCGATTCCGGATTAATTCATTTTTAATCACTTTTATGTAATCACCGTTGACAATTGACCAGGGAAACGTCAAGTGGCTTGAATTTGCGGATATTTGTTTTGTTTCCAGTTATTTTTAATCTTGCAAATCTGATCTCAGATTCTTGATCAGAGATTTAAAAAGACCTTCGAGTGCCAATCTTTGTGGGATTTCAGTGGGAAAAACAACGACATTGTCCATCACGACGATTTCCTCGATCTAATAAAACGAAATGATTTGACCCTTTTCAAAAACCTGTTGACAGAGTTTTTTACTTTTAACTATCATTGCTGCGATAACTCAGCAACTTTCATCAGACTAAGATTATCGTATGGAAATAATCTCGCGTCTTATCTGCGTAGATAAAATTGTTAATCAAACCGCAATACATGTCACTTTTGACGTTAGGTGATAAATCCATCTAGAAATATCAAGAAAGCACGAAAGGATTACGAAAATGATGTACTATGACGGATAGTGACAAAAGAAAGAAAGAATATATCGTGAGCATATCACAGACATCAAAAAGTGACTTTTTGACACTTGCTAACTGCCGTAAAACGACTTTTTGCGGACGTTACGAACTGAGCCGTATAAAGTGCAACTTTGGGGATCTAATACAGGCGTAAAAAGTGTCCGTTTTTCATGCCTGCACCGCGAAAGACGAAAAAATAACATTGCGACACTGTGAAAATAAACTCATACCACCAATCAAATTGTCGCGATCGTTGTTCTCCCGGTTTATAATACCTTCAAGATGATACAATAGCGTAGAAACAACCAATTATCCAATTATTTTCCGAGTACCAAACGATTGTCCGAGCTATAAAGCTCTGTACGTCATTGAAACAACCTCGTCTGAGTATATTATCATGGTTGATGAGTTTCTAGATCAAAGACTGTTGCCTACTCCACAATCTCACATTCACTAAGCCTCATTAATCTGATAACAGCCTAACGCAATCCGATTAGGTGTCAATATCTTATGTAAACAATTTCCTCAGTGCCACTCGCCAGAATCACCGATAATTCGGCTGCAAGATAAGAGATAAAAGATCGTGGGTGAATTAATCAGAAATTTATTAACAGTGAAATAAATCAACCTCAGAATCCAAGTACACCGGTCCGCGCGTGTCTAATGATTGTATCGATAGACTATCAGCATGAGATCTCTCAGAGAGTTAATCCAAGATTGTTCATCGATTGGGAGAAACTGATGGATCGATCAAACATGTCACTTGGACGAATGACTCGTTGAAATATTTGAAAAATACTGATTGAACCACGCAGAGACAACGGATAGATAGAAGAAGAAAAAAAATCTACAAAACAAAAAAACCTTTTTTCTATTATACAGTCTGGGTATTTAAATTAAAGAGAACAAGAACCGGAAAACGAGTTCCTGAACGTGTGCGAATGACGGGTATTGCCTGGGGGAGGGTGAAGAAAGAAAGAAAAGAAAAACGAAGAATGGTAAATTGCGCGAGTGGTTAAATCCACACCGACACACACACAGAGTCTAAGAAAAGAGAGATTTTTCCTCTCGAATCTTTCAACCTGCCTAATAAAATTCAGACAGATTTCGCAGACCATATTTACACGAGAATTTTCCGTTGGCTCTTCCCCCCCTCACTCTCCGGTGGGGGGAGGAAGTTGAAATTTAACGTGATGGATTGAGACAGACTGATTTTTATCGATGGATTTGAGAGTGTTTAAATCCTGTGGAGAAGATAAAAGATAATATTGGGCAGTATCTTGGGGGTAGTAATAAATAGTAAAAAAAATCTTCAGTGAGAGAGCCAGTTATGTGTACAAGTTTCATCATTATCTGACATAAAAATTGGTGATATTAGCTTGGTGTAAGATTCGGTGTAATGAAATAAAAAAATTACGCTGGGTCATCAAGAGTGCATATAAAGGCGAGAGTAACTCCGTTGATCGTCTCATAACAAGACAAGCGCGACGTCAGTCCATCCGCGGGACTCGGGATTTTGATCAGCCGCGATCATCCGTAACAGTTTGGAAAAAGTATTGAAACTCATTCAATTTATTCATCGATCACATCCTGATTATTTTACAACTATTGACTTTTACTGAAGGCGAGAAAAAACCGATGTTGGAACAACATTTGTGTGACGTGTGCGTTTGTCAAAGGTTTCAGGAATGATGAAGGCCGTTTTAGTCTTCGGATTGCTCGCTTTGATCGGGACCGGTTCAATCGATGCCCAGTCGGAATGGTGGCAGACGATGGCGATGTACCAAATCTATCCTAGAAGCTGGAAAGACAGCGACGGTGACGGAATCGGAGATTTGCCGGGTGAGTTGAAAACAGAAAACACAATCGTTATGCCGTTACGCAACCATATGTGTATGTTCTCCGATGGAGAAACGCGATTCGTATCAGCGGCACCTTGCAACGGATATGAGTGATTTACAACGGAATTATAACGACAGCCTTGAGAATCTCGAATGTATGTATCATGCACTGCCTCGCTCAAATGCAGGGATCCAAAGCAAGCTACCGCACCTGGTCGACGCTGGAATCGATGCGTTTTGGATATCTCCATGTTACCCGAGTCCGATGGTAGATTTTGGATACGATATTTCCAACTTCATCGACATCGAACCGATATTCGGTACCCTTGATGACTTCGATAGTTTGGTGACCACCGCGACGTCACTCGGACTCAAGGTCATCATGGACTTTGTTCCCAATCATTCATCCGACCAACACGATTGGTTCGTTAGAAGCTTGGCGAGCGAGGATCCGTACACGGACTACTATGTCTGGCACAATGGAACCGTTGATCCGACGACTGGAATCGTTAGTCCACCCAACAACTGGGTAAGATCACCTCACCAGCTGGTATATAGTCTCATTGTCAATGGTCGGATATTTAATCGTTGCTTAGGTCAGTGTCTTCGGCGGTTCAGCATGGACGTGGAGATCCGAGCGTCAGGCCTACTATCTTCATCAGTTTGCTGCAGAGCAGCCGGATCTGAATTACAGAAACGAACTAGTCGTCCAGGAAATGAAGGTAAATAAATTTACCGGATTATCACTCGTATCGTGTGGAAGCCGGCAATCATTTTGGTTCTAGGACGTTTTGGTATTCTGGATGAACAGAGGCGTCTATGGTTTCCGAATCGACGCCATTCCACATCTCTACGAGGTTACGGACTTCGCGGACGAACCTCTTTCCGGAGACACTGATGACCCGACGAACTACGGCTACACGCTGAAGGACTACACCAAGGATCGTCCGGAAACATATGAGATGATTACACAATGGCGCGCGGTGTTGGACAACTTTACAGCCAACTCGGATGACAAAGTCGAGAGGATCATGATGACCGAAGCTTACACAAATATCTCAAAGACTATGGAGTACTACGAGGCCGGAGCCCACTTCAGCTTCAATTTCGGACTCATCAGCAACGTCGACGGTTCATCTACGGCGGCAGAAGTTAAGGAATACGCAATTGACCAGTGGTTGGACAACGTACCCGAAGACGGCAGCTCTAACTGGGTGGTAAGTGCATATTATTGACGACCTTTGAGACAGGGTGTGTAAAAAAAATTATATCACCATCGTCCAGATCGGAAACCACGATCAAAATCGCGTGGCGAGCAGATACACATCGGAACAAGTCGATTCCATGAACATGCTAAACCTCCTGCTTCCTGGAGTCAGCGTTACGTACTACGGCGAGGAAATAGGAATGGAAGACGTGTGGATATCGTGGGAGGACACGCAGGATCCGCAAGCTTGTAACGGAGCTGATGAAACAACTTACGAATCGTCATCCAGAGACCCTGAGAGGACACCCTTCCAATGGGACTCCTCAACTTCTGCTGGTAAATCATGTCTTTAATTTCATTATCTTTAATCAAGTTCGATCGAGCTTCGTAATATTTTTTTGTGTTTTTGTTCTATAGGATTTTCTACGAACTCGAGCACGTGGTTGCCAGTCAGCAGTAACTACCTGTCGCTGAATCTTGCTGCTCAAAGCGTAACCACACTGTCTCATTGGACTGTCTTCAAAGCACTTACTACCTTGAAAAAGGAAGCCGTCGTGCAGGAAGGAAGTGTCAACGTTCAGCTCCTGAACGACAACGTCCTCGCTTTCATAAGGTTGAAACAAACTACAATACTTCTAATCAGTCCTCAACAAAACCGAGTGAACACACAACCATTCTTCATGTTTTTCACAATCTTTTACCCGTAGATAAATTTTTTCCAGGGAACTGGACGGATACGAGCCAATAGTCGTCGTTGCCAACTTTGCAAACAGCACGGAAACCGTCAGTCTCGAGGTCTTCGATTCAGCTGCTGATAACCTCGTGGTTGCCATCTCCAGTGTCCTCTCCGACAGTACCGAAACTCCCTTACGGCCTGGGTAACGAATTTCTCTAACCCACGACTATGAACAATTCTCTTTGTCATGACACGTTTTGTTCATGGTTGTTTTTTTTCCACAGGGATGTGGTGTCGAAGAGTAGCTTCGAAGTATCTCCCTACGGTGGATTGGTTCTCCGAAGTGCGACTAGTAGTTCCAGTAGTGCCGACACTATGATGTTCAGTATAATCGTCATACTATTCGCGACAATTTTGGCTTACATTCGCCATTGATGATCGAATACTCTCAATAATTGATCACTGAGCTCGAGTTGATGAGCTTCGAACCATCAATGGATCAAGTTGAGTAGATGAAGAAGCTTCCTCATTGGATCGGGGATTATGAATGATTATCATACACTGTTATCGTGCACTTCATGCCTCATCAAACGTTTTACCGATCGGCGAACATAGCTTGATCGATTTATCGATAGCTCAGTTGAATCGAAAGGTTGACCAAGACCATTTTCTAATATCATAATCTGTGCAGTAAGATAAGTGGTCATGGACAGGACCGTAATCTTAAGTTATTCCCTGATTTAGATAAAGATTAGAAAACAATTTTTGTCTCAATAAAATTCTAAACTTGTTGTAACCCCAACTTTTTTCCGAATTCAAGATAAAAAAGATTAAGGTTTTACAAGTAGTAGTAAGTTTTGCGTTGATTTTCTTTCAATTTTCAAAGACTTCCGCTTGACTTCTGCAAAATACAGACAATTTAGTTCATTCCATACTTCATTGCTTCATTCCAACTAATTTCTTTTATTTGGAGAGACCATCGTCGCAAGTATCATCATGACTTTGAAAGTGAAATTTTGGTGCACGTTGAAAAGTGGCATTCAATTGATTCTAACTTCACGACTTTAGAGATACGAGAATGTGAAAATCGATCTGACATGATTTCGGCAGTTGACTCTGAATGCGTTACTTTCCATTGAGCTGATTGATGCCTGATGATCGTGATCGCGATAAAATACTGATATGTTATTCGTGCAGGGATGAGGATTGCCCGATTCTATGCCGATACGAAGTATATGAGAAAGTTTATCTCGCGTTAGGTACGTTGTTATGGATGAAAAAAAAAGCAACGATCAGAGATTCGATGTTTATTGTGATTGAAATCGGTAAGGGGCTACAGACGATATAAAGCAAAGAGGAGGCGGTTTCTCTGCATGCCCAGTGGGACCAGATCTGGTAGTCCGCAGATTGAACTTTTGCGCACTTCACCATGAGTAAATAATACGATTGTTTCTTGTAAAAAGCAATGATTTAGATTTTTGACTGATCAAAGTTATTGTTCCTGTTCATTCGATTCGTTCTGATCTGTGAGTGTGTTTCTAGGAACGATGAAGGAAGTTTTAGTCTTTGGACTTCTCGCTTTAATTAGCGCTGGTTCCATTCATGCTGAGTTGGATTGGTGGCAAACCATGTCTTTGTATCAAGTCTACCCAAGAAGCTTCATGGATAGTGACGGTGATGGAATTGGAGACCTCAAAGGTATTATAGCAAAAATAGAACAATACGACGTGATCGTTTGATTTGAAATATTTACGTTGAATGAAGGTATCGAGAGTAAGCTGCCTCACTTGGTCGACGCCGGAATCGACGCTTTTTGGATATCCCCGGTTTATGCGAGTCCCATGGCCGATTTTGGATACGATATTTCGGACTTCTGTAGCACCGATCCGATCTTCGGAACCATAGAAGACTTCGACAGTTTGGCGGCCACCGCAAAGTCACTCGGACTCAAATTGATCATGGATTACGTTCCCAATCATACATCCGACGAACATGAATGGTTCACTAAAAGTTTGGCGAGCGAGGATCCATACACGGACTACTACGTTTGGCACAATGGTACGGTTGATTCGACCACTGGAATTGTCAGTCCACCCAACAACTGGGTAAGTGCAACTGACCCGTTCCACTGATCCTTTCAATAGTGAATCTATGTAGTGAAAAAAAAATGCTGTGATAGCTATAAGCTGTTTGGAGCTACTTAAGATGGTTGCTACTAAATCCAGTGATTCCTGCAGTAGGCTACGTACGCAGGAGAAACTATCACAGTAGTGACTATCGACCTCGTGTAGTTACTACAGATGTAGTTTGCATCATATGAAGCTTACGCCAATACCTCGTTCACTATGAAGTATTACGAAGCTGGTGCACACTTCTCTTTCAACTTCGCATTCATCAGCAACGTTGACAGCACCGCGACGGCTGCAGACATCAAGGAATTAGTTCTAGACGAATGGTTGAACAATCTACCTCGCAATTCTACGTCGAACTGGGTGGTGAGTACGATCAGACACGGGAATTGGATTTTGGAGTCATGTTATTAGTCGACATTCTCTCTCTCTCATACAGACCGGTAATCACGACAGAAGTCGCGTAGCCAGCAGATATTCATCGGCACAAGTCGACGTCTTGAACATGTTGGATCTCTTGCTTCCGGGAGTCTCTGTTACCTACAACGGCGAGGAAATCGGAATGGAAGACCAATGGTTATCGTGGGAGGACACGGTTGATCCTAAAGCCTGTAACACGGATGAAGAAACGTACGCGTCGATGTCACGGGATCCGGCGAGGACACCGTTCCAATGGGACAATTCGACTTCAGCCGGTAAGAAACGTTCCTCTAATTCCAAGGCTGCTGATCGAGCGTCGGTTTGAGTGATGGACTCCATGATATTTTTGCTACAGGATTTTCGACCAACGCCACCACCTGGTTGCCGGTTAATGACAACTACCTGACGCTGAATCTCGCTGCTCAAGTGGCCGCTGATGTTTCTCATTACAAAGTCTACCAGGCACTCCTAGCCCTGAGGAAGGAAACTGTTGTGCAAGAAGGATCTCTGAACGTCCAGCTCTTGAATAACAACGTACTAGCTTTTAGCAGGTCAGTTTCATTGAAATAGCAATTAAAGTGTTTCATTATCAGGGCATACGTCCTCTATTCTGTCGATGTTTCTTTTCAGAGACTTGGATGGAACTAACCCAGTGATCGTCGTGGCCAATTTCGCCAACAGCACGCAGAGTGTTAGCCTAGAAGTCTTCGAAACTGCATCTGTCGATCTTGTCGTTTCCATAGCCAGTATCGACTCCTCGATAACTGCTGGGTAAATAGAAGAATGCATGTGAATCTTTGCTGAATATGACTGTGCAAGACTTATTTTATGAATTACAACGTTAATGACACTTCTGATCTTTTCTTGATAGGAGCCTAGTATCAAAGAACAGCCTGGAACTCCCGGCCTATGCTGGTCTCGTTCTCCGTAGCGCTGATGCTGAAACTGATGACTCTAGCGATGCCAGCACTCTGCAAGCCAGTCTATTCGTTACACTTTTCATCGCCGGTTTGGCCTATTCCCGTTATTGATAAATCAGTACTTGAATGATCAGCGACCATCGCCATCTGCATCAAATGATTGCGAATAATTTTATTCTATCTCCGTTGTCTACTTCCGTTCCAATGTTCACGTACACTGACGACTGAGTGTTTTCCATCACATCTTGACCATTGCAGATGGATTCGAATGAATGTAGAGATTATCAAACTCAAAACGAAGCATGTGTGTTATCACATGTACGGATTGTGTCAAGTACCAAGTCAGGTTTGTTGGTCCGATCAAAACTTGACTCGACCTTTTGATTATGAAAGATAGGCTTCGAACTTCTACAATACGTCTACGCAACTAGTCATCTTATAAGATAAGCAAGTATTAGGATAGCATTGTGACATACTATTCCCATCATTGATGAGCGTAATCCTTGTGTTTTAAATAAAATCACCGATTAATAAGTTCCCCCGAATTATCAATCAGCGCGTGGCTGTAGCAAAATCAAGTTCACCTCTTACACTGCTATTCGGAAAATGGGATTTCGAATTGCGAATGAAAGGCTGAGTTCGCGGGTTCACCACCCGCCGAAATTCATCCAACACATAATAGGCGATGGGAGTCTGATAAAAGAAAAGTTTCAGTCAGACACTAAAGGTAGGACGCAGCTGTTCTATCGCTTCAGTGGGCTGTGGTGAACTTGGGGGGTCAATTTCTGAAATGGGATTCGAATAATTATTGTTTGACTACATTCGGAAGCACCAAAACGGACAGTATCGGGATCGCGGGACAGACAATCAGCTGGTAAGGCTCCATGCTCATTTTCTGGGTTGTGTTTGACGCAAAGATGAAAGGAGCTCTGATACTCGTACCATCAGCTCCATTTAGGACTGGTAGCAGACGATAACTTTGTACACCAAATATTTCCTAAGAGCTGGATGGACAGTGATGGCGACCGAATGGGAGACCTGAAGGGTACTTGATCAATAATCAGGGCGTTAATGAGCCAGACGTCAGAAAGGTGACTCAAGGAATGTTCTGATATCATGATTGGAACGAGGAGTTGATGAGTTCCGGATGGACGCCGTTCCCTATATGTTTGTGGATGAGGATTTCCGGGATGAGCCTCTGTAAATTCTGATAACGTGATGAGGATCACGACGACTGAAGCTCACACTGCGGGGCTGGAGCACACTTTCCACATTCAGATTCAAGTTCATCACGAATATCGACAGCTATTGGCGTCTAGCTTCATGGCGTTCGTCAGGCTAGAACAATCTTTTTCGACGAATTACAATTGCACCTCCCAATAATCCTGAGTACACATCGAACTAAGTCGATACTCGAAGAGGAGTCTGAATGTAGATGAAGAATTAGTTTTCATTTTATCTTACACCGCCTCCGTTCCATTTTCGAGGAGCTGAGTGGATTCGACCTAGTAATCGTCTTGGCCAACTTTGTGAGCTTTGATACTGCTTCTGATGATCTTGTGGTTTACATCGGCAGTATCGATTTTTCGTTCCCGATTATGCGAGAGGGTCTCCCTCACACATAATTCTTCAGACCCTGCTAAACTGCTCCATCCCACCATCTTTACAAAGTTTCTGATGTCCTTTTTATAGGAGTCAGGTGCCCAAGAGCAAGCTCCAAATTTTGGCCTATGCTGCAGACGTTCTTCGAAGTCTGACCTCTGTCATATCCGTCGTGCTCTTTACAATGATCCTGGTTCTATTTTGCAATTGCCAATTTAATACTCTCATGAGTTGCACTGTTGGCTTCGGAAGTATTGGGCTTTTTGAAGTTAGCCAAAAGTCAAGTACTTTTTGATAACAGTCAGCTGGTAGTCTTCGTTATATAATTTAAACACTTTGTACACATCATATTGAAGTGAATTTCCAAGTGTTAGTGTGAAGTCCATGAAGGACAATAACAAAAAATGTATTTGGCGCTGATATTCTCTTATTATTCTGGTCAAAATGATGCTTGCAGTCTTTCAAAATTTGTTGCATCATGTATTGCTCCTTTATATATATATAGGGATGGATCATTCTCTGATTAATGCTAAGTCCAAACACTCGTTCGAGACACTGGACACGGATTATGAGCACGCTTTATTGTACCCAGATTAGACCGAATGTTGATTTCCATTCTCTTTAGCAACGTCTGAACTCGAATACTGATAAGAAACCTGTTAACGGTTGATTTCAATTTTCCATTCATCGAATGATTTCAATCGATCCTCGGCAATGACGCAAAAAAAAAAATGATCGGAAGTCAGACGACAATATATGGGATTATAATGTCGATTTGATTGATTGATTGGCTAACGAATTAAATACATTTGTGGTCGTTGAATCTGAATCCGATATCAAAAGTACAGTAGAGCGTCGATTATCCGAATCAATTGGGACCGGGTGCCTTTCGGATAATCGAAATTTCGGATAACCGAACAGCAATATTCCGTGAGCGAAAAAAACGTCAATTCTTTCGAAATGATGAAATTTATATATGTATACATATTATAACATATCGCGGGTCTAATAACATAAGGACGTAAGCGCCATTATACGATGTTTTGCTGTTTATAATGGCATAAAGTCGTATAATTTTTTTTTTCACGCCAATCGCTCTGAAAACGTTCGAAACGTATAGATCAATTGAAATTACGAGATCGAAAAATGTAAGTGCAAAAGGTCGTAAGTTGGACGGATACGACCTTCTGCATTTAACTGCGAATATTTTTTATCGAAGTTTTCGAAACGTCGTCGATTTCGATTTTTCTTTGCGTTTCACGAGTTTTCACAGCTATTTGGAAAAATCGTGAAAACAAATTTAAAAAAATTGGCGGATACGACCTTCTGCATTTAACTGCGAATATTTTTTATCGACATTTTCGAAACGACGTCGATTTCGATTTTTCTTTGCGTTTCACGAGTTTTCACAGGTATTTGGAAAAATCGTGAAAAAAAATTTAATAAAAATTGGTGGATACGATCTTCTGCATTTAACTGCGAATATTTTTTATCGAAATTTTCGAAACGACGTCGATTTCGATTTTTCTTTGCGTTTCACGAGTTTTCACAGCTATTTGAAAAAATCGTGGAAAATGATAAAAAAAAAAATTGGCGCCTACGACCTTCTGTTTTTACTTTGTTTTTTAATCTCCCTTAAAAATTGTAATGAAAGAACGACGTATCCGCCCAACTTAGGACCTTTTTCACTCACATTTTTCGAACTCGTAATTTCAATTGATCTATATACGTTTTGACCGTTTTCGGAGCGAATGACGTGAAAAAAAATAATTATACGACCTTTTGCCACCAAAATCGCGTTTTTGGCGCTTACGACCTTATGCCATTAGACACGCGATATATTTAACTACAATGAACATCAATAGGTTATTATCACAAGTACATTTTAGTGAACTGAAAACATGTAATCATCCATCGTATCATTCAATGATACAGAACAAAGTTAGATATGTATGTCTTTAGAAAATAATCAACATTCTTATATATTTGAGTTCTTATATCTGTTTATTTTTGAAAAAGTCGACGATTTTCCAATAAACCAAATCACCATTCGGATAATCGACGTTTCGGATAACTGACGTTCGGATAATCGACGCTCTACTGTATGTCCAATATATGGTCGATGACGATGTTAAAAAATCATTGGGAAAACTTGGTACTCGATTATTCTCTGATTCAGATACTTTTTGCGAATCGAAGGTCAAAATCGAAGCATGATTTCAAAATATCCTCAAAAAAGGTAGAAAAGTTGACCAATAAATTATCGCCATCGCTTTTGCAGCAAAGTTGTTCGTATAAATCCTTCCTCTTTATTTCCATTTTTTCTCCCTGTCTAGATTCATCAAAATTGAATCATAAAAGGTCCGAAGAAAAAGTGGCAATGGATCTGTGTGGAAAAAAAAGAAGATGTCGAAAGCGAATGGATAATCCCGGAGCTTTTCAAACCAACAACGAAATAGAAACCAAACACCAGAAGATAGCGTTTTCGACGTTTGATTTGTTCCATCACAGAAACACCTCACCTCCACCCAATTTCAATGCCAATTCTTTCCTGAGAGGGTGCGGTGAACCGGACGAGCATCTGAACGTATCCCTTCTACAAAAATGCCCTCCTGAAATCCTCTATAAAAATATATCGACAGCTATCCACCACGATAATAAAATATTCATTTATCAATCTGCTGCAATTCCGCATGCCTAAAAATGAAACTATCCCCTCTCTTCGCGAAATAGAGATTCAATGACCAGATTATCGCACATTGCTTTGGAGTCACTTCGCCTTCCTGATGGTTTATAATGGTGATAATAATGCCTGAGACTGTGGCAAAAGATTTTATGAAATAACCCTTCGCGACATGTGTGAGTTTTTATTTATAAGGATGATAAGGGTCGAAATTTCTGCACTGCTGCTGGCTCTAACTGGCGTAGGCTCAATTGACGCTGAGTCAGAAGACAGCACATGATGTCTTCGCTTCAAATTCACCCTAGAAGTTGGATGGACCGCGATGGCAATGGCGTCGAATACCCTGAGGGTGACTCCAAACAAAATGAATTCGTACGATATTTTTTATATCCATGTATAGATTAGCAACAGAATTAACGCAGCTTTGCAAACTCCAGTGGCATCAGTATATAACACTGACCTAGAAATACTCCTATAAATTGGTGATTTTATTTTTATCTACAGATTTCTAATCGATATAATACTTCATTTCCGCTTGTTATCAGCTGAGTGCGTCATAAGAACCGATGATATTCGGATATCACTGACTTTTCTGAATGCAAAAAAAGATGATTTCATGTCAACGTCTCGATTCTCTTCTTCTTCCCGGAGTACCAGTTACCTTCTACCTTGCATAAATCGGAATGGATACCGGAGTGAATCTGAAAGCTCCTATACTGAGATGACACTATTTCAAGGGAACACCACAAGTGGTATGCTGGTAAAAAATGCCAGTCAGCGATTGTTTGCGTTACAAATCATCCTGAAAAATACCGGAAATTTTGACTTCGAAGCCTAACAACATCATTTAGAGAGTTCTTTTCAAATGTTAGATACCAGGTCAGCCAGTTCGACGGGTACGCCTGGACATGGACAACCGAACGTCAAGCCTACTACCTTCACCAGTTCACAGTGGTGCAGCCGGACTTGAATTACAGAAATGAATACGTCGTACAGGAGATGAAGGTGAGCTTCGCTTGTCCATGTGTTTGAGAATCCCTGTACAGCAACGAGTGTTCCGAATTTCAGAACGTTCTGCTGTTCCGGTTGAACAGAGGAGTCCACGGGTTCCGGGTGGACGCTAGCCAACACTTATTCGAGGATGAAGACTTCCCCGACAATCCTCTTTCAGGAACCACGAATGTCACGACGAGCTACTATTGCACCTTACCCCATTAGACGGAATCGCTGGATGAAACTTGTGACATGGTATCTCAGTGGCGAGCAGTCCTGGACGAGAATTCTGATCATACATCAGAATTTATGCGAGACCCATTTTTCTGAACCGAATATCGAGATCCACCTCGTGGTTCCATCTGGTGGCTGGATTCGAAGAACTGCGAGTAGGCTGATTCTCATACTACACAGATGTAATTTTGCACCTGTTCAAATTTGCCCAAAAGATGCCATGTATCGGCGAACTCACTCTCCATTGTTCTTCACATTATTATGCTACATTATCCCCTTCCAACAGGAGCCAAGTGTCCAAGAGCAGCCTCGTACTCTCAGCCTACGCTGGGCTCGTTCTTCGCAGTGCTGAAAACTCTACCACCCTCGCTCCTACCGCAACCACAACCGATTCCACTACAACAATCACCGATTCTATCACAGCCACCGCCGATCCTGGCTCAACTACCACTGATTATAACACAACCATCGCCGATTCTAACACAACCACCGTCGATCCTGTCACAACCACCGCCGATAATACCGCAACCACCTCCACTCCCATCACAACGACCACTTCTACAACTACCGCCGCTCCCAGTACCGAAGATCCTGGCAGTGACGAGTCAAGCGATGCCAACATCCTGAACTCAAGTCTATTGATGACGTTTTTGCTCATTTTTGGCAATGATGAATCGGAAGTTTAGTCAAACGAGGAAAGTTTGTACCAACGTATGCAACTTTTGTATATCAATAATTTTGGTGATTGCCCAATATGAATAATACCGTATGATATCTTCTAAGAATTTATTGTAAGTAGTAACAATTGAGTATATCTCGTCAAAATTATTCTCTCGATATTGTTTTACGCATGAAAGACTCGTGGTTGAAAATTTCAAGTTAATCAAAATTCGACGAAGGATCGCAAAAGATTCAATTGTACAGAAGTACGTGGTTGGTCGAGGACCTGGCGGGGGTGGTGAAGATACACTTCACGTGCCTTATATAAGAAACAAGAAACTCTAGATAATGAATTTTCTTTGAAAGAAATAAACAAACTCTGCGACACAAGTAAAAATACTGTCTCTCTCTCTCTCTCCTCCATCAATAATCCAGTATTCTAATGCTATCCCTATAACTAATGACGGATTCTGATCGCATCGATTTATCTAATCAGATAAGACTTTCAAGAGGTTTTTTTCGCTGGTCTGTCAAGGATTATGAAGAGGATTCATCGCTGAAAATAAAATGGTTATCCTTATTGCACAATCGCGTAACGTCAGCCCAGTAAGAAAATGTATCGTTAATGAAAAATATCGGAGGAATTCGATATTGGATTTTGTCAGGCTGAGAGAAGGAGCAGAAGAAGATAAGCCACAAACGGCTTATCGCGAAAATATTTCCTTTCCTTATAAACCCACGAAGGTCTTAGTCGTCACGATACAAGAAACGCTTGAGATTTTTTTCACGATAAAAGGTAGAATCATCGATAGAATTTACTCGGAAGAGTTTGTTGAAAATCAAATGCGAGTGTTTTTCACTCTTATTGATTTCACGCTATGGTATCTTTTATCTCGATATTATTTTCATTTTTTTATACCGTTATCGACCAATGGGTAAACGAAACTTTGCTATCTTCACGATTTTTCAAAACCCATAATCGCCCATATAAATGCGACCGTTTTTCAAGGGCGCTAACAGTCTGACAATCATGGCGCGTCTAATCGTCGCCTTGGCGATTCTATTCATCGGCAGAATCGTTCATGGTGAAATACAGAACGTAGGATGGTGGAGGAACACGGTATTCTATCAGATATATCCTCGAAGTTTTATGGACTATGACGGAGACGGGGTCGGCGATCTGCCAGGTGAGAATAAACGGAACCTTTTCTTTTATCGATACTCTAAATCGTAAAATACGTTGAAGGTATCAACGCCAAGCTCGAACACTTCCGTGACATCGGGGTCGGCGGGATTTGGCTCTCCCCGATCTACACCAGCCCCATGGTGGATTTTGGATACGATATCGCCAACTTCACAGAGATCGATCCGATCTTCGGTACCATGGCTGACTTCGTGACACTCGTTGAGGACGCGAAGGCACAGGGACTAAAGGTAAACGGAATTGGAATCATGGTGGCGAATCGCCAAGTACATTAAATTTTTTTCACCAAATTCCAGTAGTTCGAGTAGTTGTTCACTTTTTGCAATTTTCTTCTTCAAATTTGGCGAAGAATCAGCAGAAAAGGAGGATTATCCTTGATAATCGTTATTCTGACTTCCTCGCAGGTAATTCTTGACTTTGTGCCGAATCACACATCCGACAAACACGAATGGTTCGAGAAGAGTATCAGGCGAGAATCGCCCTATGAGGATTTCTACATATGGCACAACGGGACGACCGAGGATGACGGAACCCCGATTCTGCCGAACAATTGGATCAGTGTATTCCGCGGTCCGGCATGGACGTTTGACAACAGTAGACAACAGTGGTACTTCCACCAGTTCGCTGCCCAGCAGCCTGACCTGAACTACCGCAACCCTGCCGTGCAGGAGGAGATGAAGGTCGGTGTCAATTTTCTCAAATGATTCTTAAACTCTGACACTTATGACGTTTCTGCAGAACGTGTTGAGGTTCTGGCTCGAAAAAGGAGTCGACGGTTTCCGGATTGACGCGATTCCGCATCTCGTCGAGGCCGCAGACTTCCGTGACGAACCAGTGAGGAATAATTCTGGGGTGACCTCCGACGATTATGCATATCTCGATCACATTTATACCAAAGATGACGAATTGACGTACGAGATAATGAGACAGTGGAGACAGGTGTTGGACGATTACACGAACGAGACCAATTCCGATGAGAAGGTAAAAAACAATCACGTTCAATAAAATCTTCTATTCAGATTGATTCAAGTCCCTCAAAGTTTAATAAAGTTTCGACAAATTCTACGATGTCCGCCACAAACCTTCAACTCTTCTTCAGGTGCTGATGACCGAAGCTTACACAAACCTAACAAACACGCTAAAGTACTACGAATACGGTTCACAAATACCTTTCAACTTCAAATTCGTCACGGAAATTAGTAACACGTCAACCCCTACCGATTTCAAGGACGCGATAAACGTCTGGTTGGACAGTATGCCAGAGAACGCAGTAGCCAATTGGGTGGTGAGAGACGAAACGTCAATATTAATACTGTTCGAATAACCGAGTCAGATATCCCTCAAGACTTGTTCCAAATCAACAGATGGGAAATCACGACCGTAGTCGAACAGCTTCGAGGTACCCAGACAGAGCCGACCAGATGACGATGTTGGCTATGATCCTGCCTGGTGTCGCAGTCACCTACTATGGAGAGGAAATCGGGATGATCGACACATACGTGTCGTGGGAGGACACCCAGGATCCTCAGGCCTGTAACACAGATCCTGATCGTTTCGAAGCGAACTCTCGAGATCCTAACAGATCCCCGTTCCAATGGGACGCGACTACAAGCGCCGGTAAGATTCTGAAGTGGTCAAACCACTCGTCGATTGACCAAAGACTTCGTCAAAGTTATCTGACTCAAACTGACTTCAACCTTCTTTAGCTGGCTTCAACTGACTTTAACTGACTTCACCTAACTTCAATTGATTTCAACTGACTTAAAGTGACTCCAACTGATTTCAACCTACTTTAGGTGACTTGACACATTATTAACTGACTTCAACTGGATTCAGTTGACTCCAAACGACTTTGACTCGCTTCAGTTGGACTCAACTACTGCTTTTAACTGACTTTTACTGGTTTCAATTGGACTTGACTGCTTTTGAGTGGCTCCAACTGACGTTGGTTGACTTCGGCTTGAATTCAGATGAATTTAGCTTACTTCGGGTTTCAACTGGTACAGCTGGTTATAGATGGAAGTGGTTGACTGTTGGGATTCTGAAAAAATCGATGAAATTACGAAGCTCAGGGTTTCTTACAATTGGAAACTTTTTTTTTCTCCAGGTTTTTCGACCAATCGAACTACTTGGTTACCGGTGAACGACAATTATCCAACGCTGAATCTAGCGCAACAGAAAAGAGATACTAATTCTCATTACAAGATATACAAGTCGTTGATTGAACTTAGGTCCCAGTCTACACTTCGTGAGGGTAGTAACAAAGTTTCTGTAATTAACGACACAATTCTTGCGGTCACTCGGACACTGACCGAAGAAGAAATCACTAACAGGGTTATTCTGCTGATCAATTTCGACGATAATGTCAACCTTTCGGTGAACTTAGTAGAGAACAATGTTACAAGCAGTTCGGAAGAAGCTACTATCTACACTTCTACAATTGGCTCCGGATGGACACAAGGGTAAGTCTTCAGATTTTTATTGTTTCAATTGCGTAGAGAGTTTAATTTTTTCCTCTTTTGTTATTCAGAGATTCCATCGACATCACAAACGTCGAACTTCCGGCTAAGTCTTCTTTGGTAATACTTTCGCGAAGTGGAGCTGGCCAACTTTGCAGCAGCGTTTTGGTCATGGTATTGGCCATGGTGTTCAAAAATTTATTGTTATAGTGATTTACACGCGATGTGAGTTCATATGCAATCAATTTCTTGTACATATTAGATCATTTCATTTAATGAATAACTTATTTTATGTCTTTAGAGATCATCATGAAATTACCTTCACCCTCCTCCATACTGATCCCAAATTTTTTGTCAGATTTACAATATTTCGGACCTGAAAATATTTTAATAAAAGTTACCATCAGAGAATTTTAGTCTTCAGGATCATAAATAAATCCTGAGATCTTCTATGAGAATCCTGAGAGGAATTCAGTTTTTTTGCGAACTCGAACCTGGCGACCCACCAAATATTCAACCAGAAACGAAGTTTTGGAACCCCGGAAACTTCCCTCATACACAGCTGCTTGCGTCGATTATATGAAGCAGTGGCTTCTAAAATCAATCTCGAATCTTTTCTTCCAAATTTTTTTCTTCTTCCCTCATATTTTCGCCGTTTCGTAAACCGGTATAAATTTTCCGTTCCAGAATTCATTTACGGTTAGTCAGGTAAATACCTAATGCCAAAAAACGAAGAAAAAAAAGTCCTGAAAGGATGAAGTAATATTTTTCAAACGTACAATGGGACCCTCATGGTTATTATCCGGAAAATTCAAGGAAACGAGGAGTGACCTCTATAAAATTTATATTTTTCATATATTTCAGCAGCAAACTTTTCGGCCAATTCGAAAAACCCGGGATCCGGGCTCCTGCTTCCGATCTCGAACATGAATTTCCTTCCGTCTCTCGTATCCCAGCGGACAGAATCGAATCGAACTGAATTTTACCGATTCGGGTTATATGTGCCAGTGAATGAACACTTGGCGATTTTTCAACAATTTTACAACATCGAATGCGGATGTTGAAAGAAACTTTTTTCACTCCAAATTTTTCATCAAAAAAAGGATGATCAGGAAAATTTTTATGAAACTTATACATTTTCCATAATGCCAAAAGTTATTTATTTCCATGAAAAATTCCCCACGTCTTTGTTGTTAAATTCGCGAATACGGATCAGATCCTGAACCCGTGTAAGTGGATCACGGTCCAGTTAGTATATATGTGTACCTAACCGCCAATAATTAAAGGGCTTTCCGGAGTATAACGTAAGAGGCTTAGTTCACCACCGTGATAAAAATAGGAGAAAGAAAAAAAGTCCAACACGTAATACCGAACCACGTCGCAATGGTTATTACCTCCTATTATAGCCACGTCCGCGCCGAGGGCTTGAACCTTTCAAGGAACTTTTTATTATTCTCTTCTTCTTATTGCCGTTTTTTTTTTTTTTTTTTTTCATAATCATTTGCCTATAATCAAAATTTTGTATTAAAAAATGAACAGTAGGTACTATTTTAATTATTGCTTGAATGTCACAGCATTAATTGCAAAAAAAAAATAAAAAAAAAAATTAATAATCATCTGATTACGTTATTTTGAAATTAAGAGATAATCATTTTCAGAAATCGGATTCTTTTTTTTTTTTCTAAATGCATATTATCGATTTTATGAAATAATTATTGGTTTTTCAACCAGATATGAAAAAAAGGGTGAAAGGAAAAAAAAATATTAATAATAATTCTCTCGACCTCGAGAAAATTTTTGTCAATTTTTTTTTTTTTTTTTCTTAAGATTCTAAAGAAACAATCTTAATTGTTTATTCGATTAATTAAGAATAATTTCAAACGTCTTGAAGTTTGTCTTTCAAAATTCAAAAATATTTCTAAAAAGTAATTTCAGTGAAAATCGGTGACCTAGAATATCGTGAAAATATATTCCTACTAAATTTGATAGAATTTCTACTTTTTTCACACCAGTAAAAAATAGGGGGTTAAAAAGTGACTCCCTCAGAAATAGTTAGAGTCAAATAGTCCCAAGGGAAATAAGGGGCGGATAATTTCAAGCAAAAATATTTTCTTCCCTTCCGTTTTTTTTTAATCTTTTGAGAATTCATTTTTTTTTCTGTTTTTTCATCATCTTTTTCTTCTGCTCCTAAAACGTATCTAATATCTCTCCATTGAAATCGCGGTACCAGATGCTTCTTCTTACTCACAAAAAAATAAATAAATAAATTAAAAAAAAAAAACTAAGTAGCTTAATTCAGTATTCAGGAATGATTCCATTCATCTCAGTTCAACATACTCATAACTGAGGGCAAAAAATTATTATTTAATGATAATGCCGAAGCCCCTAATTCTGCCACCCAAATAGAGTTTTCTTACTTAATTACATTTTTTCATTCACTTTAGGATCCTGCAAGCTCTGATAATTCATTCATTTATTCATACTTTTGACGATTCAATTATACACTGTCTTTCAGCTCATTTTCATTATTCCGCTAATATGAATCCTCATTTGAATACATACCCTGTGTCGTTTCAAATTGATGAAATAATGTCAATCATTTCCGTTATTATGAAAAAAGAAATCAGGATTCGGTGACAAAGAAAAAACAATAAAAAATTGCTTCGATGGAAAATACATTCAAAAAAGACGAGTTTTTTTTTGTTTTTTTTTTCTCAAAAGAACTAAATCGTACTAGTTTTTTTTTTCTCATCATTTTAATGAAATCCCTTTCCATCTGAAAATACTAAAGATTCAGGTTCCCGATTCCAAGATTTTAGATAAAATAGGAAAATTTATTTTCCATTTTTGGCACAAGAAAAAAAAAAAATAAATAATCCTGAAATAATTACGAATGGGATAGAAAACGAGAGAAGTCAAATACTTCGATCCACCTAAATCAGGGAAATCTCATACCCGACCAAGTCTAATAAAGCTTGAACTTGAGCGAAGCTCTGACCCAACTAAGTCAACTGTATTGCTTACTTAGCTCACTCGATCCCTACCCTGGATTACTTTCAACGTGTATCTCAGGAATCAGAAACTCCATGTCATTCTGTGTAACGAATTTCAGAAATTCGGCCAAAAGTGACAAGCTTTTTTTTCTATTTTTTTTTTTTTAAGGATGTACTGTACACCAATGTGTGACCGTCGTAAATTGAGTACTGAGATGAGATAAAAATCGGCAAAAAAAATCAACCACAATCAAGATGATAAGAGTTTCATTTTCAATAATAATATGCCCAAAAGTTATCAACAAATTGTTTAAACAAATTATTGTTCAACAAATTTCCTGGTGACGTTATTTTTTTTTCATGTCAAATGAATTCCTTAATCTTTCTGAATACACATGAATTTTTTCAGAATTTTGTCACTTTTTTTAAATTTCCGTTTTCGGAAATTTCTAAAGGCTGTATTTACAAAACTATTAGTTTCACGCTCCGGAAACTTCGGAATTGTAATCTACATCGTTTCCACAATAATATATCCAAAATTCAGTTTTTTTTTCTTCATTTTTCAAAATCGAAAACGGAAATTTCAAAAAAGTGACAAAATTCTGAAAAAATTCATGTGTATTCAGAAAGATTAAGGAATTCATTTGACATGAAAAAAAAATAACGTCACCAGGAAATTTGTTAAACAATGATTTGTTTAAACAATTTGTTGATAACTTTTGGGCATTATTATTATTGAAAATGAATACTCTTATCATCTTGATTGTGGATGATTTTTTGCCGATTTTTATCTCATCTCGAAGTACTCAATATTGACGACGGGACTCACTTTTGGTTGAGATTGTATAGCCTATACATCCTTAACCTGTAGCGACGTTTTTTTCCTCTTCTACAAAAATCAGGATCTGGATCAGAATGAGGTATAAAAAATCATATATATATATATATATTTGCGAACGCCCGGTTAAATTTTTTTTTTTTTTTTTTACACAACCTTCTGGGAAATTTTGTGAAACAATTAAAAATTCACTTTTTTTGTATTTATTTATTTGGAATCTTTGAATCGAAATATAAAAAATCGTCAAGATTTTGAGATTGAACGAGTGAATTTGAAATATTTCAAAAGATTTGAATGAAAAAAAAAAAAGAAAATTTGTCAAAATGAAATTTTCCGACAGATTTTCAATATGATTCCCAGAGAGTTGGAAAAAATTAAAAGTTCATCAAAATTTGGAATGATTTTACTAGATTTTGAAAAAACATAAAAAATTGAATTATATTTCAGAGAATTTGAATATAAAAAATAAAAATTCAATCATCTAATTAGATTTTTAGTTAAAATTAACTTATAATAATTCAATTGTTAATTTAAAAAATATAGAAAAAAAATTTATCAAAACATTAACAATATAAATTGAACATCCGATTTTTTTTTTTTTTTAATTTCAAAGATCCAAACTGATTTCAGAGTTTCCAAAAATTCCAAAAGTGTTTAAAATGATGTCAAGAGATTTTGAAAGATATATATATATATTCATATATATATAAATATATAGGTTTATATATACTAGGGGGCTTCGCCCCCCTGCGCGCTTCGCGCGCCAACCCCCCGATTCGGGTTGTATTCAGTAATATTTTGTACATGGTGAAAAAAGTCAAAAAGAAGAAATTGAAAATTCTGTATGGAATGGAAAAGTGTGATCTCGGTTATAGTGGTTTCGCGCGAAAGGTTTCTGCACGGATTACTGGGAGATTGGGATCCCATGATTCATATACTAAGTGTGAGTGGTTTTTTACAGTTTTTAACAGTTTTCTGTATCATGACTTGACATGTCCTGACATGACCTGTTATGACCTGACATGACCCGACATGACCTGTTACGCCTGACATGAGGTTTCCGCACGGATTACTGAAAGATTGGGATCCCATGATTCATATACTAATTGTGAGTGGTTTTTTTACCGTTTTTAACAGTCCTGTCCTGACATGACTTGTTGTGACCTGACATGTCCTGTTATGACCTGACACGTCCTGACATGACCTGTCATGACCTGACACGTCATGACATGACCTGTCATGACCTGACACGTCATGACATGACCTGTCATGACGATTTCGGTTCGGTTCTTTCCGGAAGACTTCGGGTCTTTCCGGACGACTTCGGGTCTTTCCGGAAGACTTCGGGTCTTTCCGGAAGACTTCGGGTCTTTCCGGAAGACCTCGGGTATTTCCGGAAGACTTCGGATCTTTCCGGAAGACTTCGGGTATTTCCGGAAGACTTCGGGTATTTCCGGAAGACTTCGGGCTTTCCGGAAGACTTCGGGTGTTCGTGGGGGATTCTGGGTAATCTCTGGGGGATTAGGTTAGGTTAGGTTAGGTCGTCGTCGACCTTCGAAATCTTGACACGGCGGCGGCGGCGGCGGCGGCGGCGGCGATATCTTTATATAATATAGAACGGATTCTGGGTAACCTACAGGGGTCCGCCTCGGTAGGGGGGTTAGGGGTAGGGGGGTAGGGGTGGGGGGGGGGGTAGGGGGGTAGGGGGTAGGGGCAGGGGGGGGGTGGGGGGGTAGGGGGTAGGGGGTTGGTAGGTGGGTAGGGGGGTAGGGGTGGGGGGTAGGGGGTAGGGGGTAGGGGGTGGGGGTAGGGGGGTAGGGGGTTGGTAGGGGGGTAGGGGGCAGGGGGGTAGGGGGGTAGGGGGATCTTCGAAATCTTGACACGGCGGTGGCGGCGGCGGCGGCGGTGGCGGCGGCGGCGGTGGCGGCGGCGGCGGCGATATCTCTTTATATATAAAAAAATCCTTCGTCGTCGTTCGCCACGTAACTATGGGTAACTATGGACGGTTGTTGATTTTATCTGACACTGACACTTGTTGATCTGTCTGTGTGTGTGTGTGTATACATATATGTGCAGGACCATCGGCCATAGTTCTGGATGTCCAGGTCTCAGTTCCGGGTGTCCAGGTCTCAGTTCCGGGTGTCCAGGTCTATCGCTCCATAGTTCTGGATGTCCAGGTCTGTTCTGGATGTCCAGGTCTTAGTTCTGGATGTCCAGGTATACGGCGCCATAGTTCCTGGTGTCCAGGTCTATCGCGCCATAGTTCTGGGTGTCCAGGTCTACCGCGCCATAGTTTTTGGTCTCCAGGTCTATCGCGCCATAGTTCTGGATGTCCAGGTCTATCGCGCCATAGTTCTGGATGTCCAGGTCTACCGCGCCATAGTTCTGGATGTCCAGGTCTATCCCGCCATAGTTCTGGGGTCCAGGTCTATCGCGCCATCGTTCTGGATGTCCAGGTCTACCGCGCCATAGTTTTTGGTCCCCAGGTCTATCGCGCCATAGTTCTGGATGTCCAGGTCTACCGCGCCATAGTTCTGGATGTCCAGGTCTATCCCGCCATAGTTCTGGGGTCCAGGTCTATCGCGCCATAGTTCTGGGGTCCAGGTCTATCGCGCCATCGTTCTGGATGTCCAGGTCTACCGCGCCATAGTTTTTGGTCCCAGGTCTATCGCGCCATAGTTCTGGATGTCCAGGTCTCAGTACTGGGTGTCCAGGTCTATCCCGCCATAGTTCTGGGGTCCAGGTCTATCGCGCCATCGTTCTGGATGTCCAGGTCTACCGCGCCATAGTTTTTGGTCCCCAGGTCTATCGCGCCATAGTTCTGGATGTCCAGGTCTACCGCGCCATAGTTCTGGATGTTCAGGTCTCGGTTCTGGGTGTCCAGGTCTATCCCGCGTCTCAGTTCCGGGTGTCCAGGTCTATCGCGCCATAGTTCTGGATGTCCAGGTCTGTTCTGGATGTCCAGGTCTTAGTTCTGGATGTCCAGGTCTACCGCGCCATAGTTTTTGGTCCCCAGGTTTATCGCGCCATAGTTCTGGATGTCCAGGTCACAGTTCTGGGTGTCCGGTCTCAGTTCTGGGTGTCCAGGTCTATCCCGCCATAGTTCTGGGGTCCAGGTCTATCGCGCCATAGTTATGGATGTCCAGGTCTCAGTTCTGGGTGTCCAGGTCTATCCCGCGTCTCAGTTCCGGGTGTCCAGGTCTATCGCGCCATAGTTCTGGATGTCCAGGTCTGTTCTGGATGTCCAGGTCTTAGTTCTGGATGTCCAGGTCTACCGCGCCATAGTTTTTGGTCCCCAGGTTTATCGCGCCATAGTTCTGGATGTCCAGGTCACAGTTCTGGGTGTCCGGTCTCAGTTCTGGGTGTCCAGGTCTATCCCGCCATAGTTCTGGGGTCCAGGTCTATCGCGCCATAGTTCTGGATGTCCAGGTCTGTTCTGGATGTCCATGTCTTAGTTCTGGATGTCCAGGTCTACCGCGCCATAGTTTTTGGTCCCCAGGTCTATCGCGCCATAGTTCTGGATGTCCAGGTCTCAGTACTGGGTGTCCAGGTCTATCGCGCCATAGTTCTGGATGTCCAGGTCTATCGCGCCATAGTTCTGGGTGTCCAGGTCTACCGCGCCATAGTTTTTGGTCCCCAGGTCTATCGCGCCATAGTTCTGGATGTCCAGGTCTACCGCGCCATAGTTCTGGATGTCCAGGTCTCAGTACTGGGTGTCCAGGTCTATCCCGCCATAGTTCTGGGGTCCAGGTCTATCGCGCCATCGTTCTGGATGTCCAGGTCTACCGCGCCATAGTTTTTGGTCCCCAGGTCTATCGCGCCATAGTTCTGGATGTCCAGGTCTACCGCGCCATAGTTCTGGATGTTCAGGTCTCAGTTCTGGGTGTCCAGGTCTATCCCGCGTCTCAGTTCCGGGTGTCCAGGTCTATCGCGCCATAGTTCTGGATGTCCAGGTCTGTTCTGGATGTCCAGGTCTTAGTTCTGGATGTCCAGGTCTTAGTTCTGGATGTCCAGGTCTACCGCGCCATAGTTTTTGGTCCCCAGGTTTATCGCGCCATAGTTCTGGATGTCCAGGTCACAGTTCTGGTTGTCCGGTCTCAGTTCTGGGTGTCCAGGTCTATCCCGCCATAGTTCTGGGGTCCAGGTCTATCGCGCCATCGTTCTGGATGTCCAGGTCTACCGCGCCATAGTTTTTGGTCTCCAGGTCTATCGCGCGCGCCATAGTTCTGGATGTCCAGGTCTACCGCGCCAAGTTTTTGGTCTCCAGGTCTATCGCGCCATAGTTCTGGGTGTCCAGGTCTATCGCGCCATAGTTCTGGATGTCCAGGTCTATCGCGCCATAGTTCTGGGTGTCCAGGTCTACCGCGCCATAGTTTTTGGTCCCCAGGTCTATCGCGCCATAGTTTTTGGTCTCCAGGTCTAACGCGCCATAGTTCCGGACGTCCAGGTCTACCGCGCCATAGTTTTCGGTCTCCAGGTCTATCGCGCCATAGTTCCGGACGTCCAGGTCTACCGCGCCATAGTTTTCGGTCTCCAGGTTCATCGCGCCCTGGGTGTCCAGGTCTATCGCGCTATAGTTCTGGGTGTCCAGGCCAGGGCATACAGGTCTTTTAACAATAATTCGTCTGTTTTTGCAAGAAGGGTTAGAAATGGTTAGAATAGCCACTGACGGCTAGAAAAAGTTAGGCCAGTCATTCCTAGGAAAAATGAGTGTCCCAAGAAGGGTTAGAAATGGGTAGAACAGCCACTGACGGTTAGAAAAAGTTAGGCCAGCCATTCCTAGGAAAAGTGAGGCGCGGAGCGCCGAACAGCGAGGCGCGAAGCGCCGAGTGCCCGAGGCGCGTAGCGCCGAGCGGGGTTGCCGCGCGAAGCGCGGAGGGGCGGAGCCCCTAGTCTTTATATAATATAGAGCGATATATATATATATATATCGTTCTATATTATATAAAGATATCGCCGCCGCCGCCGCCGCCAGCGCCGCCGCCGCCGCCGCCGCCGTGTCAAGATTTCGGAAGGTCGACGACCCCCCCCCCATGAAAGATTCCCCGTTCCGCCGTTCCCCTGTCCAAAGTGTTCCTAAACCTAACCTAACCTAACCTAACCCAGAATATTAGCCAGAATCCCCCACGAATTCCCCCACCTAACCTAACCTAACCTAACCTAACCTAATCCCCCACGAATTCCCGGAAAACCCCAGAGATTACCCAGAATCCCCCACGAACACCCGAAGTCTTCCGGAAATACACCCGAAGTCTTCCGGAAAGACCCGAAGTCTTCCGGAAATACCCGAAGTCTTCCGGAAAGACCCGAAGTCTTCCGGAAATACCCGAAGTTTTCCGGAAATACCCGAAGTCTTCCGGAAATACCCGAAGTCTTCCAGAAATACCCGAAGTTTTCCGGAAAGACCCGAAGTCTTCCGGAAATACCCGAAGTTTTCCGGAAATACCCGAAGTCTTCCGGAAATACCCGAAGTTTTCCGGAAATACCCGAAGTCTTCCGGAAATACCCGAAGTTTTCCGGAAATACCCGAAGTCTTCCGGAAAGACCCGAAGTCTTCCGGAAATACCCGAAGTCTTCCGGAAATACCCGAAGTCTTCCGGAAATACCCGAAGTCTTCCGGAAAGATCCGAAGTCTTCCGGAAATACCCGAAGTCTTCCGGAAAGATCCGAAGTCTTCCGGAAAGACCCGAAGTCTTCCGGAAATACCCGAAGTCTTCCGGAAAGATCCGAAGTCTTCCGGAAATACC
Source organism: Euura lappo (assembly GCA_018257835.1). NCBI lineage: Eukaryota > Metazoa > Arthropoda > Insecta > Hymenoptera > Tenthredinidae > Euura > Euura lappo. The sequence goes on along the minus strand of JAEUYN010000999.1, from coordinate 75,729 downwards.
CGAGGTCTTCCGGAAAGACCCGAAGTCTTCCGGAAAGACCCGAAGTCGTCCGGAAAGACCCGAAGTCTTCCGGAAAGAACCGAACCGAAATCGTCATAACAGGTCATGTCAGGACGTGTCAGGTCATGACAGGTCATGTCAGGACATGTCAAGTCATGATACAGAAAACTGTTGAAAACTGTAAAAAACCACTCACACTTAGTATATGAATCATGGGATCCCAATCTCCCAGTAATCCGTGCAGAAACCTTTCGCGCGAAACCACTATAACCGAGATCACACTTTTTCATTCCATACAGAATTTTCAATTTCTTCTTTTTGACTTTTTTCACCATGTACAAAATATTACTGAATACAATCCGTGCAGAAACCTCATTCGGGGAGTTGGCGCGCGAAGCGCGCAGGGGGGCGAATTTTCCCATTTCATTATATTATATAGTAATATAATGAAATGGGAAAATATAAAAGCGATGGACACAAGTGCGGTCAAGCGGAGCGGAGCTTGCGCGATTTGAGAGGACGACATAAAAGCCAGGATCACCCGATACGGAGCAACAGCCAGGATAGGCGACAAAAAGTAATCATTTCGCGGGCCGTGTTGGGTAGGCCGTAAAGACTGTCGATTCAGGCGATAAAATCGCGAGATTATACCTGCGGAAAGTCTAGCAGTCCAGAAATTGAGCTTATTTCGTAGTACGACTAGAAGAGATGTATGAAAAAAGCTCCGATACCAAAATTTTTGGTATTTTTGTTAACTTTACTGAACATTATCGAAGATTTTTCACCAAAACTGCAGTTTCGCGAGGCAAAAAAAATTGCAAAAAATTATTTTCAGAAATTTCAAAGAAATACGCGAAACTTTTGTGTATAAGAACTTTTTTCATTGCTTACTGCATTCAAAATAATTTTGCCACCAACTAAAATCGTCCATGATCGGTATGATAATGAGACAGCCAGACGTGGGTAGTATCGCACACACGTAACTATCGCGTGCAAAAATGAGCGCCTGCACCAATTAGCGTGTTATTAGCTGGATCATGCTCGCGGCCTTTCATTATTTTTTTTTCTCTTCTTTCTTTGTCTTCTTTTTATTTATTTATTTTTTTTGCTCCATGAGCCATTCTTTTCCTCGCAGTCTCGATGTAGCATATTTATTACACTAGTATACCAGTTTCAATTCCAGAGATATTGCGTAAGGCTATACCACTAGGAGATTGTGAAACCTGAGACTATAAACTACAGAATCTGTTCCAGAGATTAATAATCGCGTGCAGATTGTCAGATTACAGACTTTGAATCACGAGATTGTCTGGCAACTATGTGCCAAAGTGTAGAGAAAATCGATATCGATGGTCTATCGACGATATCTCACTTCCCGTCACTCCTAGGTGAAAAATGATATATATCAATTTTGAAGCTCTCAAACTGACCTACAAATACGTTTCTACACTTTTTCGCGTGGGATCGTCCGTTAAGAAGTTATACAGACTTTAAAATCGATAAAAAAAAAACGTTGTTAATATAATTGAAAAATTTGTTTTTCTCTTAATGACGATTAATTAATCGGTCCCTAATTAATCCATTACTGTCATCTGTCGGCTTACAAACACAAACGAGTAGCTGGGTGTGGGTAAATTAATTAACGAACGTTTCGCACAAAGTGATCATCTGCAGACACTCTGCGACGATGAGCTTCTGAGCTTCTATTATTCCGATGATCGCTGTCCCAAGAATTCAGAATTCAGGAAACACAAGATGTCTCTTAGGGCTCTGGTGTGAGACAAAAGGAGTTTTCACCAGTGAATGAACACGAATCGTTGAATTTTACTGTTTTTTTTTTGTCTGGTTTTTTGTCAAAATTAAAACCTCAAAAAAATCTCCAAAGATTCATGAGAAACAAAAATTTCAAAAAAACCTTTTTTTCCCTATGACTTTGCGATCGATTGTGAAAAAAAAAATCTACGAAAAATCGCTACTTTCAAGAAGTGAATGTGAAAAATCTTAAAAATTCAGGAAGTGTATATTTTGTGTGTGGAAATGATTAGAAAAAAAAATTGGAACTCTGTTCAATTTCATTTCAGTCTTTTTTAATCGAAAATCTAATTCCTTCGACTAAATTCTCCTCGTTATCCCTTCGACAGTCTCGATTAAACATCCATGGATTTTCGAACTTGAATCCCGTCAGACAAATAGACCCTTCGTCAAATTAATATTTGAATCAAGGGGGGGATTTGAACACCCGGAGGTCAATTGCGAGGGTGAAACCCACCCTGGAATCGATCGACGGATTCGCCAGGGTCCTCGAACGGGTTACTTCGGGAGATCCAAATTTCCTGACAATCTAATTGTTGGGTTAGGCTCGGTATTTGCGGTATTCGGTGGCGAAACAGCCCAGAGCCTGTGTGTATAGGTACAGGTACAGGTGGGTTGCGACAACAGCTTTCAGAGACAATGCGGGTTGAAGGATCAATTTACGTTACCAAAGATAATTTCCGGCCGATATTCCTACGGCGATATCATTAGTTATCCATGCAGCCTCGAGAAAACAGCCGCAGGGGAATTAATTAAGGGCGTTTGCAAGTCTAAACGCCATAAAACGTTCAAGAATTTTTTAATTTGGGGTTGGGGTAGTTAAAAAAAATATGAAAAATACGGTTTTCAAGATGAAAATCCGAGCTTTAAATTGAAACAAAAAGAAAGTATACCTACTACACGCGAAAAAGTCTCAAGGTGGTTTCCAAGGTATAAGAACACGGAGAATTCTGGAATATTTCGAGGCCATAATTTTCCAGATGAATTTGATCACTACTTTTTCAAGCTCGAATTGTGCGATTTTGAAGCTCATTCGCTGATTTAGATTTTCTCCAATAGTCAAAAAGTTATCGGATTTTTCGTTCAACCCCTCAAGCCGTGAGGGGATTCTGCAAGCTTCGAACGTCTCGTGAAAAAAATATGAAAAATACGGTTTTCAAGATGAAAATCCGAGCTTTAGATTGCAAAAAAACAGAAAGTATACCTACTACGCGCGAAAAAGTCTCAAGGTGGTTTCCAAGGTATAAGAACACGGAAAATTCTGGAATATTTCGAGGCCATAATTTCCAAGATGAAATGGATCACTATTTTTTCAAGCTCGAATTTTGCGATTTTGAAGCTCGTTCGCTGATTTAGATTTTCTCCAATAGTCAGAAAGTTATGGGATTTTTCGTTCAACCCCTCGAGCCTTGAGGGGATTCTGCAAGCTTCGAACGTCTCGTGAAAAAAATATGAAAAATACGGTTTTCAAGATGAAAATCCGAGCTCTAAATTGCAAAAAAACAGAAAGTATACCTACTACGCGCGAAAAAGTCTTAAAGTGGTTTCCAAGGTATAAGAACACGGAAAATTCTGGAATATTTCGAGGCCATAATTTCCAAGATGAAATGGATCACTATTTTTTCAAGCTCGAATTGTGCGATTTTGAAGCTCGTTCGCTGATTTAGATTTTCTCCAATAGTGAAAAAGTTATGGGATTTTTCGTTCAACCCCTCGAGCCTTGAGGGGATTCTGCAAGCTTCGAACGTCTCGTGAAAAAAATATGAAAAATACGGTTTTCAAGATGAAAATCCGAGCTTTAAATTGCAAAAGAACAGAAAGTATACCTACTACGCGCGAAAAAGTCTTAAAGTGGTTTCCAAGGTATAAGAACACGGAAAATTCTGGAATATTTCGAGGCCATAATTTCCAAGATGAAATGGATCACTATTTTTTCAAGCTCGAATTTTGCGATTTTGAAGCTCATTCGCTGATTTAGATTTTCTCCAATAGTGAAAAAGTTATGGGATTTTTCGTTCAACCCCTCGAGCCTTGAGGGGATTCTGCAAGCTTCGAACGTCTCGTGAAAAAAATATGAAAAATACGGTTTTCAAGATGAAAATCCGAGCTTTAAATTGCAAAAGAACAGAAAGTATACCTACTACGCGCGAAAAAGTCTTAAAGTGGTTTCCAAGGTATAAGAACACGGAAAATTCTGGAATATTTCGAGGCCATAATTTCCAAGATGAAATGGATCACTATTTTTTCAAGCTCGAATTGTGCGATTTTGAAGCTCATTCGCTGATTTAGATTTTCTCCAATAGTGAAAAAGTTATGGGATTTTTCGTTCAACCCCTCAAGCCTTGAGGGGATTCTGCAAGCTTCGAACGTCTCGTGAAAAAAATATGAAAAATACGGTTTTCAAGATGAAAATCCGAGCTTTAAATTGCAAAAGAACAGAAAGTATACCTACTACGCGCGAAAAAGTCTTAAAGTGGTTTCCAAGGTATAAGAACACGGAAATTCTGGAATATTTCGAGGCCATAATTTCCAGATGAATTGATCACTATTTTTCAAGCTCGAATTGTGCGATTTTGAAGCTCATTCGCTGATTTAGATTTTCTCCAATAGTCAAAAAGTTATGGATTTTTCGTTCAACCCCTCAAGCCTGAGGGGATTCTGCAAGCTTCGAACGTCTCGTGAAAAAAATATGAAAAATACGGTTTTCAAGATGAAAATCCGAGCTTTAGATTGCAAAAAAACAGAAAGTATACCTACTACGCGCGAAAAAGTCTCAAGGTGGTTTCCAAGGTATAAGAACACGGAAAATTCTGGAATATTTCGAGGCCATAATTTCCAAGATGAAATGGATCACTATTTTTTCAAGCTCGAATTGTGCGATTTTGAAGCTCATTCGCTGATTTAGATTTTCTCCAATAGTGAAAAAGTTATGGGATTTTTCGTTCAACCCCTCAAGCCTTGAGGGGATTCTGCAAGCTTCGAACGTCTCGTGAAAAAAATATGAAAAATACGGTTTTCAAGATGAAAATCCGAGCTTTAAATTGCAAAAGAACAGAAAGTATACCTACTACGCGCGAAAAAGTCTTAAAGTGGTTTCCAAGGTATAAGAACACGGAAAATTCTGGAATATTTCGAGGCCATAATTTCCAAGATGAAATGGATCACTATTTTTTCAAGCTCGAATTTTGCGATTTTGAAGCTCGTTCGCTGATTTAGATTTTCTCCAATAGTCAGAAAGTTATGGGATTTTTCGTTCAACCCCTCGAGCCTTGAGGGGATTCTGCAAGCTTCGAACGTCTCGTGAAAAAAATATGAAAAATACGGTTTTCAAGATGAAAATCCGAGCTTTAAATTGCAAAAAAACAGAAAGTATACCTACTACGCGCGAAAAAGTCTCAAGGTGGTTTCCAAGGTATAAGAACACGGAAAATTCTGGAATACTTCGAGGCCATAATTTCCAAGATGAAATGGATCACTATTTTTTCAAGCTCGAATTGTGCGATTTTGAAGCTCGTTCGCTGATTTAGATTTTCTCCAATAGTCAGAAAGTTATCGGATTTTGCGTTCAACCCCTCAAGGTTTCGAAGATGAAAATCCGAGCTTTAAATTGAAAAAAAAATCGACATAGTAATTCAATAATAATAAATTGAAATTTTAATCTTCAAAACCGTATTTTCATATTTTTTTCATTAGACGCCCGAAAGAAAATTCGATTCACCAAATTTGCCTCAAAATCGCACAACTTGAGCTTCATGTTTGAAAAAAGCATGATTAAATTTATCTTGAAAATTATGGCTTCTGAATATTCCCTAATTTTCTGTGTTTTTTCCTTGAAAATCCCCTCAAGACCTTTTCACGAATCGATAACCGCTGGTTAATTAAAAATAATGTTGTTGCAGTAATTTTCTGATGGAATAACTTCGATGGGTATAGTCTTATCATTCTAAATATAAAGAGGCTCGTAACTCGTGACTCGTAACGGGTAGATCGTAGGCAGCGATAAAGGTGGGTGAAAAAATCTAGTATTAATAACTATACTAAATATTTATATCTGATCCGAAGTCGGCCGACTATAACACGGCAAGTCCGTGAGGGTCAATTAGATTTTCGAAATTCTTTTTCTTTGTTTCGAGGAAAGAATCTCAAAATCATTAAAAATGGCTTGACTATAAAATTTTCAATTCATCCTTCAAAGTGAAGATAATCTCAATGAGATTTGGAGAGTATTCTGTGAAAAAAAAAAGAAACTTTCCTGAGATTTCGAAAATTATTCGATTTGTATAAAAATGTTTGTTTTCGGCCTCTAATTCCTCATATCGTGAGCCAAATTAGAAAAATTCTGAATGGTGGCCTGAAATAGCATTAAAATATTCCCAAAAATCATCCAATACGTCATTTGAATTTACCTCATTTCCAGAAAGTTTTTTGATCAAAAAAAAAAAATCATGATCAATCGAAACGGATTTTTTCACTAAGCATCATCAATTTCTGCTCCTAAATTCCTGCTTTGCAATCATTGATCAATGAAAAATCGAAATAAGAATTTTTATTCAAATCAAATAATTTTTGGAAATTTTTTTGTCGCCATTTTCTTGCAAATTTTGCATATTTTTATATAAAATTCGAAATAGAATACCCAAAAACTAGAGATTTGTCTAGTTGAGATTGAACTAGTCAGATTTGAAATTTTAAGACACATAAAAATTGGGAAATGGGAAAATTTTTCTTAAAAAAAATCATCTCATTTCATCTTATCTCGACTTAAGGAAGTGAAGAATTGAAAAAGCTGCCATTTTGAATAAATTTCTTGTCCAAATTGAACCAAAATCGGTTCACGAGTACAAAAAATCTGACGGAAAATTTTGAAAATTCTTTCAAATCTTTTGCGATTGCTAATCTTGGGATAAAACTTTTCCATTCATTATACTTCCAGTTGGCGGTTCCTTTTCAATTATCCATTTGATTCCTGTTTAATACAGTTTAAATATAATTATTATGTTGAATCTAATCCCGGATTTCGTGGATACAAAAAACGGAAACACTCGCAGGTAAATGTATTCCATTCTTGCTCAAAGCTTGCGAACATTTTCCCAACTGTGAGAAAGTCGTTTCAAAGTACATTTAAAGACTTTTGTTTCCAAAATAGTAGAAAAAATTTGAAAAAATCATAAAAATCAATTTCTGAACTAGTTTTTCCATTTATTGTTGTTCTAATTTCAGTTGTTCTCTAATCGTTTATATAAATCCGATTCCTCTGAGATTTCCATAAAATTTTGTGAGACACTAGTTGAATTCACGGAATTCCGTCGACTTTTAATTAATTTTTCTACTCCCAAATTTAATGGAAAACATTTATAGATTTCCGATTGAAGGAAAAGAGGCTCAATCGATTCTCCGATGATTTTTTTAAAATAATTTTCACTGCATTGAACAAACTGCAATATCAGAGTAGAATAAATATTCCGAATTTGGAATCTTTTCAGTTGTACTACGCTACATCCGATTTGGAGAAAAATGAACGGTCTTAGGCTGACCTAGATGTGCCAGCTCTCGAACTTCCTGCCTTCACACAACTCGATCATTTTCACTCGTTTCGGAAGAATTTTAATTCCTGAATTTGAACCTTTTTAATACATTAAAGTCACTTGCAGTCAACTTTTGTGTCCGAATTAATGAACAATGCGACATTGTTTTATAGACATTTGATTACAGATTGCTTCGTTCTATTTGGATCGCTGATGGAAAACAGATAAATGAAAGTTCAATTTTCGAGCTCACAGACCAGAAGAATTTCAGACTAGTTACTAATTTCATCGAATCATAAATCCAGCTCAAAAATCGGCACTTCCGTCTATTCGTTCATCAACTGGGACATTGAATTCAGGACACGTCCGAGCTGCCGAATGGCGTTTCCGTAACCCAAAAGGTGTTCAGTTTTTTCCGGTTTCCTCAGAAATTCTGCGCCAATATTGAATTGTAATCATTTGTTTATCAAATAGATGTAAACGGAGCTGAGTGAATGCGGAGTAGAAGTATGATGAATATTCTTCGGATTGATTCGCGAGTGGTCAGTAACCGGGTCCCGGTCGATTCAGTATCTGGGCCAGCAGCTCGACGCGTTTCCAGCAACTCGAACACCGAACGCGTGTTTTTGAAATGATTATTCACACTAATTCCATGATATTCTTCCACAGAAAAAAATATTTCAATCCTCAGAATCTTCTGCATTACCGAAAATCGACAAACATTGTGAAACACGGTTCCCACATATGATGAAAAAAAATGAAATAACCTCAATACCCTCTCAAAGGTTCATTGATTGGACCCTTCACGTTGTACCGGTCAAATAAAAAATATGATCAGTCCTATGTTTTGAGAGACGGCGTGGATTGGGACCAGAATCGTCTACATCCGGTCACTCGTTCTCGTTACATCGTCAACAGCGCAGAATTGATCACAATCATGACCTAAAAACGTAAAAATCTAGTGAAAACTCAATTTTCCAGTTCCGGATCGGCCGAAAAGACTTTTCTTCTTCTCTACGAAGAAGAAGAAGAAGAAGTTGAGACACTTCCATCATCAGCGGGACCATGAACACAACATAAGCTCAACCGCACTCCATCAGCCTCCGATAAATCGCAAAATCTTCTCGAAGACTTTCGCTCCGCTCAGTCGAAATCGAATTCTCTTATCACCGAAGTACCCAAAATCGAGTTTGTCATCCTCCTCCGAACAGCTTCGCTCAGGAGCTAAGACGCTTGTCTCATCACCGATCCGAAACTCACCGATGACGTAGCTGTACCCGTCCAATGTGAGGACGCACTTTCTCGTCGTCTGAGTGATCGGCAGACTCCGGATATTCGGCATCCTGGATATCCTTCCTCGGGAGGTGGTACCGGGACCGGAAATCGACACGGGATTCCCACCAGAACCGCCACCGGGATCAGAATGGCACTTGTGCACGGGGTCTTTCCCTTGTCGAGACATGTCCCTTTGTCCGCTTATCGAAATCCGATCAAATCGAAGCCCCCATCAGGATTAGACGATCCCCTCCTCGTCCTCTTCGTCGTCTTCCCTATCACCGCGCGTCATAACGATCAACCTTAGACCACGACCCTCAGAGTTCTTCATCCCACCTCTTGCCGATATTACATCAACCCTTATCCCCTCATCGTCGAAAGAAGACGCGACTGTTCCTCACTCCGCGGTTATGAACACTTTGTACAAGGAAGTTATCGTGAAGTACAAGCAGATCGAGAGGAAGAGGCTTATCACGAAGACCGTTATCTGGTACATCTTCAGTCCCCGGTTTCCCTCATCGTCACCAAAAAATACCAAACATGCCGACTACATGGGAATCGAGGCCTGAATAGCAATGCAGTTGAGCCTCCCTCCACTTCGTACTTTTCGCATTCCAATTTTGGCATAACTTTATCGATGCACTGGATGCATCTTCAACTTTTGCTCTTCTGCTTTTTTTTTGCGGAAAGTGTTATCAACACCCCGGGTCGTCTAAACGCGCGCGATTTCTTTCTCCGAGACGACCGGACCCAGTAACTGACCGTATTCCTGTAGGAATACGTGCCACCCGGTGAACGGAAGCGATACGACTGACTGTCAGACTTTGTACTCCCGCGACGCGACCGCGCTCTGAACTGTACTGCAACCCTTCCCCCTCGATTCCCCTCGCCTTTCGCCAATCGGCCACCCCCGTAACCGAAAACCCTTAGGACTGGGGGGCAGGTTCCGTGCCAATTTGGTATTCAATTTTTTTAAATCTTCTTTCTTTTTTCTTTTTTTATTCATATAACTTTGAGAATTTGGGAAACTTGACGTTACTTTTTTTCGATCTTGAATGGAGATTTTTTGAAAAATTCAGAAACGGTTCAATGATCGTAGAAATTATTACACTAGAAACTAGAATTGTTAATTAGTTCGAGGTGAATGGTCCAGTTATTGATCATTCAACTGAAGATCTTATTTTCATTTTTTTTTTATATCACACCTAGATACGATACTAACAAAATTTTGTTATTATTATTGAAAAACATTCCCAATTTTGAGGCTCAATTTTTTCCCGGTCTGAAAATCAAAATAAAATATAGTTCGTTGTTATTTTTCATGGAACTTTTGAAGACTTACAGATACCTTATTGTCACGTATATTAACACCTCGGTTCGAGAAACTTACAACGTATTCGTATACACGTGTGACGTAAGGCTTCTGATCGATAATTAAATCCCCCGTTGCAGTATCATAGCGGTTTATACATATACATATATACAGTAAACGACAAGCTCTCACCGTTACTGCGACTCTTTGTTAAACCTACATCTCTAACATGAACACACCTGGCAACACAATCGTTTTTTTTTTTCATCCCACTACATTCCCTCGGCTCTCTAATTCGTTTCTACTGCACGGCTATCATTAGAAAAGAAATAATTGATTCAACCCCTTAGGGGCCGTGCATAAATGACGTCACCACTCAAGAGGGGGGGTACACGCAAATGTGACGTCACATTACGAAATTTCAATTTTTCTTCAATATTCAGTAAAAAAAACCCTGTCTCAAATTTGAAAATCCCGCCTCCGAGGGGGGTATGTGAAAGTTTTGTGACGTCACCTTGGCGAGGGGGGTGTCCAAGCTTTGTGACTTGGTGTGACATGGGGGGATCAAAAAAGGCAGAATTCATGGTGACGTCATTTATGCACGGCCCCTTATCTGTCGCATGACGCATTCATCACGCCTCACTATAGACTTCGATACCCGAGCCTGTATCTTTCAAACTGTCTCTCCTACGCGAAAAACTGTCCTTATCTTTTTTGTAGAGAATTTCAAGAGCTCGAAAATTAGTTACCATCATTTTTCACCTAAAAGTCATTGGAGAACAGATATCGGCGAAATAGTAAAAAAATATCAAAATTCACAACCATCACTGACTGACTATAGTAGCTGCCTTAGGTCAGGTCAGGTCAGGTTAGGTCGGAATAATAATAATAACAAAAGCGCTAAAAAAAAAACCGGTTTGGGTTAGGTTAGGTTAGGCTAAGCTAGGTTAGGTTAGAATAATAACAAAAACGCTCCCCCCCCAAAAAAAAGGTTAGGTTAGGTTAGGTTAGGTTAGGTTAGGTTAGGTTAGGTTAGGTTAGGTCAGGTCAGGTTAGGTTGGGTTAGGTTAGAATAATAACAAAAACCGCCCCCCCCCCCAAAAAAAAAAAAAAGTTTAGGTTAGGTTAGCTCAGGTAGCTAAAAATTAGAAGAATATTAAGAGAAAAGACGAAATAATAATAATTGATGAACACACGGAAATCCGGAAATCCGATTCTAGATTTCATTGGACTGACTTATAATTTTATAATAATTATTATTGTTATTAATATTATTATTATATTGTATATTTTTTTTCTGTAAGAAGCTTAGAACAACGCTTCTTATAAAAACTTTTTGTTGTTTCTATAGATATACCTACGCCATTTTTGTGATTTATTCAAAGATGCGGTAATTTAAGTGAACAATTTTTTTGTCTCTGTTCGCATGTGCTGTGACATTAGTTATTAAAAAATTAATTAATTATCGGCACGCGTATAGTATAAAGCGTGCTGCATGAGCATGAAAAATTTAAAAAAATAAAAATAAAATCGTTATTTTATATCTACGGTCTGTTGAAGATCTGCATCAGGGTATATGTGTATACGGAATGTGGAAATTACGACGTTAAAGAGCACCTAGTGAGTATTAAAATTTTATAAAACATAAAAAATAAAAATTCATTAGTAGGATAACTCGCAGTTGGTATATATGTATGTATAGGCTTCACTCATTCCATACGTGGATAATTATGAAAAATATCATGAACTCAAGATCTACCAGAAATAAAACGGAGAGGAAAAGAAATTAAAAAACCACGAGCCAAAGTGGCAAAAAAAAAAAAAGAATGTGATTAATAATTGAAGAGGAATTTCAAATTAAAACGCACAAAAATGGGGGAAAAAATGCTTCTTTGTATTCTTTTCATAAAATTAGAGTATTATAATACAAAGTTTCATGAAAAAAAAAACATATAATTTGATTCAGATTTGATAAGAGAACAAAAAAAAAAGGAAATCTAGATGAAAGTTCATCTGATTGTATGAAAAAAACTTTCTGTTCTTTTTCTTCTCTCTCTCTCTCTCTCTCTCTCTGTTTTTGTTTCAAACAAAAATTACGTTTACTATAAGGTTTATTTTGGCGCGTTGAAATATTCATATAGATGTATATATGTAAGAGAATAAATGAACCGTGAAAACTAGGTAAATCTACAATTTAACGATTCTTTGCGAATGGTGGAGAGAAGTAGGAGTTGAAAAATAAGGGAGGAAAAAAAAAAAAAAAAACAACGCAAGACTTTTAGAGAAGCAATTGGCGTCTCGGTTCGAGAGCCAAAAGTTTCTGGAGAGTCTCTGGCTTCAAGAAAGCGGAGGTAGAATGAAAATAGTTAGTCCAACACGACTTGGCCAACCCGTTTCCAAAGACTACAAAGTACCGAGTGGGCAGCTTAAAAAGTTCAAATATTTATATAATTCGTAACTCAGATTTACTTTGATGTCTATAAACATGGTTGAACGCGCTTTGAGCCTCTCCTCGGGAAAATTACAGTGCTCCAAATGTTGGCCGATACTTACGATTTTTTCCACTTCAACGATGGGACACTTCAAGATAAACACCCTACCGAAAAAAGGAAGTGATTTTATCCACTCGATTAAAATTTTAGTAAAATTTTTTGAATATAATTTGGAACACAAAAAATTGAGATATGAAATTTTATAGAATCTTACGCAGCTTGTAGAATTTCGTATAATTTTATTTCGGTGAAACTAAAATATGATACTGAAAAACAAAAAATTCTCCAGTATTGAACTTCACACTTTTCTTTGTTCAGAATTAGTTACTCAAAATTCAAAACTGTTTACACTTCTTCGAACTCAAAAGATTGAAGAACAATTTTACCATTTTTTGTTACATTTTTTCTTTTTTTAACTTCCCGTTTCTCTGTTTTCAGAGAAAAAAGGAAGTTATTGTGATCACCCCGAAAATGAAAAGTTGAGTTTTCACTAAATCTTCACGTTTCGAGGTCCAAAGAATCACCTCCGACTATTTTCAGTTTGACGTCTCGGTGTGTGTGTGTGTGACCACATTTTTGTCCGCGCGATATCTCGAGAACGCGTGGTCGGATTTTGATCAACTTGGGCTCAATCGACGGGGTTTTTCTTAACTTAGAACTGATTAGATTTTGGCTTCGATCGGATTAGTACTTTTTGAACTATTCAAATAACAAAATTCTAAAAAAATGCAACAAAAATGACGATATCTTGAGAACGAATCAACGGATTTCAATGAAATTTGGTACCATATGGTTTTTTTGATCGCTGATCACGAATCTGAAGTCAGCTTTGCAAAATTTTCATTTGGCGTATTCGATATGCTGCAAAAAAACTAAACACATTTGGATTTGGATGAAACTTGGTACTCGTAGGTTTTTTGGGTCACCGATCACGAATCTGAAGTGAGATTAGCGAAATTCAAAATGGCGAGTCCGATTTGCTGGGAAAAATACTAAAAACATTCGAAATCTTACGGAAATTTGTACTCGAAGGTTTTTTGAACCGCTGATCAAGAATCTGAGGTCAGATTTACAAATTTCAAAATAGCTGAGAACAAAATAAATAACGGGAAGTTCGAAGGCTGGCTCATAGTCAGCCCAAACCCGCTTTTTTCTGTTCTGATGATGATGAATCAATTTCTATTTCCCATTTAAGTATTCATTCATGAATTTAGTGAGTCGTTCAAAAAATTACATCAAATTATTGTTATGCAATTTTTTGATTTCTATTTTTTAAGATTTTCAAACTAATTGTCTCTGAGAGAGAATAGAAGCTTTTCGCCATGGGTCAGATGATATTGGACAAGCTCTTTTGGCAGCATCCCACGCACACACGCTTGAGATAAATTGTCAAGAAAGTATCTCAGCTAACAAAGTTCGTCGTGAGACGCAACGTTGATGGATGTCCTGACGGTTTCAGGCTTTAGTATATTACACGTGTTATTATTCAGGAAACAACCGACGCTGTGTGCTTCAGGGTACAATTTTTTTTATTAAAAACCGACTACAGATATAGAAGCACGCGTGGACGAGCTTGCGATGAAAAATCGAATGAATTTAACCGAGTCCTTCGCAATTTGTTGAACGTTATTTTGATTGAAATTTTTTTCCCCTTTGATGCAACAAGAAAAAAAGGCAAAAAAAAAAGCTGATGAACCTTTTTCGATTAATTTTCAATCGTATTTATTCGAGAGTATTGATAAAGTACATGAGAAGCTTCTCTAAAAACAGTAAAACAAAAACAAAAATTATTTTCCCTAATTGAGTAAAAGAAAAATAGAAAAATGTGAAGGAAATGTTAAATTTTCTCGTGAAAGTATTGATCGGAATGTTATATTCCTGCCGGATCGACGTGACGGGGAAAAACTAATTGAGGCTAATGACGACTAGCTACAGGGTGTAATATTTTTTTTATAATTATTTACACACCTTGATCGGCAATTAACTGACGAATGTAATTTATCAGAAACGCCATTCGCACACGATACGTAATTCTCAACTTTATCCCCCAAGCCTGGAAACCCAACGTTTTTTTGTGTTCACCTTAACGGCAATTCTCATACTGAAATAAAAACTTCCACGCTCGTTAGGGATTGGACGTTTCTTTTCAGATTCGTACGAGATCATTGGCCAAATTAAAATTTAAAAAATTAAAAAAATATCAAATTAATGCCTTAATTAACCCCCGTTTCTCTGTTTTCAGAGAAAAAAGGAAGTTATTGTGATCACCCCGAAAATGAAAATTTCAGTTTTCACTAAATCTTCACGTTTCGAGGTCCAAAGAATCACCTCCGACTATTTTCAGTTTGACGTCTCGGTGTGTGTGTGTGTGACCACATTTTTGTCCATGCGATATCTCGAGAACGCGTGGTCGGATTTCGATCAACTTGGGCTCAATCGACGGGGCTTTTCTTAACTTAGAACTGATTAGATTTTGGCTTCGATCGGATTAGTACTTTTTGAACTATTCAAATAACAAAATTCTAAAAAACGCAACAAAAATGACGATATCTTGAGAACGAATCAACGGATTTCAATGAAATTTGGTACCATATGGTTTTTTTGATCGCTGATCACGGATCTGAAGTCAGTTTTGCAAAATTTTCATTCGGCGTATTCGATATGATGCAAAAAAACTAAAAACATTTGGATTTGGATGAAACTTGGTACTCGTAGGTTTTTTGGGTCACTGATCACGAATCTGAAGTCAGATTAGCGAAATTCAAAATGGCGAGTCCGATTTGCTGGGAAAAATACTAAAAACATTCGAAATCTTACGGAAATTTGTACTCGAAGGTTTTTTGAACCGCTGATCGAGAATCTGAGGTCATATTTGCAAATTTCAAAACAGGTGAGAACAAAACAAATAACGGGAAGTTCGAAGGCTGGCTCATAGTCAGCCCAAATCCGCTTGTTTTTCCTCAGTTTCCCTCCTTCACACGATGAAAAATTGCTCTGCGAAGAAAATGAGACGTCGAGAGACAAAATCGAATCAACCCTGTGTCTGAAACCTTACGACAAGTGATTAAAAAAAAAAAGAGTCGTCAATCAATTGACTCTCTGCAAATTTGAGGGACGATTTCCCGAAGGTAAAGAAAAGTTTCTCCGTCTTATTCTCTGATCGATTCAGTTTTAATTATTTTTCAATTCTTCAATAACAACGAGCCGATCCGCACCCCCGGAATTAGTCTGCTTGTTGAACGAGCAGAGTTTTCAGGAACGATATTTCTACCCGAGGAAAACGGTCCGCGAAAAAGCTCGCGATGAAAGGTCGCTCCGAGCCTCCGGCTATTGGCGAAGCTGCGACTGCCTTCCATCCTTTTTCCCCGACTCGCAACGTAACCGAGTGAAATGAAAACCAGAGAGAATTTTTCCCCGTCGGTCAGATGCTTTGAATTTTTTTTTTTCTCGCGAAAAATTCTTATCCCCGTTCGCAGGGTGCTGCGAAAATTGAATTTCGGACATTTGAGGGTCTCAGAGTGAAAAAGTACGAGGCTTGCGACCCTTACCGCACGCTTCGAGCACGAACTGGGAATAAAAAAATAAACGAAGGGGTGAACTTTTCATGAACCTGGCTCGGGGCGAGAGATGGCTCAAGATGAATATACGTACGCTCGCTTCTCTATCCTGAAATCCAATTAACGGCTTCCCCGCAAAGCCGTTAGTACAATTCCTTTGAAAGTGGGATTTCCTTTTTTCTTCTTTCATATTTCTCATTTTCGAATCTATTCAACGTATTTATTCCCACAGTTTCGTGTCGACGAGGAAAAAATTTCGTGCTTCTATTGAATCCTTCGATATAAATGAATCTTTTAAATGTTTCTATTCATCCTCGAATCTCGTGATAAAATCTGGTTTCAAATTTTTACACAAAAAAACAAAAGTTCTGGGAAGTGTTAAGGGTGTAACCAAAAATGATTCTCGTCGGTAAATTGAGTACTTTATGATGAGATAAAAATCGGAAAAAAATCAACCATGATAAAGATGATAAGAGTATTCATTTTGAATAATAATAATGCCAGAAAGTTATCAATAAATTGTTTAAACAAAACATTGTTTAACAAATTCTCTGGTAACGTTATTTTTTTTCATCTCGAATAAATGCCCTAATTTTTCTGAACACAAATGCAATTTTTAAGAATTTTCCCACTATTTTGAAATTTCCGTTTTCGAAAATTTGTTGAGGCCATGTATTCACGAAACTATTTGTTCCATGCTCGGGAAACTTCGGAATTGTAATCTACATCGTTTTCACAAAAACGTATCCAAAATTCAGATTTTTTTTTTCAAAATTCAGATTTTACTATTCTCCTAAAGATCTGGTCACTAGATTCAATTTTTTTTTTACATACTTTCAAAGATTTCGATAATCCCGAATATAATGCGGTGTTCCTTCATTTCGAGATGAACCTCGTAAAATTAATAGTACGCGAATAATCATTCTAGAAACACTTCTTTGATGCCCGAGCTGCTGACGCCACTCTGACATCTGGTGCTAAAATTTTGCATTTTCCGAATGGGGCTATTTGAGAGTTTAAAACTCCCAGAAATAGGATAGTTTTATCAGTATAGATTTTATCATACTGACTCATTCCTGTCATAATTTACTATTCAACAGCCTATTTTTCGTTCATCGTAACCGTAAACAAAGATGGCGGCTCTAAGTAGGCTCTCAGTTTGGGTTATGGAACTCTAGTCAACGAATTTGACACGTCTACTGGTCAAGAACTGAACTAACTTTTATTCACAGGCATAATTTAAAAAATTAAAACTATATAATCATTCGTCAAAAAGTGAATATAAATATTTTCTAACTGTTATTCAGTACAGATGCTGCCACCCAGCGGTAGAATTTGATATTCATACGACTAGTCGCCCTCATTATTACGTCATTATTAGTCTCCATCACTATTATTACGACGCGTTATTTAGATTTACAGATTTTTCGATATTTGAAGACTGTTCAATAGCGGTGACGTCATGATTCACAATTTTACCGCCATATTTGAATGACTCAACACAAATGGCTATAATTATAGGAAATATCGCGTGTCTAATAACATAAGGTCGTAAGCGCCAATTTTTTAATTTCTTTCTGGCGGATACGACCTTCTGCAATTGATGGAAACCATTTTTTTTTTTTTTTTTTGCGGAGTTGGACTGAAAGGTCGTATCCACCACTCACCAGTACATACGACCTTCTGCTTTTAATTGACCTAGTATTAAATTTCAACGTTTATGAACGAATCTTCGGGTCCTTAGTCTAAATACGGTTAAAAAAATATATACGACCTTTTGCCGTCACGAAAAGCAAAAGGTCGTATATTGGCGCTTACGACCTTATGTCATTAGACACGCGATATACCAAATGTACAGTTTGAAGGTTTTCGCAAAAGACGCTAGATGGCCGGCTCGTCATACCGAAAAGTGACGTCGCAGAGTGGCGCGAAAGAAATACCGTTTCAAACGTTACAGAACTTTGAATTGACATTAATTAGATTGTATCACAAAGGTGTAATCAATTCCGAATTATTAATTGACAAACTATAGTATATGAAATTGGAAAGAGAAAAGTTAGATGACTTCAATTTTCACCAAATGATCGAAGAAAATGTTTTTTTACCCTCAAATTCTCTTGAATGTTTTTTTCAAGAAAATCGCTGAAGCGATTTAGGTAAAATCTGGATTGACATTCTCGTCTCTCGGACCCTTTTCACTTCCGGTTTCTAAATGGGAAACGGTTACTGTTCCTAAAAGTTCACAACTTTCGCATTCCTTGTTCAATATAACTCAATGAATTTCTTAAGGAAACTCTATGCTAAGAAATTTCGGTGATTGAAAGCACTTGAGAGCTTTATTTTTCGGACCCAAGTTATTTACAGGAATCAAGAAAGAAAAAAGTGGATTTTTTTCAGAATCCCAAAATAAAAAAATTTTGGTGGTTACATTTGGAGTAGGTAAGTGATTTCTTTTGCTTCGGGCTACTCTTTTGATTGAAATTCCGTTTCATTCTTATAGACAAATGGAATTTTGAAAAGAAATATTCAAAGAAAACTAGAAAATTCCACACTTTTTACTTTTGTTCCATTATTTTGAACAAAAGCCTGTAACTCATGAACTTTGATTATTTAATACAGTATTTTATCGCTTCTTTGCCTGATGATAACGGAAGAATAATCGATTTCGTAATTCCCCGCGCCTTTACCAACCCGAGAGAACCGTTGCCTCGGTTGGTTATCACATCCTGTCGAGTCCCTCGTTCTTACCAACAGTCGGTGACGCTTTTGGTTTCCCGAAAACAGATTCCTGCCCCCCTTTTACGATCACGCCGCTGTCGTAAATTGAGAATCCCTAATTTCCGGTTTACCTCATCACCTTCCGATTCGTCTGTACAAATCCCATCAAGACCAACTTCTGGCATTTATCGGAAATAATCAAAAACCAATTACTCAAATGATTGTTATCCCAAGTTTTAACCGACGTCCTCGCACAGTCCGATCGAAATCCAATTTTCATCAACCCTCGTAACTCGCTATCAGATTTTGAAGTTGAACCATTTTTTTTCTCCACTTCCGTTTTTTTTCTCTTGTACGCGTGGTTTTCTGTGCATCCTATGTCCCAGGTTGACCGAAGTCAGTCTATCTCAGATCGATACTAGTTTCGGTATTGATTGAACATGCCTTTCAGTCCACTCCTTGGGTTTAGTAAGCTGGCAAGTGGCCAATGTCGACTCATCGTAATAGAGTACGTAGTGGTGCAGAGGCGAACCGAATCGACGCGACGTACCACGAATTATTTCTCCCCAATTCAGATTCAATTTTCTCTAGATTTACCGTTTTTTTTGTCTTCGTTAGTCTTTCAAATTTCTAGTATCACTACTTTTTATTTGGGACACATAAAGACACACTTTGAGGAGCAAATTATCATATAGTTGATTCCTATTTTTTGGAGCGTGATAAACGAAGTAATATACATATACAGGGTGACATTCGTAACGATCACTGAACAATCTGAAGTTGGCTGGAATCGACAAACAAGCTTTCAGACAGTTTTGAACCGGTCAAACTGTCCAAAAGCTCGTTTCTTGATTTTAGCAAACTTGAAACTGCTCTGGACCAGTCCAACTGTCTGAGAGCTCGTTTCTCGATCCCAGCCAAGTTCAGACCGTTCTGGACCAGTTGCAGTCAACTTCGGACCGTTATGAACCAGTCCAACTCTCTAAAAGCTCGTTTTCCAATTACAGCCCTCTTCAGGCTTCTGTGAACCAGTCGAACTGTCTGAAAGCTCATTTTTCGATTCTAGCCAACTTCAAATAGTTCTGGACCAGTTCCAGCCAATTTCAGATCGTTATGAACCAGTCCGACTGTCTGAGAGCTCGTTTCTCGATCCCAGCCAAGTTCAGACCGTTCTGGACCAGTTGCAGCTAACTTCAGATCGTTATGAACCAGTCCAACTATCTGAGAGCTCGTTTCTCGATCCCAGCCAAGTTCAGACCGTTCTGGACCAGTTGCAGCCAACTTCAGACCGTTATGAACCAGTCCAACTGTCTGAAGCTCGTTTTCCAATTACAGCCTTCTTCAGGCTTCTGTGAACCAGTCGAACTGTCTGAAAGCTCATTTTTCGATTCTAGCCAACTTCAAATAGTTCTGGACCAGTTCCAGCCAATTTCAGACCGTTATGAAATCAGTCCAACTGTCTGAAAGCTCGTTTTTCGATCCCAGCCAAGATCAAACCATTCTGGACTAGTTGCAGCCAACTTCGGACCGTTATGAACCAGTCCGACTGTCTGAGAGCTCGTTTCTTGATCCCAGCCAAGATCAAACCATTCTGGACCAGTTGCAGCCAACTTCGGACCGTTATGAACCAGTCCAACTATCTGAGAGCTCGTTTCTCGATCCCAGCCAAGTTCAGACCGTTCTGGACCAGTTGCAGCTAACTTCAGATCGTTATGAACCAGTCCGACTGTCTGAGAGCTCGTTTCTCGATCCCAGCCAAGATCAAACCATTCTGGACTAGTTGCAGCCAACTTCGGACCGTTATGAACCAGTCCGACTGTCTGAGAGCTCGTTTCTTGATCCCAGCCAAGATCAAACCATTCTGGACCAGTTCCAGCCAATTTCAGACCGTTATGAAATCAGTCCAACTGTCTGAAAGCTCGTTTTTCGATCCCAGCCAAGATCAAACCATTCTGGACTAGTTGCAGCCAACTTCGGACCGTTATGAACCAGTCCGACTGTCTGAGAGCTCGTTTCTTGATCCCAGCCAAGATCAAACCATTCTGGACTAGTTGCAGCCAACTTCGGACCGTTATGAACCAGTCCGACTGTCTGAGAGCTCGTTTCTTGATCCCAGCCAAGATCAAACCATTCTGGACAGCAGCCAACTTCTTCAGGCTTACAGCCTGGCTTATGAACCAGTCCAACTGTCTGAAAGCTCGTTTTTCGATTCCAGTCGACATCAGACTGTTCTGTGGAAAAATTTCTTCGAAAAACAGTATAACATTTATCTGAACGAACATTTGAAAATGTCGTTCGTTTTAATATCATGTTATAATGAGGTTTCGTGAAATAGTGGACAGAATATCACCCACCTCCCGTTTGACAGAAAATATTGTAGCCGAGTGTCATCTATAGATACGAACCTTTTTAAATATTTGACTTCTCTTACATTAAACTCAATATTTGGACCGTTTTAGTAAAATCTGAAGAAAACAGATAACCCAAACCATGTTGATGATGGAGTAAAACCTTCCACTCATTATTTCTGAATGATTGAATAATCAATTTTTTCTTATTAGAAAAATCTCTTCATCAACGACCTCTGATGTTCCGTCAATGCAAGTTTCCAAGGTAGATGATATATGTTCCAGGAAATAACGAATCGAAAAATTCATGATTCTCTGTAATTTTTTTGTCTGATGAAATCAATAAATTTTGTCCATCTATCATTCACCTTATTTTTCATATTTCGGGGTTTCAACGGGGTTGGAGGAAATTCTTTCCGATTGAAAAAAAAAGCTTTGTCATACTCCAAAATTTTTTAACTTCTTACAATTGACCAAAAATATCTAATTTCAAGGCGGACTGTATCTTCAACCCTTCATTTCTTCTCCTGTAAATTTTCGAATAAATTTTAAACCCCCTCCAAAGATGCCACTTGCTTGAATTGGTAGGCGAATTACCGCTATTTGGGGACGCCGGTAAACCTCGAATTGTATTTGCATATTCAAATTAAACCCTCCGGGGAAAGGTTTTAACCGGAATAACGTATTTCTCGGTAGTTTTAACCGGAGCTTACGTTAGCCTATCCTACGTCTGGAATATAAACGATACTTCTGCTATTACTGTACCTACATACACAAACAGGCTACCACAAACCTGCGAGAACTTGGTTGCCTCGTGATGATTATACGAGGCAACTGTTCACTTGCAAAATTTATTTCCCGTGTAGAAATTGACTTCCAAATTGGGAAAACCGACCAGTGCCCTCCTAGGCCCGTCCTAGAAAATTTATAATTTTTCCAATCCGGGGACTCGAAGGGTTCAAGTTTTTTTTTTTTTTCTTCTTTCGCTGATTGAGAGTCAATTTCTGCATGGGTTAGGCTGTTTTTTAGGAAACTGATTCTGTGCGTTAAATTACTATTCAAATTTATGCTCAAATAGTGATAATTTTTGCCAAATTAATATTGGCTATCGAAAGTGGAAACGAAGAAGTAAAAAAATCGTACTCATTTTTTGAAACTACAATAACTCTGTAAAGAATCAAGTGAAACCAAATTAGCAAACGTCGTTTTGAATAGCAAAGCAGAAACTTGATTGGAAACACTAAAAAATTGTGATTAAAAAATAGTCAAACACAAAATTTCGTAATATACTATAAAAACTTTTGAATTTTATGCTTAAGGATGTATTGCAAAAATGATTCTCGTCGGCAAATTGAGTACTTTATGATGAGATAAAAATCGGAAAAAAATCAACCATGATAAAGATGATGAGAGTATTCATTTTGAATAATAATAATGCCCGAAAGTTATAAATAAATTGTTTAAACAAAACATTGTTCAACAAATTCGGTGGTAACGTTATTTTTTCTTCATCTCAAATAAATGCCCTAATTTTTTTGAACACAGATGAATTTTTTAAGAATTTTGTCACTATTTTGAAATTTCCGTTTTCGAAAATTTGTTGAGGCTGTATTTACGAAACTATTTGTTCCACGCTCCGAAAACTTCGGAATCGTAATCTACATCGTTTTCCCAAAAACATATCCAAAATTCAGATTTTTTTCCATTTTTCAAAATTAGGAAATCTTCGAAAACGGAAATTTTAAAATAGTGACAAAATTCTTAAAAAATTCATCCGTATTCGGAAAAATTAGGGCATTCGTTTGAGATGAAAAAAAAATAACGTTACCACAAAATTTCTTAAACAATTTATTGATAACTTTTGGGCATTGTTATTATTATCCAAAGTTAACACTTCGATCGTCTTGATTGTGGTTGATTTTTTCCCGATCTTTATCTTATCCCAAAGTACCTAATATTGCCGACGAGAGTCACTTTGGGTTGAGATTGACGCGGAATGACAAAATTGCTTCTTCTTCCTGTAATCTATCTTTCTTTTTTCTTCTTCTTTTCTTCCAACGTTTGAACATGGTGATAAGTTCAGTAATAGTCTAACAAGTCTGAGTACCGGAGTGTATAATGATTGATGTAATTTCTCGTTGCAACCGTTTGCGAAAATTTGGCACAAAAATTACCAGGGTGGAGTTAGTCGAACGGTAAATACAAGTACTGCAACAGTATCGATCAGAGTAAACAGGCATAAATCACTTTCAAATTTTACCGCCTCACGTGCCCGTACCGCGTTGGCACAAACTCTACCAGAAAGCATAAATAACTCCTTGAGTCGAATCGATGCCGAAATGGGTCAGAATATATATTTTTTTGTATCCCAACGACACTTTGTTAACAGAAATACGTGCTTTATGGTCAATTTTTTCTGTCATTATACAGTCCGACCTCTCTATAAGGCCCCTCCCAATAGAGCCGGTTCCCCTACTTCTCGCTCGCAGCGTTCCCCCACTCTACCATGTAACGTGAGCTCGAGAAAGAGACGAAAGACGAGTCGTGCGACTAGCGAAGATGGCAAAGTGGGGGTACCTCAGTTCCCGGAAAAACTCTTCCCCTTGGGGGCCTGGGCGGCCCTATAGAGAGGTTGGACTGTAATTTCAAACATGGCGGTAACAGATCAACCTCATAAGTTTTCGATTTTAATCGAGATTTGAATTCTCGTCCTGAAGAAATTATCCTGCTGATATGACTGGGATATTTTTTTCTTTTTTTTTTTTCTTCAAGAATTATATATGGATGTAAAAATGCTGCCGTCGCGGGACCGAGACCCCATATCTTATCTGTTCCGCGAGGAATAACGAGGGGCTTTTTAAATCTGAAGAATAACCGCGAGGGAGTAACTAAATTAACTCCCAGGTTCATCGCGTGGTGGTTGATAAGGTTACGAGTACCGGGTATCACTTCACCCTCTGGTAATTTGAAAAGTGAAGTATCGAGCTTGCGGAAGCGATCGTATAAATATTTTATTCTTCTTCCTCCGTGGACTAGTTTTTCTATTCATTTTCTAGATTCTTTTTTCAATTTTATTTTTTTCGTTTTGTTCTTTTGCAATTATTCGCTCTCTGATAGCAAAAGAGAAAACGAGAATCTGGATGGCGACGACCATTTGAAAGGACGAAAAGGGTGAAAAGCTCGATCATTCCGCTAACAAAGCGGCGTGATTCAAAGTCATGGAAAGGGTTCTGATTAAAAACAAGCCTTTTTACGTATTATGTACACACAATGAGACAAACCCGTCCCTTTTCAGCGATCGAGATAGCTATCGTTGAATCATGTGAAAGAATTATGATATAGCAGAAAAAATCGACAAATTCTTCACTCGTAAAAACGAAATGGAAAATAAATGGTAAATTTGACAGTAGATTTACAGTTGAACAAAGATTTTTGAGCGGCTTCTTCTAAAAAAAAGGAAAAAAATGTTTTTATTTCGGTCAATCTAGCAAAAGTAGATGAATTGATAAAAGTAAAGATCTCTAAATGGAATAAAAATCCTGAACTATTGGATCAAAGATGATGGAATTTAGTTTTTTCACCATATCTCAACAACCATTGATCCTATCGTCACGGAGCTTCAGATAAAAAATGAAGTTCATTAAATTCTCTACAACAAAAATTTAATAGATTTTTCTCATATCTTTGATACTTGTTGCGTAATACGGGGCTAAAAGTGTCGATATTTGAATTTCCCGCCGCAGGTACGTACGTATTCACTGCTGTATTAGAGACAAACTATCGAAGATAGGGGAAAAGTGTATCAAACTTTTGTTGTAGAGAATTTAGTGAGCTTCATTTTTTGTCATTACCTCTGTGACGATAGGATCAATAGTTGTCGAGATATGATCAAAAAACTGAATTCGAGTTAGAGGTCAGCACTTTGAGTTCGATTAATATCACGTCTGTACCAATTTATACATCTTTATACTCATCAATTTTCCATTTCTCGGAAATTAGTAACATTTTTTAATGAAAATAAATTGAAAAAAAAAGTTTTCTCCAAAGTGTACATTTTTGACTAGGAAAAATTCCGATCAATCTGACAAAAATCCCCAAAATTCACAATTTTTTTCATTTCTAGGTGTCTATTACTGGAGCATAGCTAAAAGTACCTATTTTTTCTGTTCTCTGTATCAAAAACTTCATCTTCGTCAATTATTTTCTGTCTTAATTGGAGTGCAGCTTGAATTTTTCCTTTCAGATTTTGGATTTTGAGAAAAAAGTTCTCTCACTCTCCTCTTTTTCGCCCTCGTACTAAAATAGGAGAGAATATAATAACGAATGAAAAAATATGAGGGGGTGGTTCGGCGAAACTGGTCGCGGATCTGGGAATAAAATTTATTATAATCCTCCGACCCCAATCTGAAGGCTCGAGGCTCGAGAAGCTCGGGGTCTTCCTTCGTTATCATTCCAATTAGAAGACCAGAACCAAAAATTAAGTTTAGAGAAGAGCGCTTTGTCTTGTAAGAGGAAGAAGTGAAGTGGACGATCTTCGGGGGTAAATAGCTCCGTTCTAATATTCGATGCTAATGAATCGATCAAATTTAAGGGCGCGAGGCAATGGAACCGTGTGATTCACAAAATGATCAATCGTCCGTAATTTTTCGATAATGATCCTTAAGAGAAATTCAATTGATTGGTGCTCAATGAAGAAGAAAGAAAAAAAGAATGAAGAAATTCAGCGCTTTTACAAAATTAAGCTTCAGAAATTCCCTGATTTTTATAAGTTTTCCGGATTTTCAAATGATTCGATGAACAGAAAAAAGCTCATTAATTGTACATCATTTTTTGGGATCTCAATTTATATATTTTCTTTTTTTTGTGATTGATGTCCAAATTTGTTGAGTCATTAATCAAGCATTTAAGCACAAAAAAGTCTAATTTGCAGAATTCAAAGCATCGAATTTCCCAATTTTCACCGTTTTTTTGTTTTTTTGTTTTAGGTTTTTCCAGGTCTCTAACAATCCTAAAAACTTTAATCAATCAACAGGATTCAAAAGTATATAATTTGAGCTTTTATTCCGAAAAGTAGGAGGACTGACGGAAAATTAGAGGATGCTGAAAGGATTTACGCGAATAATGAAACGGCGCATATCCAACAGAAATTTAGAATTCTAATTTTTATCAGGGTGAACCATTTTTGAAAAGTCGCTGAGAGGATGAAGAAAAATCACGATACTGAATATTAATTTATTGTTGCATAGGATGAAAAATTAATTGACTCTCTTTCCGCGTTAAATTTCAAACTGTGTCATTTTTGAAAATCAATTTCAGACTTTGAAAAATGGTTCAAATTTTTCGATGAAAAAATTCAAAAACTGCTCGATTTAATATTCTCTCTATTATTTAATACTTTTTCTCACCAAATTGAAGCTTTTTCGAAACGAAAAAGTAATTTTGGACAAGAATAATGCAAATTCTTGGCCGAATTACTGGGATCCTAAGAATTTCTAATCTTTATATAAAAAAAGTCAACGATTCCTCTTCAAGATTCGATTTCTCAACAATTTTTTTTATTACAACTAACTTAGCGACTTTTTCTTATCTTCTAAAATTATACTTGAATCGTAAAATGAAAAATTTAAGAGTGCAACAAAAGGAAAAAGGAAAAGAAGAATTATTCTTGAGAATTCAAACAAGAAAATTGTGTCTCAGAATTAAATTGCTTTCATCCCAATTTCACACATAAGAGAAAAAAATGAATAAAATAATGGATTCAGGTATGAATTTGGAGAAGTTTCAAGTAGATTCGCCTCAAATTCGAAATCAACCCCTGATACCTCGGGCTTGCATGCATAAGAAAAATATGGAAAAAATGAAATCCCAAGTTGAAGCAATACCTTATACATAAATTCTGTTATAGGGGTTTACACATACCTGCCCTACTTTTTATTCTACTTTTTTTATTGTTTTATAAGATTCTCTTTTTATTTCACTTTATTCCAGTTTTTTTTTTTTTTTCCATTCTCTAGTTTCGATCGAAAGTTTATTTTAGAAAATGAAAAATAAAAGTAAGCAGAAGAAGAAGAAGAAGAATAATAACGATAATAAAATTGAGGAAGTTTGTCAGATACCGAGAAAAATTTTCTCGCTCGCCAACTGCAACATCCGGTATAAAAGTTGAATTGGAAATTTGCGACGTCGCGACTGTACGCGACCGATGCATTTGCATTCTTGTCGATGTGAAATTCAACTGCAACAAATTTTCTACACAAAATATATTCCACCTCATCGATTATTCAGGATCGGAAAATTGAAAAGTTATAGCTGTCAAATCACGTTTCGACTACAGATCCGCAAACTCGTGGAAAAAATTAAGGGAGAAACTGAAACTTTGTAAAAATTGACCGGAATGAAAACTGAAAAACGAGTTGTGAATTTTGCCAACAAAGGTTCGAATAAGTTCAAGCATTAATCAAAATCTTTGAGATACGAAGGTTGAGAAAATGCAGACACCCCCGACGTACGTTTCTGGCGAATGTGTAGATAGTATGAAAAAAATTTGGTTTTCTGTAGGAAACAAGCGGGTTTGGGCTGACTATGAGCCAGCCTTCGAACTTCCCGTTATTTATTTTGTTCTGAGCTATTTTGAAATTTGTAAATCTGACCTCAGATTCTCGATCAGCGGTTCAAAAAACCTTCGAGTACAAATTTCCGTAAGATTTCGAATGTTTTTAGTATTTTTCCCAGCAAGTCGGACTCGCCATTTTGAATTTCGCTAATCTGACTTCAGATTCGTGATCGGTGACCCAAAAAACCTACGAGTGCCAAGTTTCATCCAAATCCAAATGTTTTTAGTTTTTTTTTGCAGCATATCGAATACGCCAAATGAAAATTTTGCAAAACTGACTTCAGATTCGTGATCAGCGATCGAAAAAACCATATGGTAGCAAATTTAATTGAAATCCGTTGATTCCTTCTCAAGATATCGTCATTTTTGTTGCGTTTTTTAGAATTTTGTTATTCAAATAGTTCAAAAAGCACTGATCCGATCGAAGCCAAAATCTAATCAGTTCTAAGTTAAGAAAAACCCCGTCGATTGAGCCCAAGTTGATCGAAATCCGACCACGCGTTCTCGAGATATCGCGCGGACAAAAATGTGGTCACGCACACACACACACACACACACACACCTCGAAACGTGAAGATTTAGTGAAAACTCAACTTTTCATCTTCGGGGTCATAACAATAATTTCCATTTTTTCTCTGAAAACAGAGAAACGGGAAGTTAAAAAAGAGGTCAGGGCGAATAGGGAGATATTCTCTTCACATAGCCCTCCACATCTCAGCCACAACCCCGTTTGTATATCTGACCACGCCTTATCCGTGTCCGAGTCGGTTTTCCGTCATATTGTACCTCGGCGAGCGATCCTAGGGGTAGGAGAAAATAAAGGAAATAGGGTGGCCGAATATGAGGGATCGAGGTGCACCGCTGCGTCGGATCTCATTTTCATTCTTTTGTTACACCTTATCGGTGGATGAAAAGGGAGAAAAATTTCAGACGGACGAGAAGAAGGTTGAAAATAGGAAAAATTTATGAAGGTTGAAAATAGAGACGAAAAGGAAAAGGAGGTCAGAAACAGCAAAGAAAAGCTCAGACTAGGTCAGAAGTAGGATGAAAAAGATTGCGAACAAGAGAAAGGCTGGAAATAGGACGAAGAAGGTAGAAAAAAAGGATCAAAAGGTCAGAAGTAGCAAGAAAAAGATTGCGAACAAGGGAAAGGCTAGAAATAGGGAGATGGTTGGACAGAGAGATATCAACGATTAATCGAATGGAGAAAAGAAGGTTGAAAGGAGGAAGAAGAAGCTTAGAAATAGCGAGAAGAAGGTTCGAAACAGCGAGAACGCTAAAAAAGAAGGTTAGAAATATGGAGAAGAAGGCTAGAAATCAATAAAGGAAGGTTAATAGTGGGGAAAAAAAAGGTTGAATATAGCAAAAAGAAGGTTGTGAATAGCGAGAAGGCTAAAAATAAAAAAAAGAAGGTTAAAAATAGGGAAAAGATGGTCGGAAGTATGGCTAGAAATCAATAAAAGAAGGTTAATATAGCATATAGCAAAAAGAAGGTTAGAAACATAAGAAACAGGGAGAAGCCTGAAAAAAAGGTTAAAAATAGGGAAGAGATGATCAGAAATATGGAGAAGAAGGCTAGAAATAATGAAAAGAAGGTTAATAGTGGGAGAAAAAAGGTTCAAAATAGGAGAAAGAAGGTTAGAAACAGGGAGAAGTCTAAAAATAAAACAGAGAAGGTTAAAAATAGGGAAACGATAGTCGGAAATATGGAGAAGAAGGCTAGAAATAATGAAAAGAAGGTTAATAGTGGGGAAAAAAAGGTCAAACTACGAAAAAGAAGGCTAGAAACAGACAAAAGGTTAGAAATAGAGACCAGAAGATCATAAATGGGAAAAATAAAGGTAAAAAATTGAGAATAAAAACGGTTAACGTTGCCAAAGGGTCAAAATGAATACGGAGATGAAGACTGTGAACCGAAAGGAGGTTAGAAATAGGGAGAAGAGAAGGACCCAGACGTGGCGTGGAGGGTTAATACATGATCCGATCCTTTTGTCGGGATCTTGGATATTTTTCATCCCAGTGTCTGGAGGCTGGAGAACCGAGTCGAGTCGAAGCAAGGCAAGGCAAGGCAAGGCAAGGCAAGGCAAGGCAAGGCAAGATATGGGGAATGAAATTGAGTGCTTCGTTATTGGATTCGAAGAGATCGGGTTGGTCGCGTCGGTTCGGGCGGTACGTCAATTTTCTCGAAAAGACTTCAACGTTCTTATATGAAATGTGATTACCCGACAATCTAAAACCCGAGACACGGTCGTAGGACGGGCCCTCGCCGACCCTTTCTGGCTCCTATATCCCGTCCAATCCGTATCCGTTATCATTCGCGACCCTGCGAAACCTTCGCCGAGGTTTGATAGTCGCCATTAGGGCGATCTGAAGACAGGTCAGAGTCTGGATCTCACGACGAAACCGGGTTATGGCTACGTCGGATAAAATCGACACGTAAAATACCCTCGACTCATCGTCAGTGACGAACTGCCTAAAATCATCGTCGAACGTCGTTCGAGAAAAAATTCAATTTTCGCGGCGGTTGCGAGAAAAATTGATCCCTAAAAAAGTCATAATTTTGTTAAACTCGTAAACTGATTGCGACAGGCATTTAAGAACAATCAATATATGAGGCAGCCTTTGAATTTCCCGCTATTTCTTCTGTTTGCAGATATTTTGAATTTTGCAAATTTCACCTCAGATTCTTGATCAGCGGTTAAAAAAAACATTCGAGTACCAATTCATAGGATTTTTAATGTTTTTAGTGTTTTGACAGCAAATTGGAGTCGCCATTTTGAATTTTGCAAATCTGACTTCATATTTGTGATTAGTGACCCAAAAAACCATGTGGTACCAAATTTGATTCGATTCCATTGCTTTATCCTCTTTTTTCTGAAAACAGAGAAACGAGAAGTTGAAAAATTCCACCGACTCCTTGAATCGTTCTGATCTCAATGATTTTTAACTTCCCGTTTCTCTGTTTTCAGAGAAAAAAGGAAGTTATTGTGATCACCCCGACAATGAAAAGTTGAGTTTTCACTAAATCTTCACGTTTCGAGGTCCAAAGAATCACCTCCGACTATTTTCAGTTTGACGCCTGGGTGTGTGTGTGTGTGACCACATTTTTGTCCGCGCGATATCTCGAGAACGCGTGGTCGGATTTCGATCAACTTGGGCTCAATCAACGGAGCTTTTCTCGACTTAGATCTGATTAGATTTTGGCTTCGATCGGATTAGTACTTTTTTAACTATTCAAATAACTAAATTCTAAAAAACACAACAAAAATGACGATATCTTGAGAACGAATCAACGGATTTCAATGAAATTTGGTACTATATGGTTTTTTTGATCGCTGATCACGAATCTGAAGTCAGATTAGCGAAATTCGAAATGGCGAGTCCGATTTGCTGGGAAAAATACTAAAATCATTCGAAATCTTACGGAAATTTGTACTCGAAGGTTTTTTGAGCCGCTGATCAAGAATCTGAGGTCAGATTTACAAATTTCAAAATAGGTGAGAACAAAATAAATAACGGGAAGTTCGAAGGCTGGCTCATAATCAGCCCAAACCCGCTTGTTTCACATATTTTCATATTCGTCTTCCAAAATACACTGAAAGAATTATTTAACTTGTAAAATCGCTGGTTTCTGGATCATTTTCAGTTTCATCAGTTTGATAAAGGAAAGCCTCCAAATTGTATTCCAATCCCTGATCACGAATTTGAAATTCTTATTCTTCTTCTACTTCTTCTGATTCTTCTCCTTCTTCTTTTCCTTCTTCTGCTCCTTCTCCTTATTCTTCTTCTTCTCCTTCTTCTCCTTCTTCTCCTTCTTCTTCTTTTTCTTTTTCTTCTTCTTCTTCTCCTTCTTCTCCTTCTTCTCCTTCTTCTTCTCCTTCTTCTCCTTCTTCTCCTTCTTCTTTTTCTTTTTCTTTCTCTTTTTCTTCTTCTTCTTCTCCTTCTTCTTCTTTCTTCTCTTTCTTCTCCTTCTTCTCCTTCTTCTTCTTCTTCTTCTCCTTCTTCTCCTTCTTCTCCTTCTTCTTCTTCCTCCTTCTTCTCCTTCTTCTCCTTCTTCTTCTTTCTTCTCTCTTCTTTCTTCTTCTTCTTCTCCTTCTTCTTCTTCTTCTTCTTCTCTTCTCTTCTTCTTCTTCTCCTTCTTCTCCTTCTTCTTCTTCTTCTTCTTCCTTCTTCTTCCTTTCTTCTCCTTCTTCTTCTCCTTCTTCTCCTTCTTCTTTTTCTTTTTCTTTCTTCTTCTTTCTTCTCCTTCTTCTTCTCCTTCTTCTTCTCTTCTTCTTCTCTTTCTTCTCCTTCTTCTTCTCTTCTTCTCCTTCTTCTTCTCCTTCTTCTCCTTCTTCTCCTTCTTCTTCTCCTTCTTCTCCTTCTTCTCCTTCTTCTTCTTCTTCTTCTCCTTCTTCTCCTTCTTCTCCTTCTTCTTCTTCCTTCTTCTCCTTCTTCTTCACCTTCTTCTCCTTCTTCTTCTTCTTCTTCTCCTTCTTCTCCTTCTTCTCCTTCTTCTTCTCCTTCTTCTCCTTCTTCTTCACCTTCTTCTCCTTCTTCTCCTTCTTCTCCTTCTTCTTCTTCTTCTTTTTCTTCTTCTTCTTCTCCTTCTTCTCCTTCTTCTCCTTCTTCTTCTTTTTCTTTTTCTTTCTCTTTTTTTTCTTCTTCTTCTCCTTCTTCTCCTTCTTCTTCTCCTTCTTCTCCTTCTTCTCCTTCTTCTTCTTTTTCTTTTTCTTTCTCTTTTTCTTCTTCTTCTTCTCCTTCTTCTCCTTCTTCTCCTTCTTCTCCTTCTTCTTCTTCTTCTTCTCCTTCTTCTTCTTCTTCTTCTTCTTCTTCTTCTCCTTCTTCTCCTTCTTCTTCTCCTTCTTCTCCTTCTTCTTCACCTTCTTCTCCTTCTTCTCCTTCTTCTCCTTCTTCTTCTTCTTCTTTTTCTTTTTCTTCTTCTTCTTCTTCATCTTCTTCTTCTTCTTCTTCTCCTTCTTCTTCTTCCTCTTCTTCTTGAAAAAAATGGCGAAACTAGTAGCATCGATGCTTCTTTGACCAATTAAGTACCTCAATCATCGTTCATGCGTTGACTGAATTCCGAACAATGAAGATATTTAAAGTTTTACAGTTCGAATTCAAGTAGTTTTTTTTTTTTTTGTTTGTGTTTTCTTTTTCACAGATTTGTAATCCGCTTCTTTTCGTATATAGTAGTATATCATTTATTGTACCGAGCTAGAAGCTATAGAAACGGTTTGGGACAACCGATAGGAATAAAAATGAAGAAGGACAGATATAGAGAAAGTAAAGTTCAAGTAAAATGGAAACGGTAGAGAAAAAAACCTCGAGCACGTTCGGGAAATAAGCTTTTCGAATCTCGTGGGGATTCTACTGTGACCAAAGAAAGCTTGGATTAATGGCATTCTCGGCCCAAGACACACACACACACACACACAGTGGGAGAAGGATCTCAAGATGAAGGTTGGGAAATAGCTCCGAAACAATCGCGTAGTCACAGCAATTATAAAAATGAAAAAAACTTCATTTGTTCTCGGGAAAGAAAAAAATTAACGAAGACGAAACTCGCTCATCACCAACGCAGAGGTTATCTAATTATACGGAATTCTAATAACGCAGTTCGCTCGTTTAATTTCCATTCGCTTCATCAAAACCCCCAATCAACGTCGACGGATATTATCTCCGCGCGTTTATGCGTTTCAGACTTTTGGTGGGCAACTAATTACATATATACATATATTCTAGCTCTGCATAGCTAAAATCGAAATGGGAAAATTCAATGGGCGATATATTTACTCACGATAATGAAAAGTCCAAAAAGTCCAAAAAAATCGCCCAATTATTGTCCCTACATTAATTGATAAAAAAAATAAAAATATGCACTATAACTTATGCAAAAACTAGATACTTGGGCCTTCAGAGAATCACTTGAACCAATAGCAATCGTCTTTAATAGTAATTCAAGAAACCCAATAGTTAATAGTTCGTATTATTACTAGTGAAATTCAGCATCAACTAGTTTTTTTTTTTTTTTCTCCTATACTAAAAGTGTCAAAAATAACAACCTAGGGTGGAAAGTAAATGCGCGCATGCGCAAACCGTTTTCTCTCTACTTTACGCACGCTACGCGGTAATCGAGTATCAAGCCATGCATATGCTGACGGACTGACTTCCATTACAGCGGAAATAAAAAAAGAAATCTAGGGAAGCCTAAACGTTGTAATAAGCCCATGACCGTGGGGTATGGGAATAACGAATACGAATGAGCTCGCGGTTCCTTCCGAGGGTCAGAATGAAGCTGTGGAACGCAAGACGATGAGAGAAGACAGGGATGAGGATAAAAAAAAGAAGAAATAAGAGGAGAAGAGTGCAAAGTGCAGCTCCTCGCACTCCGCGATACGAGAAGCAACGCGAATGAGGAAGAGAGAAGAAGCCCGTATGCTACCCCTGTACGCTAAGGAAGACGAATATCGCTATATATGAAGTTGGATGATAAAAAACGATGTGTACTAATTATTATTTATGGGGCGGACCTGAATTCTCATCAGAGATTGAAACAGCATCAATTTTTCCCTTCGAACTTTTGAGTCAATTTAATTGCCCCGGAAGTACAACGATTAAGGCGGGGCTCTCCACCGATCTAACAACAAGTAGCTAGAAGAAGTGTCGGTCACAGATAGCGGGCTATTTTTTTCTGAATGCTGTTCTGTGTTCCGAAAAACATGTCGTACAGCCCAGGGCGGGAAAACTAGGTTTGAACCTCGACGGATTTCCGCACGCGGCCCAAATTGAGGTACCAAAAATCCGCCACGATCGATCGTTCGGGACAGTAAACCGAACCCGCGCACCAAATTTCAGCGGAAAATATTCAAAGTTGCAGAAGTTATCGAACTCTGAAATTTTGATATTGAAGACAAAACTAGTTATTTGAGTGACCGATCGCGTACAGGGACTTTTTGATTTATTCGCGTGTCGGACCAGCCTCGAGTCCTTGACTGAGGTACCACAGAAAAGGTATGTCAAGCTCGATGAATTTGGCGAATCCGGCAAAACAACATGGATGTAAAAAATCCGACACGTTCGATCGTCCAGGATGCTGAACCGAGTGTGAACCCCGAATTTGATCAAGAAACATCGTAAATTGTGAGAGTTATTCTACTTTACACCTGAAGGTACGAAAATCCATGACTCCCACAATGTTCGATACCTGTCAATGAAATTTGGCGTGTCAGCTCAGCGTACAAAAACGACTTCAGAAATAAATCAACAACTATTTGTGATCAATACGTCTGCTAGTTGCGTTCATCGGCGAGGCCCTCCCTCGAAGACTATTGAAATCTCTTGAAGTCCCATAAAGCCTTTGCTGTCCTTTAATAATCCCTTGAAGTCCTTTGGAGTCTCAAGTCCCTCGGAGTCCGTGATAGATCCCATCAAGTTCTTCACGAGATTTTTCGCAGAAACAAATGTCCCAAAGTAATTCAAGTATCTCTTCGATTCATGCCTGCTCGTGACGCTGATATACCTACTCGTCACGTATTCCACGTGGCACTGATACAGCTTTATTTCAGGTAAATATAGATATCGCAGGTTACGGTTTTAGCACAGCTGTATACGGTAAGCCATACGTATAGTATACGTGGGTCCGACAAAGCTCGCTGCGAAGCTGGAAAAGCTCAGACTACTACTACTATTACTACTCGTGGTGAGTTTCCGCAAACGCCTTTGCGTCGTCTACCGCCACGGGTTCGGTGGTCTGGTACCACCACCTCGGTACTCTGTATGTTTGAGGAAAACCGAACCGAATTATTGGAGAAAGCCTCTCGATGGACTTAGAGCCCGGGGAATCCGGGCTCTTATACCGTCCCTACGATCAGCTTGAAATGAACGATGGTCCACAGGTTATGGATATTCTAAAGTATTTGTGCGAATTGGACGGAGGAAAGTTTTTATTGCAGACAGAAAACTCCTCAGACATCATTTCTCGAAACTTCATGAGAAGAAAGTTTATTGGGAAAATGAAGTTGAGAGGCTTCACGAATTATAGCCCTGTAGAAACTTTATGTGCCTGCAGAGAACCTTAAAACTTCCCGTTGTTTATATTGTCGTCAGCCATTTTGAATTTTGAAAATCTGACCGCAGATTCTTGATCAGCGGTTCGAAAAGACTTCGGGTACCAATTTTCATATGATTTTGAATATTTTTGGTGTTTTTTCCCCAGCAAATCGGATTCGCCATTTTGAATTTCGCAAATCTGACTTCAGATTCTTGGTCAGTGACCCGAAAAGCCATGTGGTACAAAATTTCAACCGAATTTTGTTCAAATAATTCGAAAAGTACTGAGCCGAAAAAATCCAAAATCTAATCAGTTCTAAGTCTGGGCCTGAAAACGTTTAGAAGCAGCGAAAACTCGAATTTCCATTTTCGGCTTGATTACAATAACTTTGAATCCTTCCTCGAAACAGAAAAACTGGGAGTTGAAAACCAGAAACAAGTGAAATAAATTTCTGCACTTTATGGGTTCAGGGTTGTGAAACTTATTTTCATTGTATTACCGTCATAACCAGCTTCCGAGTAGGATAAGTACGTACAGTAATTCAGTAGCAATTCTGTGTCCCTTTATGTGGAATAATAACAATAGTAAAAAAGCGGGTTTGGGCTGACTATGAGCCAGCCTTCGAACTTCCCGTTATTTATTTTGTTCTCAGCTATTTTGAAATTTGTAAATCTGACCTCAGATTCTCGATCAGCGGTTCAGAAAACCTTCGAGTACAAATTTCCGTAAGATTTCTAACGTTTTTAGTATTTTTCCCAGCAAATCGGACTCGCCATTTTGAATTTCGCTAATCTGACTTCAGATTCGTGATCGGTGACCCAAAAAACCTACGAGTGCCAAGTTTCATCCAAATCCGAATGTTTTTAGTTTTTTTGCAGCATATCGAATACGCCGAATGAAAATTTTGCAAAACTGACTTCAGATTCGTGATCAGCGATCAAACAAACCATATGGTACCAAATTTCAGTGAAATCCGTTGATTCGTTCTCAAGATATCGTCATTTTTGTTGCGTTTTTTAGAATTTTGTTATTTGAATAGTTCAAAAAGTACTGATCCGATCGAAGCCAAAATCTAATCGGTTCTAAGTTAAGAAAAGCCCCGTCGATTGAGCCCAAGATGATCGAAATCCGACCACGCGTTCTCGAGATATCGCGCAAACAAAAATATTGTCACGCGCACACACACACACACACCTCGAAACGTGAAGATTTAGTGAAAACTCAACTATTCATTTTCGGGGTGATCACAATAACTTCCTTTTTTCTCTGAAAACAGAGAAACGGGAAGTTAAAAATAAAATGCAGAAAAACATGAATTTTTTTTGTCATATTTCGCGAAGCTTTCAGGTCGTTACCATCATCATCATCATAATCGTGACCATAAACGAGGATTTTGGAGTCTCTATTTACTGGCACATATTTATTTGATATCCCCGCGGTGATGTACCATGCACGCGGTAAACCAGATTTAAGTTTCACGAAATTGGGTCATCTCTGTGTGCATTCTCTTACATTTTTACACCTGGGAGGGGGTCCTTCATTTTTATACGTTCCTCCCTCCATTCCCAGTAAACAATTAATGACCCCATAAATTTAACTGTTTATTTTATTCTAGGATAGATATAACTGAGGTTTCTCTCTATATACTCAAAATAAATCACTGGATTAATACCACATGGGGGTAAAAACAATAAACAAATTCCCACACTTCGAATACACCTAGGCGATACAGGCACAAAAGTTTATTACACTGCGATAACAACAACAAAAAAGTTTAAGAAAATAAGAAAAAGGTGAACATTTTTTTGTTCATTTGAACAAGGATCGAGGTTCTAAAAATCAGAATGAACAACAATCAAATCCACATGTGTACAAGAGAAGTGTAAATTCTACTGTGTAAAATCACGTGTGTGGTATACACACACCGATAGCCAGAGGTAATTGTGTAAACATCGTTTCGTGTTTGAAATTGAATATCTGGACGGTCTAAAAGCGTAGGATAGGTTTTAAAAAACCTTTTCTTTTTTCTGTTTATCTTCAAGATGGTATCAGGGGCCACCTGAGCCGCCATTATCACGCAGGCTCTGTCAAGTCGGACTTGAAACTTCGATTATTGGATCACGAGGACAGTTTCAGGAGCGGGTTCTCGGAACCCCTGAGAAGCAATTGCACGTAATGTGCGAATAATGTTTTATCTCGGCACTGAGATAAGCTCCAAAAATGGTAAAAAATTAGTGTCGAAACAATTGACTTGACGGTAATAGTGAAGACAGAAGAAATAAAGCATCTCATCGAGTAGAAATGGCTGAACAGATTCGATGATACGATTTTGAAGGGGAGACTCTTATCTTCGAGATGGTATCAGCGGCCGTCCGGGCCGTCAAACTTCGAGTTTCAATTATTAGAGGCGGGATCTCGAACCCCTGGGAAGCAATTGCACGTAATGTTCGAGTGACGGTTTTTTGAGGAGGAAGATTTTGGCGGCAAGATACTTTTTTAACAGCCCTTCAACGATGCTTCGACCGCTGGTCGCACTCGGTCGAACTTTTCTCGGGGACCTTTTTCTTCCAATGGTGGCCAAGCTCGAGTGGGCAATATCGTGGAAAGGCTTCGGAAAGACATTTTCAAGAGGACATTACTGGCCCGAAATTTCTCATTCGTTTTACACAAGTGGCTTCAAGCCGGCGTAACTTTGTACACAAAAATGGCAGATAGCACGTTGAAAAAAAAACGTTCCAAATATGACGTTTCTAACTTCCGGAAACATCTTGCTTCCAATCTTCCAACTTTCCGCATCCTCGTCTTCGGCGATTTTCCACAGAGACGTTGAAACCGCATTATTTGAAGATCGCTGAATCGAGGAACGAGACTTGAAATAATTCTCGGCACGTGCAGAACTTGCGATTGAACTGAATCCCACGTAAGTTGCTACGACTCCAACGCTTCACAGTTACACTGACAACGAGTGGAATCAATCCATCGGCTTTTCATCATTAAAATCAATCAATACGATATATTCTTACGCTACAATCGGCTATATCCTACACTTGTTATTTCGAACGAGAAAAAATTTCGAAGGCTCTTCAACTTGAATTGTAGAGAAAGGGTAACCTGATTCCTATCTTCCATCAAGCTACACGTTCTTCTTTCCTTTCCTTTTTTTTTCACCGTCCAAAATCACATTCTCGTTTTCCAATTTCCAGTTTATTTTCATCGAGGAAAAAAAAGGAAAGTGACATGGGTTCGGGACGCCTTCGTACCCTGCGAAGGCAACCAGTCGGGGTAAAAGAAAACAGGGTAAGGAAACCTCAAAGCAGTTGAGCCCTCACCCTCACTGCCCTTATCTATGTACATTTCGGAGGGTGGCTCACTGGCTCCAGGTGTGTACCTACAGGGTCACGGATCCTGGTCCAAAATTAACGCTATTTCGGTCGGTCCCTGCATGCCCACAGTCACGAATCAAATTAGGTTACATAGGTCGAGTGGGTATCGACCCGAACCCTACAAGGTGGGTGGCTTATGCGCGTTTACTTATATTCCATAATTTTTGCCTGACGGAACCATCAATATGGTCATGTAAAATTGTGTATATAAAAACACACAGCGATAATAACGACCGATACAGTCACAGGTACACGATTCGTGATAAAGCATTACGAGAGGAGGAACCCACCCGTCGCCGTCGACATCTGTCGATTTTTGCTTCCATTGTCGTTTACACCAGCGACGTCACGAGGACTGACACAAAAGCACCGTTTTTTTTTGTTTTTTTTCTGTCATGACAGATAATTCATTTATTTGTAGAATTTATATTCACTCTGGTTGCTTACTTTCTATGTGCGGTAGATACATGAAAACATCTTCGAAAAATACGAGACTGAGATACGAAGCTTGGATCGCAAGGTCGACTGGAATTGTTGAGAGTGACTCTCCAGGTGGA
Organism: Euura lappo; assembly: GCA_018257835.1. Classification (NCBI taxonomy): domain Eukaryota; kingdom Metazoa; phylum Arthropoda; class Insecta; order Hymenoptera; family Tenthredinidae; genus Euura; species Euura lappo. The sequence continues at coordinate 36,105 of JAEUYN010000999.1, read as the reverse complement.
AATAGTGCATTTTTGATCAGACTGACGTTGAGATGCGGATGATCGATTTATTCGCGTTAAAAATCATGCTAGTGTACCAGTGAATGAACGATGGACGATTTTCACTTGTTCAAGATCAATTTTACTGAGAATTCCTTGGAGTAAAAATCCTGATACTGAGAAACGTGACATTGATTGAAGAGTGAAGGTCAATACGGGTGAACTTGATCGTTGAGTGTTTAATTCTGCGAAAGTATCTTCGTCAGAAGATATTGGAATCCAGGAATCAAAAAGGACTTTCAGATACTGGTACACAAAAGTAGTTTTCGCCTATCCCAAAACATTCCTTAATTGAAGTACAGAATGATGAAAAACAAACTAGGAACGTTTCCATAATTCCGCTTCGTCTGATTCGATTTTGCAGATTTCTGCAGATCTTGATCAAGTTCAGTCAATAAATATTACATGACTATGTTGATGGATATCGGACGTCCATTTACTGGATATACTCAAAGTGTTCATTCAACGGCTCTAGCGTTCTATCCATTCTATCATGGAACCATTCATACTATGATGTCATGAGCGTTCTCATCGAGTGTTCGTTCACTGGTGCCTTCAATAGGATGACTTAATAAGAGTGAAAATTAACTCCTTGACTGGTCAGTCACAGTCACACCGTTGGCGATACGATCATCTGGTGGCCGCCTCGACGCTATTGAAAGAAGAAAACAGGCCATTGAGGTTTATGACAAACTTTTGGTAACTTCGTTATTATATGTGATTTTTTAATACGAATCATTGAAAAGTCTGTGAAAGTGAAAAAAAGACGACGAACAGCGTCAATAAAACGCATTTTGTGTACAGAAATCGCGAAAGTACGGTTCTAAAATGGCAAACTTGATGTTCCACAGATTTCCAAAACTTGCGCAGTACACTGTTGAAATAACCAACTAATTCGGCGATGATTAAAGAAAATGAAAGAATTGACCGGATAGAAGCTTCGGAAAGAACATTCCTTACGAACAATAAACGATTCTCCACGAATGAGACGCGGTCTGTTCTTCACACTTCAAAAAAGAGGACGATGTGCTTCCAGTTATGCTATTGCACCCGAGATTTGTTCAGCGAGTTACCGCATAGTCTTCTTCTTTCAAGTGTAGAGAACAGACCGTCTCATTTGTGGGGGAACATTTAGCTCTATGCCAAGCTTTTATCCATTCAATTATTTCATTATCGTCAAATTAGTTCGTTATTTCGATAACAAAATACTGCGCAGCTTTTGGAAACCTGTAGGAACGTCAACCTGACCTAAATAGCCGGTAACCTAAGTAGCCGGTAACCTAAATAGCCGGTAACCTAAGTAGCCGGTAACCTAAGTAGCCGATAACCACAATAGCCGGTAACCTAAGTAGCCGGTAACCGCAATAGCCGGTAACCTAAGTAGCCGGTAACCTAAATAGCCGGTAACCTAAGTAGCCGGTAACCTAAGTAGCCGGTAACCTAAGTAGCCGGTAACCGCAATAGCCGGTAACCTAAGTAGCCGGTAACCTAAGTAGCCGGTAACCGCAATAGCCGGTAACCTAAGCAGCCGGTAACCGAAGTAGCCGGTAACCTAAATCTGTATGACATCTTCTTTTCGTTTTAACAAATTTTCAATTGATTCGTATTCATGAATCACCGAGATCAGCGAAAATGCGTCCTAACCTCAACGGTTTGTTTTCCTCTTTGAACAGTGTCGAGGCGACCACCAGATGGCGAATCGTGGAGTGTTTTATCGCCAATATGAAAAGTCCTCTCAATTAATGAGTGAATCCCGTGCCATTCGGTGGTCAGAGTGTGACGTCGCAGTGAATAACTGAAAGAGCTAGTAGTTAAATCAGTTTGTTATACCTAGGATGTAGAATCTTCCGTCGACCTGGAAAGTAGCGCTTTTGCACTTCTTCAACAACCTCGGATGGGGATGACGGGGTGGAGGTGGCGGTGGTCCCCGCACCGATCGTTTAGAGTTTTCATCACTCATCGTTATATCGTCGAAAAAACAAAAAACAAAAAACTCACATTATCATTATCACGGAAAGAACTCGATGAACGTTTTTTTTTTCTTTTTTATTCTATAATCAAACACTGCAACCGGATCCACAAACTGCACCTCGGATCACCTTGCGAAACGTATATTTCAAACGGTTTTAAATTTCACACAACCGGATAACCCGGGGATTTTATCATCGTCTACAGTGCAGATGTAGCTATTTTGTGACGTTGGAACTAGAAACGCGAAACCTGAAGTTGGAGTTGAAACTGGAGGCCACGAGCTTCAAACACAAAGAGAGGCAGAGCTCTGGCTGCCCGAGGCGAACCATCCAGTCGAATTCTTTAATGAATTTGGCGAAATAGCCGATGTTAGCGGTACGTCTGTGTTTATGCGACGTGACGTGTGTGGAGATCGAGTGGATCTGAAGAGGGGGGCAAAGGATACCGGAGATCGCACGTCGTTATCAAGTCAAATACCGTAGGTCAACATCCAATTTGATAAGTGGTGGGTAATGAGCATACGCGGCATGTGGACGTACGTGGGTCCCATAGTACCCTCGATTCCCATTACCAATTGGTATTCTGGGTCAATTGATCAAACCGCCGACGTATGTGGGAGCACGCGTTATCCCTAATTTACAATTCACCGATTTTCGGTCATCAGAGAAACTGATTGGGGCTGCGGAAAGAGACGTTACGGGGAAAAACAGCTGCGACTGTGCAAACATGTCCGTTACGCGCTAGTAGAAAAAGTCAGGACCCAAATGTGTGACGCCGGAGCCGCGATCTTGGAGAAAAGGTACCCCGAATCAGTTTTTCGATGATATCTCTGCAACCAAGCATAATATCGACACAATGGTGAAGACAAGAAATTAAGATCGTTCAATTCTCTGTTAAAAAGGTTCTATACACTTTTCGTCCACGTTCATTGGTTTGGGAGTATTATACCGCTGAACGTTTGAGAAAACTGTTTTTTCTTCTCTATCCGGACCGTGTCTCCTGAATTTATTCTAGTTTTTCGAATGATCGTATCATCGAAGACAAATGTCAAGAAACTATATAAAAATCGAAATTTTGACTTTGAAATTGCTTCTTGTTATTATTTTTCGCGATTTTTATTCACCACGTTGCGAGTATTACGTCCGAGTAGCGAAGACATGCCAAATTCAAGAAACAGAGACTGGATCGAGGGAGAAACAGTTTTTCAAATATTCAGCGGTGAATTACTCCCCAACCAATAAACATAGACGAAAACTGTATGGGACATTTTTTGTAGAGAATTGGAAGAACATGATTTTTTGTTCTTATCATCGTGTCAATATTACGCTTGGTTATCGAGATATAGCCAAAAACGGACTCGGAGCACCCTTTTTCAAAGATAGCGGCTCAAGTGCGACAGATTTGAAGAAGAAAATAAAAAACTGTAGAAGTAGTCAAGCTTCGAATTTCGATTTTGGGGTTAAAATGCCGAAGATGTTCAGAAAAAAAAACTTGAAAAAAACTATCTGCAACCGATATTTCTTGGAGCCACCTCATCTGCGAACTGTTCAATTCCATTTTCTATCAATCTTTCAAACGACCCGCGTAACTATCTCAGTGGAAACGTAATCACCTGCAGGTTTGTAAAAAAAAAGGCGCGTTCAGTTATCGAGAGACTCTAGGCTTCCAGGCTCGTTTAAACAGTTCTATGGAGAAAGCGAAAAACGGTCTAATAAATTTTCCCTGGTTCCCTAACAACTGGGGAAAGAAAATTAACCCCGAGCTTTCTTCTTCTTCTTCTTTATTTTTTCTCATTTTCCTTTTTTTTCTCTACTCTTTTAGGTACAAAACTTTTTACTGTATTAGCGAACGAACGTTTCTAAACTTTACCCATCAATCGTACGGCTAATGAGAGACGGTCACGCATCCCGCCGAATCGTCAGCGGTGCAATAATCAAGGTGCGCACGTGACTAGGTAAAGTTTATCAGAGTCTTTAATTTCCAAGTAAAAAATTTGACGGAAAATTGTTTCTGTTAATTTGAAACATATATGAAACAATTGTTCAACTTCATGTTATTTACCGTTGGAACAGTTGGATTTTTGTAATTTTTCTGTAATATTTGCAATTTTTTATATAATATTTGCGATATTTTGTTATCTTTTTAATCTTTACAATTGTCATTAATATCTTATCCAAAGTTGATTAGAAATCGGAAAATTGACTTTTCCAAAAATCACTTGTCGTAAGGTTTCAGCCACACGGTTGATTCGATTACGTCTCTCGACGTCTCATTTTCTTCGGAGAGCGATTCTTCGTCGTGTGAACGAGGGAAACTGAGAAAAAAAAATCCTGTGACAAGTTATGGTCAGTTATCGACAATTTAGCGACAATCTAGTCACTCTTTTGCCGATAACTTTGTCCAAAAATTTTTTTTTTCAATTTCCCTCATTCACACGGTGAAGGATTGATCGACGAAGAAAATGAGACGTCGAGAGACACAATCGGATCAATCGTGTGCCTGAAAACCTGACGACGAGTGATTTTTGGAAAAGTCAATTTTTCCATGTGTAACAAACTTTGGATAAGATATTATCGATTTTTGGAGTCCCCTCAAACAAACTTTCCTCAGAAACGGGTATTTTGAAGGCTGTTCATTCACTGGTGCATCTCCCCTAATGACACGAAAAAGTGCTAGAAGAAATTGAGGGCTTGGCTGTCACCTGATATTCCGACACGTGATACAAGAAAAAAACCAGGAAGTGTACATAGACACTATAATCGCGAGTAAACTAGCATAGAATAATTGGGTACCATAAAAGGTCAAAGGATGAACGTGTTTTATTGACCGGGTTGTAAAATCGAAGTACCTACGACGCCACTCTGCTTACTGTTACGGAAAAATCAACACCGTTTTACAATTCATTTTATTGAACGGGTATTAGTGCTGTAGGCCCCAAGACTAATTTTGCTTAAGCCAATCGGAATGAATTACTACCCGTCTAATTTACCTACTACCCGATTCGAAGAATGTAGGTCTTTGAAATATTGCACCATCAGACTTCCTTAGTATAGTTTCTACTGCGACGATTGCATTTTTTTCTCTTTTTTGTAAATTTTTTTTTTCACGTTTACAGGGTGCTTCAAACTTGGAAAAAAAAAGAATTAATCAATGAACGAAGGTCTGCAATTTTCAATTTTCTTTTTTTTTAATGCTTGGATTCACAATTTACCTAATAATTTTCCAGCTAGATCAAAAAAGGAATTGGAAATGAATTTAAAAAAAAAAAAAAAAAATGGAGAAGAAGAAAGTAACAATTTTTTTTTTCCTGAAAATAGAAAAAAAAAAGAGACAATTCAAAATTGTTTTCTTCACCCCTTTTTTTTCATATGGATAAAGTCAAAATTTCATTATCCTGTACAAAACTGAAAAATTGGAGACTGATTTTTTTTTTTAGAAACGGATGGCGAACCTTTTCCGACGAGAATCGCAGACCCTGTGAAATATTCGTGACCAATCCCGAATCACCCTACGTCCGTGAAGAAAAAAAAGGGTCTAAAACCCTTAATCTCAAATTTAATTTTCCAATTTTGAATTTTTATGGAAAAAAGTGTTTCAAACTTCTGATTTTTTTTTTTTCAAAAATCAGTCAACAAAATCTTCGAGACTTTATCGAAGACAGTTTATGAATAATAAAACTAAAAGATCAATTAATTTTTTCTAAAAAATTTCTGAGATTTTGAAACTTCGACACAGACAAAAAAAAAAATAAAAAAATGCGATGTCAAATATATGAAATAAAAAATCCAAAATATAAACTGGAAGTTACTAGAAACTAGTTTTTTTCTTTCTTTTGCTGCCCCACAGAGGCAGGGGCAGCGTTGGTATAAAACAATTAAAAAATAAACCCCAATTGAGTTTTGAACGTGATGCAGTGGCGTTGATTTAATTGAAAAAATTTCTCAACCATCGGATCGAGTGCGGTACTCCGGTTTTTTCCCACTGCAGGCCTATTCAGCGTTTTATTTCATTGTTTTCCGTACCGATCGTCTAGATTTCAAATCTAATTAAATCCACTTCCAATCCTTAATTAACCGATTATTTTTTACCATCGCAAAGAGTTTAAATGTCGCGCACTGCACTGTAGACGGAGTCACGTGATTCAATTTTTTTTTTTTTTCTTTCAAACTGTTTCAATTAATTCACACACTTGGAAAGTAGATTTTGAGCCATAGAATCGTGACGTGTGTAAAAATTTCTTAAAATTTCGAGAAATCAAAAAATAAAAATGAAAAAATTGTCAAATTTTGACAAATTTTTTATTTGTTTGTTTGTAATTTTGAAAAAAAAAAAAATCCAGAATCCATAGGATCGTTTCAAAATTCTACCATCTTCGAGATTTTCAAAAGCTTTCAAAAACTACCACAATTATTATTATTATTATTATTATTATTATTATTATTATTATTGTTGTTCAATAATTTGACAAACTGACAAAAAAAATTTGCCAAACTTTACAAAATGTTCAGAATTATTTTCTCATCTCTAATTTTTTAAATTCTTTATGCGTGTTTAACTCGACAAACTATTTTCGAATTTTGCAAACTCTCCGAAAATTTCATGCTTCAGTTTTTTCCCTCGAACTGATCAAAAAACCGTTAGAAATTTTGGAAATATTTGACAAAATTCGAAACCCCTGATCCGATTTGACGCGGAACGCGGACCGCGAGGTTCGACGTCGTCTCCGGGCGCGTCTCCACGTGGTCTGTCACCCCGTGGTGTATCCAGGGTGGCTGGTTCGGCTCCGGTGATACCGGCGCAGGCGCTCGACTCCAGCCCAATGATTGACCAATCGCGTTCCAGCCCCCAGGAGGAGGTCAAAAATTGCGTCGTATAATTTTGTTGAAAAATTCCCTTCATCCCTAGGGAATTTGGAGTCGTAACTGAGGCCGATATACGAACTGACAGCTCGGCTCGCATTGACTGACGTATCGGCAGTCACTAATTAACGATCAACGGAATTACTGCAGGTTCAGAGTCGGGGGGTGGGAGGGTGACGGACGTAAACTACGTGCCGGCCACTATTTATTGCTCTAATTTTATTTAGGCCTGTAGCTGTAGTAGAACGTGAACCACGTATTTGGTGGGAAAACCTGTCTGGTTAATTAAGTAGAAACCATTTATTTTGTAGTCTCATTTTTAGATCGGTTGTTTTTCTTCGCAATTGAGGAGGAGGTTGGTGCAAAAATGGGTAAAGCTACTTTATCTGAATAGAAATTGACCTTTAATGGGGAAAAATATCCAGAGTCCTACTAGGCGCTGGATAGTTTTTCACAATTAGGAGTCAATTTCCTCTTGGGATCGTCAAGAATCATAGAAACTATCCAGGGCCTAGTAAGGCTCTGGATATTTTTCCCTATTAAAAGGCATTTTTTACTTGGGATCGTCAGAATCATGAAAACTATCCAGGGCCTAGTAGGGCTCTGGATGTTTTTCCCTATTAAGAGTCAAATTCTACTTGGGATCATCAAGAATCATAAAAATTCAACGTAATGGGGAAAACTATCCAGGGCCTAGTAGGGCTCTGGATATTTTTCCCTATTAAGAGTCAAATTCTACTTGGGATCATCAAGAATCATGAAAGCGGAACAAAATGGGGAAAACTATCCAGGGCCTAGTAAGGCTCTGAATATTTTTCCCTATTAAAAGTCAATTTTTACTTGGGATCGTCAAGAATCACAAAAACGGAACAAAATGGGGAAAACTATCCAGGGCCTAGTAGGGCTCTGGATATTTTTCCCTATTAAGAGTCAAATTCCACTTGGGATCATCAAGAATCATGAAAGCGGAACAAAATGGGGAAAACTATCCAGGGCCTAGTAAGGCTCTGAATATTTTTCCCTATTAAAAGTCAATTTTTACTTGGGATCGTCAAGAATCACAAAAACGGAACAAAATGGGGAAAACTATCCAGGGCCTAGTAGGGCTCTGGATATTTTTCCCTATTAAGAGTCAAATTCTACTTGGGATCGTCAAGAATCATAAAAACGGAACAAAATGGGGAAAACTATCCAGGGCCTAGTAGGGCTCTACCAGGGCGCTGGATATTTTTCCCTATTAAGAGTTATTTTTCTACTCTGGTATTTGTTATAATTTTAACTTCCCATTCCTCTGTTTTGATAGAAAAAAGCTAGGTTATTGTAATCAGCCCGGGAAGTAAGAAAAAAAAACGAATCGAGTCCATTCTGACTTTTGACCATCCGAATCTTTATGGCAGGGGGCGTCATTTTTCCCCCCTATAAAAATCATCGGCCCATATGGCTTCGAAGACGCCGACTATGAATCGAATTGAGAGAATTAGGGTCCGTGTATATTTGCACACGCGAAACACGCGCCGGAAGTTTAATCGAATTTCGAAAATGTCCTAAGATTAGAATAGAAACTCTTCATTATGCTCGCCCCTTTGATATAACCAGAGATTGAACCCTTCGAGATGGCAGAGATTGCGATTAGACTTGATTAGATTGAATGTACCGTATTATCTTTCGTTTCTCCACAGCGGCGAGGCTCGTGACGTGCGAGTTAATTATCGCCTTACAACCCTTGCGACTCGAGCCTCCGCCACGGCCTGTCTAGGATGACCTGAAATAAACTGGTAAACTCTACAACGAAGCTAAAACGCCTCTTGTTATAATGCCAATAAATTAATCTCGGGTATGCAGGTATACTACATCGATAAATTCGTCTAATTACACGCGATAAACCGTCTAACGATGTATGAAGTTACTTTGCCCTGGAGGATTTTACGATCATTCGTGATGAGATATTGAAATCATCCAATCAAGATTTTTCTGATTTATCGGAGGCTGATGGAGCTCGGTTGAGCTTATGTTGTGTTTATGTTCCGGCTGATGATGGAAGTGTCTCAACTTCTTCTTCTTCTTCTTCTTCGTAGAGAAGAAGAAAAGTCTTTTCAACCGATTCGGAACTGATGAATTGAGTTTTCACTAGATTTTTACGTTTTTAGGTCATGATTGTGATCAATTCTGCGCTGTTGACGATGTAACGAGAACGAGTGACCGGATGTAGACGATTCTGGTCCCAATCCACGCGGTTTATCAAAACTGAGGATTGATCAGATTTTTTATTTCACCGGTACAACGTGAAGGGTCCGATCAATGAACCTTTGATACGGAATTGAGGTGATTTCATTTTTTTTTCATCATATGTGGGAACCGTGTTTCACAATGTTTGTCGATTTTCGGTAATGTAGAAGATTCTGAGGATTGAAATATTTTTTTCTGTGGAAGAATATCATGGAATTAGTGTAAATAATCATTTAAAAAATACGCGTTCGGTGTTCGAGTGGCTGGAAACGCGTCGAGCTGCTGGCCCAGATACTGAATCGACCGAGACCCGGTTACTGACCACTCACCAATCAATACGAAGAATATTCATCATACTTCTACTCCGCATTCACTCAGCTCCGTTTACATCTATTTGATAAACAAATGATTACAATTCAATATTGGCGCAGAATTTCTGAGGAAACCGGAAAAAACTGAACACCTTTTGGGTTACGGAAACGCCATTCGGCAACTCGGACGTGTCCTGAATTCAATGTCCCAGTTGATGAACGAATAGATGGAAGTGCCGATTTTGAAGCTGGATTTATGATTCGATGAAATTAGTAACTAGTCTGAAATTCTTCTGGTCTGTGAGCTCGAAAATTGAACTTTCATTTATCTGTTTTCCATCAGCGATCCAAATAGAACGAAGCAATCTATAATCAAATGTCTATAAAACAATGTCGCATTGTTCATTAATTCGGACACAAAAGTTGACTGCAAGTGACTTTAATGTATTGAAAAAGTTCAAATTCAGGAATCAAAATCTTCCAAAACGAGTGAAAATGACCGAGTTGTTGGTTCATTCACTTATTTTTGATAATTTGATTAAAAAAGTCTCGCTTCTGGCTCAAGTTGCAAACTTTTCACACTCATCCAATGTCACATTTTTTCCGCACTCGCCAGAGAATCTGATATTATTTTGCAGTGAAAGAAGCGATTCGGAATTGTAATTTAAGCCGTATTCAATTCGTTGAATGGATGCCCAGACGCGTCGCAAGTTCTCTTTGTTCGGATATCGGATATGTTCTCAGGTTATCCTGGCTTTTGAAATTTTTCTAACCAATGTTATGTATATTCCCAGATGAGCGGGATGCTCCCTCAACTGTAAGAGCCACGGTTCGATGAGCCCGCAAGCTTTTCCGCATTATTGGGCTTCTCGCAACCCCTTCTGGCAGCTCGTCTGTATACCCTGCTCCTGAACTACCCTACTGTGGTAGGTAAAAGCTCATCATCCACTTCATCGTTGTTCAGATTATGTGGTGATAATATATTCACGCGTTGTTGGGTCGTCCATCACCCAAAAAAAAAAACTGCATATTCTATATATTATCCTCTGGTCTAGGTAAATTTGCAAAAATTTTGCGAACTTTTCAATTTTTCATGTCCATAAAATTCCGTAAAATTCACAAAAAATCCAATCTAAATCCATAAAATTTGCATAAAATCAAAAATTTTCATATCTCGATGATTGACAGAATTTTAGATTTGGAAAATTGAGTAAAAATAAGAATCATCTAAATTTCGTTCTTTGAATGACTCGAAAACAACACGAAACAGATGGAATCGAAAATTGAATCGTTTCGATGTGTAAAAAAAAATTGTTTTTTTTAATGATTCGAAACCCGTTCAAACGATTAAATCTGTAATCTGATCAGTTTTCTGCGAGTCTCTCTTTCTCCGAAAGTAATGAGGGAATTATTATTAATCCAGGATCGGAAAATTCCATCGAGTTCGCGTTGAAAATTATCCCCTAAAACCCCGCGCATACGATGTTTGAAAATGCTGAGATATCGACGAGTGGAATTTATCACGGATTATAATAGCAGTAGTATAATCCATCTGTGACCTGGAAATTTATTTACAGAAGAATGTCCGGAAATTTTCGATAAAATTTTTTCCACCCCCATCCCCAGCTCCTGGGGCGCGAGCAGAGTGATTTCTCTATTTGTGCATTCTGTGATCCTACAACCGCTGCGACCTCCGGTCATACGTCACCCTGTTATCCTGTAATACCTACATCAGCGACCCTTGAATCCTTCGCTTCGTACACTAGGGGGTTGAACTCTGAAGTACCTGCCTCCCGGAGTCCCGGGCGGGTGATCAGCGTCAATCGGAATTTCTTCGTTTGATTCCTCGTCCGCCTCTGACTACAGGATTTCTTAAACAAGCGGGTTTGGGCTGACTATGAGCCAGCCTTCGAACTTCCCGTTATTTATTTTGTTCTCAGCTATTTTGAAATTTGTAAATCTGACCTCAGATTCTTGATCAGCGGTTCAAAAAACCTTCGAGTACAAATTTCCGTAAGATTTCGAATGTTTTTTGTATTTTTCCCAGAAAATCGGCCTCGCCATTTTGAATTTCGCTAATCTGACTTCAGATTCGTGATCGGTGACCCAAAAAACCTACGAGTACCAAGTTTCATCCAAATCCAAATGTTTTTAGTTTTTTTTTGCAGCATATCGAATACGCCGAATGAAAATTTTGCAAAACTGACTTCAGATTCGTGATCAGCGATCAAAAAAACCGTATGGTACCAAATTTCAGTGAAATCCGTTGATTCGTTCTCAAGATATCGTCATTTTTGTTGCATTTTTTAGAATTTTGTTATTTGAATAGTTCAAAAAGTACTAATCCGATCGAAGCCAAAATCTAATCGGTTCTAAGTTAAGAAAAGCCCCGTCGATTGAGCCCAAGTTGATCGAAATCCGACCACGCGTTCTCCAGATATCGCGCGAACAAAAATATGGTCACGCACACACACACACACACACCTCTAAACGTGAAGATTTAGTGAAAACTCAACTTTTCATCTTCGGGGTGATCACAATAACTTTCTTTTTTCTCTGAAAACAGAGAAACGGGAAGTTAAAAACGAACTAGGATTCATTGAATTGATTGAATTGATCATAAATAACCATATCACTATAAGAATTGATGGAATTATTGAGAATCCATTCAAGTTGGATGATTTCAACTCGCACAAATTATTGCGGATTATTTTGAATTGTAACAGGAAATACGAAAAATTGAGGGACATTTTTTAATATATACTCAAGTTTGGTTCAATTATCGGGTTAGTGTTGGAAAAATGAATTGATTTAATAACGAATCGAGACAAATTCAGTTGCATTGAAGACAAAAATGATAAAAACAATTGGAAAATTCACTTGAATTGAAGTAAGTGGCTCAAATCGACAGAAAAAACGGCTTTCCGGCCGTGATAAAAGTTTCCGAATTGATTGAATTGATTAATAATAACCGAATGCAGGCGAAGTTACTGATATTAAACGCCCGAAAAATTAGAGCAATAAATTTGTTTATGCGAATTATGCGAATTTCCTGAAGAATTGCAGCATAATTCTGGAATAAATCCATCATTCTTGTTCTTTAGAGTGACGAGGTCGTATTTTAACACGATTTTTGTATATTCCTACGACCCTTTTTATTCACCACGATAAAGGTAACGTTATTGCAGGGACTCTCACGTCGTTGTAAAGTCCAGTACCTAGCAATTTATTGCCCCAGAACTGTCTGGCTGTCTGCAGTCTGCAGTCTGCAGTCTGACGACGAGCCCTGCGCGTCACACTGGCGTACATACCTACGTCTATAACTATGTGAAGTTAAGTGCATTTGCGCTCTACTTCTCTCGAATATGCATCACACGTATGACGCAGGGACGTGACGTAGCTGTAGAAAGCTCGGAAACGGAAACGTTTGATCTGAACAAGATTGATTTAGAACTTGGGTGTTGAGGGTCAAGCATATTCTCACGGTGTACTGATTAGATTTTCGGGAAGGTGCTTCTCAAATAATACATCACACGCGATGATCAAACATTGAATAAATAAATTGACTCAGTCGCCCGTGCTGAGAAAATATTAGGGCTGCCCCTTCTTGACTGAATTAGCTGGACTCACTTCTATAACTACTCTCTTAAGAATAAGATCTCTCTTAACTAGTAGTATTCTGTAGCACTGTTTGAACTAGATTCACTTACTTGAATAAAAGACTTAATCACTCTGTTCTACGCAAGATACTCTGTTGTTACTTATCACTAAATAAACCTTCGGTATACTTCTGTATCTTTATACGGGATGAACCCCATATAAATATGCTGTGACTTGCTCAGCTTGTTACACTGGTGGCAGCGGTGGGATTTCCAAATTTTGAAAAATCGAAAAAAAAATCAGAATTTTGGATATGTTTTTGTGAAAACGATGCAGATTACGATTCCGAAGTTTCCGGAGCGTGGGACAAATAGTTTCGTAAATACAGCCTCAACAAATTTTCGAAAACGGAAATTCAAAATGGTGACAAAATTCTTAAAAAATGCATTCGTGTTCAGAAAAATTAGGGCATTTATTTAAGATGAAGAAAAAGTAACGTTAACAGAGAATTCGTTAAACAATGTTTTGTTTAAACAATTTATTGATAACTTTCGGGCATTATTATTATGCAAAATGAATACTCTCATCATCTTTATCGTGGTTGATTTTTTTCCGATTTTTATCTCATCATAAAGTACTCAATTTGCCGACGAGAATCATTTTGGTTGAGATCGTACGGCCAATACTTTTTTGTATTCGGAGAATATCATAAAAAATTGTGAAGCGAATCAAAAGTGGTGGGAAAATCACTGATCGAGTTGACATGGAATGCCCCATATTTATTTAATTTTTTTCTCAAATTTATCGTCTGCCCTCATTGTCAAATAAATGGCACTTTATATGTATCTAAAAAAAACAAGTGGTCTCAATGCAATAAAACTTTTATCATAATTATCATGGTGATGTTATACAATATTTTGAGGGTAGGGGTTTGGGAAATTTTTTCCTTGTAGCAACATGCTTGTAAACTAAGTTGTGAAAATTACAAGATTTTACAAGCATATTTAGGCCCACAGTAAAATAGTGACTGCAAACGCGGGAAAATCCCATGTATTTTAAATGGAAAACTTCAACCCCCGTGGTCAAGGGTCAAGCATTTTTTCAAAAGTCTGCAAAAAATCGGCGGCCAGAGTAAAATTAATTTTGACCCCAAATAAGGACCACCCCAATAAACATATTATCTCTTCTCTGAATTATTGATAAGGACCGGAAATCGAATCGAATCCGAAGTATATATTAACAATGTTTTTGGCTTTTGATAAGGAAAAAAGAAAATAACTAGAAGTTATACCATCTTGAATTACTATTATTATTACTATTAACATTATAGTTCAGAAACATTGAATAATTTTGATGATTTTCCGAAATTTCGTGGAACCAATGATTTTGTTACATATATTTTCTTGTCTAATCTAATTCCTATCAGCTGATCTATGTGATAACGTGAGAAAAAAAATAGTCCCAGGATTTCCTTTGTTTCTTTTACTTTTTTCATTTTTTCTGAAAGTCAAGATAGAATATAAAAGTCACTTTTTTTATCCTCCGAATTTTCATCCCTCGGCTCGTTTCTGCTGAACGATTTCGATTTCCGTTCCCATAAAACCGCGAATAAAAGAGAATAGAAAACAAAAAGAAAAGGTCGGTTCACCAACGACGTAATGCTGAGTAATTTAAAGAATTTTCTTATTACACCGTTCTCGTTCAGTGAAAGAAATAAGGGAGTCAAGGCTTTTCGCTTTATCTCTTGAATGGGCAAAAAATCGTATTTTCACGGTCGAATTCCTCACTTTCCCTTTTTTTTTCGCATTTCTCTATCCGATTGACGATAATTTTACTTTTTCAATTATCAGATAAAAATTAGACGGTGATGAAATTCAAATAAACTTGACAAAAAAAAAAAAGAAAGAAGGAACGTATCGTTCCCATCATTCCCACCGTTGGTCGCGATTCTTCTGCTTCACCCCTTGGGCGAAATTCAGCGCCGACGAAACGAAAGATAATTTACCGACTGCGTCGTGGGAGAACCGCGCGTTACTACTGAATTTCTTACCGCCTCAACGACGACCGATAAAAAGACATTTGATACAACTTCGAACGATTTTCGATCACCGGATGTTAGTGATACGATGATAACAATTCTTTTTATTTCTGTGATTGATGGCCCAAAAATTCTGCAGCTTCATCGTCTGCAGGGCGAAAAAATCTGAACAAAGCGATTCGTGATTTTTTTCGGTCACTTTTCTTATTTCGATCATCGATCTGATGCGGCGAGTCTAATGAAAAACTGATTAAAGGGAAAAAGATTGAAGATTGAAGAACGAAAAAAATTTCGAAGTTTTAAAAAAAAAAAAACGGTGAAGATATTTTAAATACGTCATTTGTGAGTCTCTGAGGGCGGGAAAAAAAGGTATTTGAATCTAAACGATTTTTTTTTTTTTTAGACTCGATGAAAAGCAGCTGGATAACAAGAAAACTGAAATACCTAGTAAATTATTTGAGACCTTAAACAAATTTGATCCAAGAATATAAAAAATTGTCAAAGTTAGTCGACTTTTCAGCAAAAACCGATATGATAATTTTTTTCGCCACATGATTCTCTCGGTCTAAAAAAATTCACCGATTCAACAATTTTTTTATATTTTTAGAGTCGGTTTGGTGGTTGAATCAAAGAAAAAAAGGACCTTGGTTTTATGGCTCTTTTACTCACTTTTACTTTATTCCGCAAGAGTGTAAAACTGTAATCCCTGTTTATGGCAGGTGCGGGGTTCCCCAAGAATCGAGGAACCCCAATCCAATCCGGTGGGAGATAATATATGGTAATTTTGGGACAAAAGGCAGCTCGTGGTCTTTCAAATCACTCGCGAATGGAATGAAGCTTGCAATTTTCGGAGTAAATTTCTTCCCAATCCACTTGGTTCAACAAACTTGGTTCAGCGTGATTAGAAATTGATAATTTTGAAACCTTCAACCAGAATTTAAAATATAATGCCAATATGGGCCAAACTACGGGTTTGGGCAGCGTTTAAAACATCACGTTATTAATTTTGTTTCCAGTTATTTTGAATTTTGCTCATCTGAGCTGAGATTCTTGATCAGCGGTTCAAAAAAACTTCTAGTACAAATTTTCATTTGATTTCAAACGTTTTCAGTGCTCTCTCCAACAAATTCGATCCGCCATTTTGAATTTTGCAAATCTAACTCATGATTCGTGATTATAAGTGAACCAAAAAAAAAAAAAAACATTCGAGTACCAATTTTCATCGAAATCGAAATGTTTTTTTTTTTTTTAGCATATGAAATACGCAAAATTAAAATGTTGCAAAACTGACTTCGCATTCGTGATCATAAAAAATTCTCCGAATACAAAAAAGTGCTTGTGAATTTTTTCAGATTTTTTCCGCCAACCCTCATTTTTTTATGATTATTCGAACCTATCTCAAAATTACATTTTTTTTTAATCCCCAAAAATTCTAAAAAATCTCATTTTCCATCCCGATCATTTTGACACCTGTTCGATGATGGGCCGATTTTTTTTCCATTCTTTTTAGCACTTTGAACATTTTGAACGCACAAAACGCCAGTTTTCAACGTTACGAAAATTCTCAAAAAAATCCCAAATACTCCGTGGTCAATTCTGAATCTAATACCTCTCGATTATTTTTTCCAACTCTCAAATATTCATGGATTCAGAATTGACCACGGGGTATTTGGGATTTTTTTTAGAATTTTCGTAACGTTGAAAACTGGCGTTTTGTTCATTCAAAATGTTTAAAGTGCTAAAAAGAATGGAAAAAAAATCGGCCCATCATCGGACAGGTGTCAAAATGATGAAAAATGAGATTTTTGAGATTTTTGGTGGATTAAAAAAAAAAATGCAATTTTAAGATAGGTTCGAATAATCATAAAAAAATAAGGGTTGGCGGAAAAAATCTGAAAAAATTCAGAAGCAATTTTTTGTATTCGGAGAATGTCATAAAAAATTGTGAAGCGAATAAAAAATGGTGAGGGAAAATCATTGGTCGAGTTGACATGGAATGCCCCATATATCTGAAAGAATTTAATCTGCCTTTTCTGCTTTTATCCAATCGGTTTCTTTTCCATCCCCCATTTAATTCCCATTTCAAACGATGAGTTGAAACATAATTTTGTCTAACCTAACCTAACCTAACCTAACCTAACCTAACCTAGGAATAGTATATTGTGCATCAAGTGCGGGAAAACCCGCACGAGATCCACATCCTGTTTTTTCTATAAAACCTGATATGGAAAGTCTGACTTCGCGGACTGTGGAGAATGTGCGAGATAGCTGATCCTCTTACCGACCGAGGACAGTGCCGGAATGTCCACATTCCAGCACTGCTCTCGGCCGGTAAGGGAATCAGCCATTTCGCGCACCCTCTACGGTGCGCGGAGTCGAACTTCCCATGCAGGTGTTACGAAAAGACTCTTCTCCTTTTTTGTGATACCGCAAGAAACAATGAGACGAAGATATCGACAAACTTTGCCGCAACCCCAATTCGCAAGGAGCTGGCTTAGAGTGAAACGATAATCTTCTGTATTCGGAGTAGATTTTGGGGTGTTGACGATGATATTAGAGCTGTTTGTAGGCCACGAAACTCCTCTAATTAGTCGTCTTAACTGGCTTCCGCGGCTATTAAGGCCGTCATTTAGCGGGTAGCATTTATCATCCCCTGGCCACTACACGACGTAGGCCGTTTAAATCCTCTTATTCGTCTGCCAAGACTAATTTCATTCCACAAGAATTTAGTGACAACTTCGTATTACAACCCCCCAAGAAGACTGGGGGTGAAATATTATGGGCGAGGGAGTAGACTTAACCTTCTCTTGCTGATATCTCTGCTCCTGTTGCTCGTTGGTGAAAAATGATCAGGACCAATCTTGAAGCGCTTAAAATTTTCTACAAAAAAGTTCTCAACAAGTTTTGACGTGAAATCGATAGTTTGGAAGATATACAGTCTAAAACATCGCTGCACCTCAGTCCTTCAAGTTTCCTTACGTTTTTTGCAGATATCTCAATCTCAGTCGTTCCTAGGTAAAAAATGGTATGAACTTATCTTGAAGCTCTTTAAATTTTCAACAAAAAAGGTTCAATAAATTTTTCACGTAAAATCGATACTTTGAAGATATACCGTCTTGAAAATCAGGGTCACACGAAGGATGTACGTTTCTGCAGATAGCTTCAAAAAATGTCTGCAAAAAAGGTTCGGACTATTTTCTGCGTAGAATAGATGCTTTGTAAGATATACAGACTTGAGAGTCGCATTATCACGAGGTATACGAGCTGTACAGAAAAGAGCACTGTCGTTAATTTCGCTAATTAAATTTCAAGAATATCAGAGATTCTGGTGTAGCTTGAGAATTTCTTCGTCAGAGGATTAGAGCTGGGATGGACAAACGTACCGCAATTAAAGATAAAACAGTTTTCCAAGGCGTGCTAAAGATTACAGTGGAAATAAGACAGGGAAAGAACTAACAGACCTTAAAAAAAGGACGAGGTTCTCAATTCGTTTTTTTTTTTGTTATGTTTGTTACCTCATAACTCCGTCATTTATCAACCGATTTGGAAAATTCTTTTTTTATTCGAAAGAGTATACTTTCAGATTGGTCCCATATAAATTTCATCGAAATCGGTTGAGTAGGTTGGTTTTTAAGTCGGTTTTTTTAGGCTTGTTTCTTCCGACATTGTCGAATGTCTCATGTAACCTCAAAATCGCAACTTCAAGATCGAATTATTCCTACAGTTTTGAATATTTTCGACTGAAATTTGGTGGCTATACCGACATTACCATCCTACACAATCATACCATTCAGATTTTTGATATCATGGTTCTTACAAAATCTAAAAAATGGAAACTATTCAAATATCAATTTTCCCGCCTTTTATTTGGCCCTGTCAGTTTTCAATAAGCGATTTTGAGCAAACTATCGCTCCAAAGTATTCAGGAAAATTACAGAACATGCTTCGAACTTTTTAAGTTATGGACGAAAAATTGATCTGTGAAAAAAAAATGGCAAATTACGGAAAAAAATCATGAAGAGGTAAAAATTCCAAGAAAAAAGACGCTTTTTGATTTGCAAATTTGGACTATACACTCCTGAAATAAATGCTACGAGAGAGACAGTGAACTCTGGTACCCAGGGATAGATTGGAAGGAGAAAATGCAGCGATAATCCAATAGTAATAATATGATTCCGAAGCCGACCTCCATAGGCTATAAGTGGCTTAAGCTTTCGTAGCTACGTCTGTCTACCTCAATGGCTACTACCCGCTTACACGAACGAAGAAGGGTCGTATAAAATAATATTTAATCTCCCTTAACCCGGATGGATAATCGGAATCAGTTACCCAGCGCTTCCAGTCGATTTTTCAAGAAAATAATTAACCCAGATTTAGCGAGACGGTATAATGTCTTCCTTTCCTTTTATTATCCCCATTTTCTGACCCTGAAAGCACCACCGACGTCCTTCGAGTTTATGTTAAACGTGGCACAAATTACTGACTCGGAGTCTGTGTGATACGGAGTGTAAATTATCGTTTCAATTTAAAACGAGGGGTGAGGGGGCAGGAAAAGGCTAGATTTATGGTTCAAGGTTCGAAGCACTTTCGAGAACGAAACTAACCTAGTGGCGAATCTTAGACACAGGATTCGAAAAACGTTCGGTGACGCGAAGAGGGCGAGTTCTCAGTTGGGGGTGGAACATGTATTCTCTAATCGATTGCGAATAACATTCATCTCATCCTCGACCCCTAGTTCCACTTGCCTCTTCCTCTTCTCGAGATTTGGGTCAAATGATCATGACATGAAATTATATAATATGTATGTGTAGATATATACATATATGCAGGCAATATTTGGGGGAGGGTAACGAAAAACTATCCCTGTAGCCGAAATTAGGTGGCAAACTGAAAAACGTGAATTTTCAGGGCGGAACCGAGGCACCGCTGCCACCAAAGTGACAGTTTTATAATTTTTTGTAATTTTGCTAAAATGAATGGGACTGTTTTAATATTGAAATTATATAATATGTATGTGTAGATATATACATATATGCAGGCAATATTTGGGGGAGGGTAACGAAAAACTATCCCTGTAGCCGAAATTAGGTGGCAAACTGAAAAACGTGAATTTTCAGGGCCGAACCGAGGCACCGCTGCCACCAAAGTGACAGTTTTATAATTTTTTGTAATTTTGCTAAAATGAATGGGACTGTTTTAATATTGAAATTATATAATATGTATGTGTAGATATATACATATATGCAGGCAATATTTGGGGGAGGGTGAAGAAAAACTATCCCTGTAGCCGAAATTAGGTGGCAAACTGAAAAACGTGAATTTTCAGGGCGGAACCGAGGCACCGCTGCCACCAAAGTGACAGTTTTATAATTTTTTGTAATTTTGCTAAAATGAATGGGACTGTTTGAATATTGAAATTATATAATATGTATGTGTAGATATATACATATATGCAGGCAATATTTCGTGGAGGGTAACGAAAAACTATCCCTGTAGCCGAAATTAGGTGGCAAACTGAAAAACGTGAATTTTCAGGGCGGAACCGAGGCACCGCTGCCACCAAAGTGACAGTTTTATAATTTTTTGTAATTTTTCAATAATGAATGGGATTGTTTAATACAAAATGTATATAAAATTGAGAGCATATAATTTAATGGAATCTCATTGAGTTTCATAAAATGGTACAAAATGACATATAAGTACAAAAAATTATACAAAATCATCTGAATTATTTACACAAAGTTAATGAAAATTGATCAAATTTTTATAATTTCATATAATTTTATCAACAAAAACAAATTAGAGAAACATAATTCTTATATGATTATATATTAAAAAACAAAACAAGATTGAAATTCGTTGTAAGAATTGTGTCAAGTTTATTTGATTTTCATTTTAATATTTGTCTTATAGCGAGAGAGGCAATTTTTTATGAACCATGACCACGATTCATTATTTATCTTTCTTATTATTGCCTCACGGTATTTCCTTCTTTCCTTCTGTCTTTTCTTTTCCAATATCCGGAAAGTGGCTCCCTCCCTTCCCCCTCACTTCTTCTTACATCCCATTATCGCGTTCGGTAAGCTTTGTGTAAGCTCGGAGAATTCAAGAGCGAAAAGCTCGGGGAAGAACCCTAACGTGAGTGATTTTAGCTGGTGAGGAGTGAAAAAAAAGAAGCAAAAATAAAAAAAGCCCTTCCCTCCTTTCACATCTGCACCCTAAACTCTACGGGCTTTGAAGGATCATTCGATCTGTCATGGTTTGCAGGTGAACTCGACGGGGGAAACTCTGACTGACGAATTAGTTTTGGAAATGGAAAAAAAGTGGAAAACTAATGAATATGTCCAAGGACGAAAAAAAGGGGTGAAAAAAGACAGGGAATGGAATCATATACTGGAATAATCGCATAATTATGTGTAAAAAAATTGCAATCATTCCCCCCCCCCCTCCCCCAAGATTTACGTCAGACTTCAGGACAGGCTTCGGAAGACTAACCTTGATATGGCACTCGAAAAAGCCTTGGGTAACGAGTTTCGTGAGAAAACTGAAAGGTTCTGGATTTTAGAACGTCTTATACTAGATTTGCAATTCAAAATTGCAAATTGTAAATTTGATATCATGTAAAGTCGCCAGGAGCCCCGCCCCAAAATAAAAAAAATCTTCAGGTACCCAATTTTTACCAAAATTCCGTTCAAAAATGGTTTGCAGAATATTCTGTGAAATCTGAAAACGTAAAAGCTCGACTTTTTATCCTTGAGGTGATGTAAGAAGTCGCTAAAAAATAGGGGAATTGATTGAATCAGTTTTTCAGTTGGATTTCGAATTATAAAACGACTCTTTTTCAAATTTCTTTTCTTCTATTACGTTGTAATAAATTAGAAATATGACATAGATAAAGTATTAGAATATTTACTTATCTTCAATAAAGTATTAGAATAGTTTATATATGAATTATTAGATCAACTATTCAATTTAAAATATTTCCCCAATTTTTTTAATTCTTCCTCAAGCTTCGCAGAATTTGCAATTTTTTTTGCAATATTATCTCAATATTGGCGAATATTCCAATCCTACATGATTCTTAGATTCGTTCTACTGCTCCTTCTGTAATTTTTGTACAACTAGAAACAAAAAAACAGGAGTACCAGTTTTTTTTAAATCCTTTTTTTCCTTCCACTGTCAGAATTTTCTCTTGGAGGATCAGAAAGATTAGTTTCTCAACGTGGTAGCTACCATCTTGGCTGAAAAATCTTACGAATTTTGAGATAATTCCCTGCGACTTATCACTTATGTACATAAGAGCGAAGAAAAAAAAATTGGATGATGAACGTATGCAATGTCAGATGGTCAAATATTATTTTTGCGAGATAGATAACCGGGTGGTCGGTGATCCTTAGGACAAATATTGGAAGAATATCCGGTGACAGGGTAAAGTTAAGGATGTATTGGCCGTACAATCTGAACCAAAAATGATTCTCGGCGACAAATTGAGTACTTCATGATGAGATAAAAATCGGAAAAAAATCAAACATGATCAAGATGATAAGAGTATTCATTTTGAATGATAATAATGCCCGGAAGTTATCAATAAATTGTTTAAACAAAACATTGTTTAACAAATTCTGTGGCAACGTTACTTTTTCTTCATCTCAAATAAATGCCCTAATTTTTCTGAACACAAATGCATTTTTTAAGAATTTTGTCACTATTTTCAAATTTCCGTTTTCGAAAATTTGTAGAGGCTGTACTTACGAAACTATTTGTTCCACGCTCCGGAAACTTCGGAATTGTAATCTACATCGTTTTCACAAAAACATGTCCAAAATTCAGATTTTTTTTCCATTTTTCAAAATTTGGAAATTTTCGAAAACGGAAATTTCAAAATAGTGAAAAAATTCTTTAAAAATTCATGAGTATTCAGAAAAATTAGGACATTCATTTAAGATTAAAAAAAAATAACGTTACCAGAAAATTTGTTAAACAGTGTTTTGTTTAAACAATTTATTGATAACTTTTGGGCATTATTATCATTCAAAGTTAATACTTTGGTCGTCTTGATTGTGGTCTAATTTTTTCCGATTTTTATCTTATCCCGAAGTACCTAATATTTTTCGACGAGAATCACTTTTCGTTCAGATTGTATGGCCAATACATCCTTGAAGACCGTTCTGTTCTGGTACTTTCGGCATAGTTTTTTGGGTCACTATGCAGTTCACCATCAGCGCACGGCGGATATGGCGAGAGACAGAAAAATGTGATAAAATAAGAGAAGATATGAGGAGACGAGCGCCAAACCAATACCGAAACAGAAACCGGGTCACGGAGTACCCAGTGCTACGAACATGTGTCCCACACCGATATTCGAAGACAGATTGCTCAGATTATCGTTTACCGATATACAAGGACGTTCTGGGGTCGTTAGAAAGAACCAAAATGCTGGAACAACATTTCCAAAGAGAAAAGTTTGACGTGCACGTCACGAAAGCGAGTCGGAACCCGAGACCGAAATACTGACTCCACAGTTTCCGACGTGATGCAGAAATCTGAGAGGGAAATCCGGCCCCAGGGAACGTATAAGCGTTGGTAAAGAAACAGGAATGTTGACATTTCGCGTTTTGTGTGCAAATAATTCAGTCGAGTAACTTTGGACTCGGAATTTTGAGGATTTTAGCGGGGCCCCTTCGAGGCGCCCGCAAAATACGGCCCTAGGTGGCTGGACCTCGTCAATCCTTCAAGTGCATTTACGTTTTTTGACGATATCTCTGTCCCTGTTGCTCCTGCGATAAAAATGTCGAGAATTGATCTTGAAGCCCTTCAAATTCTCTACAATAAAGGATTCGATTATTTTCCACCTTCAATCGATAGTTTTGAAGATATACAGGCTTGAAAATTATGCTCTGTTGAATGATGCACGTGTTTTTGCAGATATCTCGCTTCCAGTCATTCCTAGGTGAAAAATGATATGAACTGATCTTGAAGCCCTTAAAATTCTCTACAATAAAGGATTCGATGATTTTCCACCTTCAATCGATAGTTTTGAAGATATACAGGCTTGAAAATCATGGTCTGATAAATGATTCACGTGGTTTTGCAGATATCTCGCTTCCAGTCATTCCTAGGGGAAAAATGATGTGAACTGATCTTAAAGCCCTCAAAATTTTCTAAAATAAACTTTTTGATGATTTTTCCCTTCAATCAATAGTTTTGAAGATATACAGGCTTGAAAATCATGGTCTGATGAATGATTCACTTGTTTTTGCAGATATCTCGCTCCCAGTCATTCCTAGGTGAAAAATGATATGAACTGATTTTGAAGCCCTTAAAATTCTCTACAATAAAGGATTCGATGATTTTCCACCTTCAATCGATAGTTTTGAAGATATACAGGCTTGTACGGCCGAGAAAATCAGAAAATCATTGTCTGATGAATGATTCACGTGTTTTTGCAGATATCTCGCTTCCAGTCATTCCTAGGTGAAAAATGATATGAACTGATCTTGAAGCCCTTCAAATTCTCTACAATAAAGGATTCAATGATTTTTCACCTTCAATCGATAGTTTTGAAGATATACAGGCTTGAAAATCATGGTCTGATGAATGATTCACTTGTTTTTGCAGATATCTCGCTTCCAGTCATTCCTAGGTGAAAAGTGATACCCACTAATTTTGAAGCTTTAAAAATTGTCTAGAGAAAAGGTTCAGACAATTTTCTGCGTATAGTAGACGGTTAACAAGATATACGGACTCGAGAGTCAGAGTATCGCGATCGGGTAATTGGTGTAATTGACATTTAAGGGATGAACCATACACAATGGAGCACTATCGTTAATTTCGCTAATTAAATCTTGAGGATATCAGAAATTCTGGGGCACTTGGAGGAATTCCTACGTCAGAGGACGATAAAAAAAAACCTCCGATCCAATTTGATTTGATTTGACCACGAAGAAAAGTAAGATGATGGTCGGTGGTTCCATGTGTCATTTGTGGAGCCAGTATAATCCATCGATTGACGATTTCAAATTTTCGCAAATCTCTTCCGTATATAGGTATATACCGTCTTTATGATGGCTCAAGGAAATTGAACCATACCGTTAAACTCGATTCTTGATTCAATTTTATGAGCTCGACACGTTTGGTATTGAGCTATGGATTTGACGGAAATTCAAAGACGTCATATTGAAAGGCCACGACGCGATGGAACCGTACGAAATCGAGTTTTAATCCATTTAACTCGCTTCTTTCCGTCCTGGAAGAGAAAATCTGACGGTACGAAATATTCCATACATCCATATTGCAATATTGCAGATACTTTTCCATCGGTCTTGACTCTCCTCTTGACAGGTTTGTGAATCCTACGTCAATTTTTTGCGATACTGTAATTTTCCATCAATTTTTGCAACCCAATTCTCTCGATGTCTGCAATAATTGTGTGAAAATTAAATTACTGCGTATTCCACAATATTGAAAGATATCCTAATTTTGCAAATTTGACAAATTTCAATATTGCGAACGCCTAAAAACCTCCGCTATCAGCGATTAATAATGGACCACTTTTGCGGGCACCTTTCGCATACGTAACTTTGCTACTTTTACGAGTTTAGCGGAGGTTGAGAGGATGACCTGCATAAAACAACCTTTGGCACGTCGAATTTTTCGATTAAGTATACATGACCATCCCTCGTATCCAGCGTCCCAGAAAAAAAGAAAAAAAAACAAACAGGAATAATTTATCTTCATTCCACGTCAAAAATTGCGTATGAATAATTGAAGAAAGTCATTTGCAAAAATCAACGGTGATATGAATTTTTAGAAGATCGCGATTTTCGATGACTATTGCAAAAAAATTTACAAGATCACAGAATTATCACAAAAGATTACAAAAATCCTTGGAAATCATATTTGTACAACAGTGATCCACCCCTTTTCTACTTTCATGTAATCCGGGCAATTTTTTAAACCTTTTTGTTTCAATTGAAAACTGTCTTCATCTGAATACAAAAAAAACAGAAATCGGTTGAATCTACTTCCAACTGTTTTTTTTTTTTTTTTTTTTTTTGCATTCCTGCAACTTTTGCCATTTTTCCTTAGCTTTCGCAATATTTTTTAATTTTATTTCCATTCAGATAATCCTCTTTATCATCATCCAGCAGCCACCTTACCTTGAGCACGCCGATCCTCCTCCATCTCGAGTTTAAAATACCCTGAGCACTTTTCGGTGTCGGTTGCAGTTGGCCTTTTTTTAACCCTTTTCCGGGCTCGTCACAAAACCTTATTTGTCACACAAGCTGCATATTTCTGGAAGCTTTATTTTATTTTAAATACACAATTAATTCTCGTTAATTATGATAAAACTCTAATTAAAATTGATAAAAAAAAAACAAAAAAAAAAATGTTACAATCAAATTGAAGAAATCCAAAAAAAAAAAAAAATCGTCGTGCTGTTTAATTAATTGATTATATTACGGTTTTTGTAATTTTTTTTTATTTTTTATTTTTCACCTTTTGGTATTTCGATACCAGAGGTGCGGGGGGAAGACAGGGGTGATAAAATATGTCGACCGAAGGAAGAGTAACTTGGCTTGAAGCAAAAAAAAAAGGTTAAAAATTAGATATTTATGTGGCATGCGCAGAAAGTAACTGTTTATTCGGCAAGGTTATGTTTTTCGTACTGGCGAGCCGAAGGCGAGCCTTGTAAAGCAACGGCGAGCACGAAGAACATAACCTTGCCGAACAGTTACTTTCCGCGCGCGCCCCATACAATATTTTTGACGCCAGTTGAGTTCCGCACGAACTGCGTATAGGAGCTGCTGTAAAAGGTAGTAGAGAGGGGGTAACCTGCGGTATAAAGACTTTATTCCGCAACTTTGACATGCGCACTTCGAACTGCGCATCAAAGTTGCGGAATAAAGACTTTATACCGCAACTTTGAACTTAGCGGTATAAAGTGCCACTTGTCGGAACGAAAACAGGCGTCAAAAAGTGACTTTTTAATGCCTGTGCCGCAAAAAAAAACTTTTCAAGTGTGCAAAAAAAAAGAAAAATGAAGAATGAATAAAAATGAAACAGAGCATGTCTAATTAATCAAATGATACGCAAACTTCGACCTCTAAAAACTTACAGACAATTCTTTGTCATGTCAGAGAGACTCGAGATAACAAAAAAAAAAAAATTGAGCCCCCAAAACGCGACTTTATTTTGAAAATATATATAATAATAATTAATAATAATTCGATAATTTTTTTTTTTTTATGAATAATTGATTAAGAAAAAATATACAAAAATCTGGCAATTAACGATTCCAAAAATTTGTAGACTTCGTCTGGATCAAAAAAAAAAAAAAAATGTTGAGTCAAAAGTTTTTAGCCACTTTTTTTCTTTACTTTCAAATTAAATTTTTTTTTTTTTTTTTACTTTACTCAAAGATCTGGAAGAGTGAATGAAAAAAAAAAAGATTAAAAAAAAAAAATAACAAAAGTTAATTAATCAAAATGTGAGAAGATAAAAAACCAAGATTAAAATCGGTTACAAACAATCGCAAGTGCAACGATGCTTTTTCTAACGTTGCACGATATCTTGTCCTGAAAAACTTCACTTTGATGATAACGACGCGTTTTTTAATTTTTTCCTTTTCGATTTTTTTATTTTTTTTATTTTTATTTCTCAATCAAATCATTCAAATTGTTATGTAACCGTTATGTGAAGCCAATTCGACGGTGCAGCACGCTCGATCGAACCAACGTCGTACAGAAACGTGACGTTGCTTCGGGTTTCGTCGACGAACTGACGGCGCGGCGGGAACCCTGCGCTTCTCTGTCCTATACGAGGAGATCGCGATATCCGGCATGCGCGTCGAACCGCTCGACAATTATTTCATGATTTTATTATTAAATTTAATTTGATTTTTCACGGATTTTCTTTTCTGCTACAAACTTCAAGTCTAAGAATCTCGATTTTCGTGGCACTTGTCGTAAGATTTCATTTCCTTCAATTGTGAAAAATTTTTTTTGGACCAAATATGATAAAAATCGGGGAAAAATCAACCACGATCAAGACGATCGAAGTATTAACTTTGAGTAATAATAATGCCAAAAAGTTATCAATAAATTGTTTAAACAAAACATTATTCAACTAATTTTCTGGTTGCGTTATTTTTTTTCGTCTCAAATGAATGCCCTAATTTTTCTGAACACGCGTGATTTTTTTAAGAATTTTGTCACTATTTTGAAATTTCCGTTTTCGAAAATTTCCAAATTTTGTAAAATGGAAAAAAACATCCGGATTTTGGATATGTTTTTGTGAAAACGATGTAGATTACGATTCCGAAGTTTCCGGAGCGTGGAACAAATAGTTTCGTAAATACAGCCTCAACAAATTTTCGAAAACGGAAATTTCAAAATAGTGACAAAATTCTTAAAAAATGCATTCGTGTTCAGAAAAATTAGGGCATTTATTTGAGATGAAGAAAAAGTAACGTTACCACCGAATTTGTTGAACAATGTTTTGTTTAAACAATTTATTGATAACTTGCGGGCATTATTATTATTCAAAATGAATACTCTCATCATCTTTATCGTGGTTGATTTTTTTCCGATTTTTATCTCATCATAAAGTACTCAATTTGCCGACGAGAATCATTTTTGGTTGAGATTGTATCCTTAATGATTTTTTATTTTCTACAGGCAGTCAAAAAGCATAAAGAATCTGGATTCTGCTATTCGAGTTGTAATCATGACATTCTTCTTTCGTTATATGTACGGCCTTTTTTTGTGACTATGCGGATTATGTCCTGGCTGGCATTTCTACACGACCCCTCCGCGTTATAAACTCTCACATGGATCTCTGGGTTTTATATAAAAATATCGCAACACGGCGCCGTTTGCTTTGTCGCGTCAACGGCGCGTAAGACCGATTACACTAGATACTCCTACACACATGTCTGTGTTTATATTGTACCTGTGGATTAACGCATACGTACAACTGACTTACATACTTACTTGGACTTCATGGTTCATGAAGTTTCCACTAAAGAGGATGTCCCACTACGACGAATGCTTGAAAATCCTGACATACTTTAGGAATACTCAAGGACTTGATGGGATCTATCATAGACTCCGAGGGACTTGAGACTCCAAAGGACTTCAAGGGATTATTAAAGAACAGCAAAGGCTTTATGGGACTTCAAGAGATTTCAATAGACTTCGAGGGAGGGCCTCGCCGATGAACGCAACTAGCAGACGTATTGATCACAAATAGTTGTTGATTTATTTCTGAAGTCGTTTTTGTACGCTGAGCTGACACGCCAAATTTCATTGACAGGTATCGAACATTGTGGGAGTCATGGATTTTCGTACCTTCAGGTGTAAAGTAGAATAACTCTCACAATTTACGATGTTTCTTGATCAAATTCGGGGTTCACACTCGGTTCAGCATCCTGGACGATCGAACGTGTCGGATTTTTTACATCCATGTTGTTTTGCCGGATTCGCCAAATTCATCGAGCTTGACATACCTTTTCTGTGGTACCTCAGTCAAGGACTCGAGGCTGGTCCGACACGCGAATAAATCGAAAAGTCCCTGTACGCGATCGGTCACTCAAATAACTAGTTTTGTCTTCAATATCAAAATTTCAGAGTTCAATAACTTCTGCAACTTTGAATATTTTCCGCTGAAATTTGGTGCGCGGGTTCGGTTTACTGTCCCGAACGATCGATCGTGGCGGATTTTTGGTACCTCAATTTGGGCCGCGTGCGGAAATCCGTCGAGGTTCAAACCTAGTTTTCCCGCCCTGGGCTGTACGACATGTTTTTCGGAACACAAAACAGCATTCAGAAAAAAATAGCCCGCTATCTGTGACCGATACTTCTTCGAGGGTACGAAAAGTGGCAAAAATCGAAAATATCAACTTGTATCAAATTTGCTGAATTCACTTCAATCACGAGTTCTGCACGTGACGGGAATTATTTCAAGTCTCGTTCCTCGATTCAGCGATCTTCAAATAATGCGGTTTCAACGTCTCTGTGGAAAATCGCCGAAGACGAGGATGCGGAAAGTTGGAAGATTGGAAGCAAGTTGTTTCCGGAAGTTAGAAACGTCATATGTGGAACGTTTTTTTTTTCAACGTGCTATCTGCCATTTTTGTGTACAAAGTTACGCCGGCTTGAAGCCACTTGTGTAAAACGAATGAGAAATTTCGGGCCAGTAATGTCCTCTTGAAAATGTCTTTCCGAAGCCTTTCCACGATATTGCCCACTCGAGCTTGTCCACCATTGGAAGAAAAAGGTCCCCGAGAAAAGTTCGACCGAGTGCGACCAGCGGTCGAAGCATCGTTGAAGGGCTGTTAAAAAAGTATCTTGCCGCCAAAATCTTCCTCCTCAAAAAACCGTCACTCGAACATTACGTGCAATTGCTTCCCAGGGGTTCGAGATCCCGCCTCTAATAATTGAAACTCGAAGTTTGACGGCCCGGAGGGCCGCTGATACCATCTCGAAGATAAGAGTCTCCCCTTCAAAATCGTATCATCGAATCTGTTCAGCCATTTCTACTCGATGAGATGCTTAATTTCTTCTGTCTTCACTATTACCGTCAAGTCAATTGTTTCGACACTAATTTTTTACCATTTTTGGAGCTTATCTCAATGCTGAGATAAAACCTTTGGGTCTTCGATTTTTAATGTTTTAAGGAATAAGAAGAATTGAGGGGAAAAACTAGAGGATAAATTTTGAAGGCAATTATCAAGCTTCTATAATAATAATAATCCTGCCGTTTGCAGCAGGACTTTGAAGTCGAAATTAACTCTGCGAATCGGCCACAAAAGCAAGAAAATATACTTTGGTGTTAATAAGCAGCAAAATTCTTTTTTGTTCAACGCGTTGCCGGGTTTTTTTGGCCTTTCAAATTGGGGCACTTTGAGTCCAACCCTTTTTTTGCGACAAAAACGGGCCACCCTTACGGCAATTAGGATTCTTATACTCGGGGTTATCTGATAATTTGTCGACTGTGCAAAAAGAGAGAAATTTTTTTATTTCCTTTCTTCCAAAAGAAATTCTACAGTTTTTGAGTTTATCAATCTTGACGGATGGCAGAGGATTCTTTTGATTCATTGACAAGAAAAATCGAATCCAGCCGATTTTCAACCCCTTGGCTTAATTTTGATCTCTCAAAAAATGCGTTTAGTAAACCGTTGAATTCGAGCTTTCTTTCAATTCAGACTAGAAAAATCCTCTTCGACTCGGAAGTAATGAAAGCTTTTTCTTTAAGTTGTACGTTTAATTCTGTGGACCGAGAATTCCGAAGTTGAAAGTCGACTTGAGTGCAAAAGTGCGATTAAAAAAAGTATCCTCATTTTCCGAAATCTTTCCAAATTTCCAATTTCCACGTTTTTTTTTTTTATCGTATCTCAAGAATTTTTCTTCCTTTTCATTCAAGGTTTTCCGCCTAAACAAATAAAAAAAAAACGTCTTTTTGACTTTTTGACAAAATCCCGAAATAATGACGTCGAATTCGTGATCAGCTGCAACTCAAAAAAAAAAAAAAAGAAACCTCAGAAATATTTTTTCATTAGAATCGGACATATTTTCACGATTTTTTCATTGAATATATCCACCACCGTGATAACTGGAGCGAAAAGTTATTATAAAAGCACGATTCGTTTCATTTCATATATTCATCCAATTTTTTGAATGAAAAAAAAAAATTTTTTTTTGTCCACTTGAAATAAAAAATCTATATATATGTATGGAAACAGTGTATAGGGATTCTGTTACATAGCCTGCATATAAAAGTGAGTAAAGTGAAAAGTTTTTCAAATCCGCAAATATCCCCTGATTAAATTTTTATTTTTTTTTTCTATCTTCTTGTTAATCATAGTTTTTTTTTTTTTTTTTTTTCATGTCAATTTTTATCTTCCATCATGGAATATATGTACATATGTATAACGTAGGGATACGGATTACAGATAAACTGTGATACCCTCGTCTCTAAATCCGAGACCTCTTTTCATTCCCCCAGCTCCTATAGTCGTCCTTATAGAAAAGCTTTCTGCGTCTGCAATGCGACCTCCTCCCCCACGGTTCGATGACGCGTTGAATAGCGGATTTCCGCCCCCATCCCAAATCCCTCGCAGATGGAAAAAAAAAGAAGATAGTCATTCGGTACGGGAGAGTTTGATTAAAAGTTGCTTTCATAGAAACCTTCGACGATCAAAATGAACGACGTGACGTCGTCAAATGACTCGATGCACCCCCCCCAGCGGATATCGTGAGGAAATTAAAGTAACGGATTATCGGAATTTTAGGAAAACCAATTTCTGATTTTTTTTTTTTCCTTTTTCAACGATTCTTTCATTGAGGACTTTTTATTATAGAGCTTTATCTTGTTTTTATTTTTTATTTTGAAAGAAAATCTCTAGCCTATATCGGATATAGAAATGATGAAGTTAGATCGTTGAAAAAAATTTAATCAGGATATCAATTTTTATGAGGATAATGATGAAAAAAAAAATGAAAGTCGTGTAAACTGATTTTATGTAAAACGTAATCAACTTTTATATAGGTATCTAGATAGCAAATTTAATGGACATTATACAAACTAACTTTGTTTCCAACTTTTATCATGATTTTAATCGACTTCGTTTACTCGTTTATGTATACATACCGAACTTCAACCACCAACGACAATTATGTGATGGCGTTTTTTTGGTCGCGGGAGCGCAATGAATTATATGTGTCCGAAGTGATTTTTTAAAAAGTCAATTTTTTCGATGTGTAAAATTCAAAATTTGTATATTGATAATTTGGGTCCCGTTAATCTCATACAATTTTTCTAACAATTTTCAATCCTTCGTGAAATCTCTCTCATATTTGTAATCTTCTTGTAATCTATGCAATTTTTCTATTCTCTCAATAAAAAAAAATCTCAACTTTTCGAATAAATGTTTGTTTTCTAAGCTTCAGCCCTGGCTTTGAGACCCCAAAGACGAGATTCGGAGGAATTCGAAGAAAACGAGAGGGTGACAAAATTAATGAGAATCCCTGGTTAAACGTTGCCCCCGAAAATTATTGCGAAGAGGGTAATTTGAATTTTATCTCAAGAAACCAGCTTCCAGGGGTGATTTTTAGCGCGAGTAACGAACCCGCGCAGCTTTTATCCGTCGTAGGTATAACGCAGAAGGTGAGGGAATGATAAAATTCGAGTGAACCGCACGTTTAATTCAGTGACACACTTTTTACCGAAGCTGAAAACTTGACCCGCGGAGCTTTTGGAGTAAATTAATTACCGTGGTTTTCTTTCAACTTTATCTCTTTTTTTTCGACTTCCTGATCTGTTCAGTACTTTTTTTAAAAATTATTTAAACGACAAAATTCTGTAGAATTACAATAAAAATGACGATAGCTTTGAAAAAGTCATCGATAAGCCAAAACTACGCTGGGACCAAGACCTCGAGGTCCAATATCATGGTTGGAGGGATTCTGCAGCCAGGTATTCGAGGAATCGACTTGTAGGAATCTCCAATATCGTGCTGAATAATGAATAATTCTTATTGCGTATATTCTCCGTTCCCTACGTTCCTCGGCTCCGGGCTTCATCCCCGTACCGTTATTCGCCGGGGCCGAGTACTTCGGAAGATATATTTCTTTTTCTCGTTTTTTTTTCCTTCACGCATATCTCAAACGCACCTTCGTCGTCTATAGGTATAGCGACCCCTGGCCTCGAAAAACTCGGCGAGAGAAGACTTTTAATATTCATAACCACATGCGCAGTTTTTTTCATCTAATTTCATTCCCAATTATTATTATTATTATTATTATTCTTATTATCATTATCATTATTCTCAACCCTCAGTCTCAAGAGTCTGAATATAGATCGATATACAATCTGGCCGGAATTTTATTCGATAAGAATCGTTGAATTATGTGAATGTTGTGAATGTTGTGAATGTTGTGAATTTTGTGAATCTCGTGAATTTTGTGAATTTTGTGAATCTTCTGAATTTTGTGAATTTTGTGAATTTTGTGAATCTCGTGAATTTTGTGAATTTTGTGAATTTTGTGAATTTTGTGAGTTTTGTGAATTTTGTGAATCTCGTGAATTTTCTGAATCTCGTGAATTTTGTGAATTTTGTGAATTTTGTGAATGTTGTGAAATTTTGTGAATCTTGTGAATTTTGTGAATGTGAATTTTGTGAATTTTGTGAATCTCGTGAATCTTGTGAATTTTGTGAATTTTGTGAATTTTGTGAATTTTGTGAATTTTGTGAATTTTGTGAATTTTGTGAATCTCGTGAATTTTGTGAATTTTGTGAATTTTGTGAATGTTGTGAAATTTTGTGAATCTTGTGAATTTTGTGAATGTGAATTTTGTGAATTTTGTGAATCTTGTGAATTTGTGAATTTTGTGAATTTTGTGAATTTGTGAATTTTATTTTGTGAATTTTGTGAATTTTGTGAATTTTGTGAATTTTGTGAATTTTGTGAATTTTGTGAATTTTGTGAATCTCGTGAATTTTGTGAATTTTGTGAATCTCGTGAATTTTGTGAATTTTGTGAATTTTGTGAATGTTGTGAATGTTGTGAATTTTGTGAATTTTGTGAATCTCGTGAATTTTGTGAATTTTGTGAATGTTGTAAAATTTTGTGAATCTTGTGAATTTTGTGAATGTTGTAAAATTTTGTGAATCTTGTGAATTTTGTGAATGTGAATTTTGTGAATTTCGTGAATGTTGTGAATTTTGTGAATTTTGTGAATCTCGTGAATTTTGTAAAATCTTGTGAATCTCGTGAATTTTGTAAAATCTTGTGAATCTCGTGAAATTTTGTGAATCTTGTGAAATTTTGTGAATCCTGTGATTTAATGGATCTTGTGAAATCCTTCTCATTTTCTTCGGAGAGCAATTCTTCATCGTGTGAACGAGGGAAACTGAGGTAAAAAAAATCCTGTGACAAGTTATGGTCGGTTATCGACAATTTAGCGACAATCTGGTCACTCTTTTGCCGATAACTTTGTCCAAAACTTTTTTTCTTTCAATTTCCTTCATTCACACGACGAAGGATTGCTCGACGAAGAAAATGAGACGTCGAGAGACACAATCCGATCAACCGTGTGTTTCTTTCAGTGAACCAGAAGCACACATTTTCACCAC
Source organism: Euura lappo (assembly GCA_018257835.1). Lineage (NCBI taxonomy): Eukaryota > Metazoa > Arthropoda > Insecta > Hymenoptera > Tenthredinidae > Euura > Euura lappo. The sequence goes on along the minus strand of JAEUYN010000999.1, from coordinate 924 downwards.
GAAGTAGATGGCAATCATTCATTTTAGTCGTCCTCAAAGATTGATAAATCTTTTTTTCCTTATCTCTTCATTTGTACACCTTTAAAATCCGCTTTCTCATATCCCTTCATCCTTGTTCTTGGTATTCGTTTTTTATACAGTGCCTAGTGCTGCTTGACCTGGTAATGTTAATTACCAACAAGGCTGCTGCTGCTGCTGCTGCTGCTGCTGCTGCTCAACACCTAGGTAATAAAACGAGCTTATACTTGGGCACGTTCGTAATTGCCGTATGCCTCGTCTCCAGGTGGGTACTTTGTACGCCGTTAAATCGCTTATTTAGAACTGAAAACGTATGAAATTTGAAGAAAAGAGATAAAAAAGTAGAAGAGTCAAGCCACCGTAAAATGCAGATTTTCCACTTCCCCTCGTTTTTTATATTCTGCTTTTTTTCAGAGGTAAACTTTTCCGGCACACTTTAACTCAAAGTCGATATTCGAGCGTCTACATTCAGGGTAGATAGCACCCAGAACTTTTAACTTCAGTTATTACCTTGGGAGACCAGAATTTAACACCCTAGTTTATACTTGCTTTACGAGACACGTTCATTATGTAACTAACAACTAGATAGAAGTACAAACAGCGCTTATATTTTTTGTCGTACTCGACTGTCATAATTTATACTGTCGATCCACTGATTTTCAGGTCAAATCCGCTGTTTCTTTGCCATAGGAAACCGTGAGAAATCAAAAATTTACATCTTCGCAAATAAAACCGGCATTTGATTCATGACCGAATTTAAACTCGACCCTGGTCGATAATTTTTGTATTCATCTATTGATTTCAATATCGGAATATCATCTGATCATCAATCTGACCTAAGATCCGTGATTAGTGTCCCCCTAGGCCTGAAGGAGAGTTTCGACGTGGCCCCCGAGTATATCTAGT